>CAAE01014557.1:640988-743862 GCA_000180735.1 Tetraodon nigroviridis
ATCATGTGTAGTCTTTGAACTCAATAAAACACGCTGACATTGTGTCTCAGCATGTTCAAGCAAAACGGGGAGAATAAATTAATAAATGGATGTTGGTTTCACACATGCAGAGTCCTCCCAGAAAGACTCTTCTCCTTTTACAACTGCTGCCGGTCGGGCTGACTGACAACCAGGAGGCTCCCGCAGGTTTGGGCTCTGCCTCTCTGTTCTGGGGCTCCAGATGAGTGTGTGACACAGTTGTTTAGTCCTCCCTGCAGGATGGGTGCACTGGTCTTATCTAATCTCTGCTCTGGCTGTGCCATCCGCTCCAAGGATTCTCCATCCTTGGACTCCAGACGCAACACAAACCTTTTTTTTTTATTGCTTAGTGTGGAAAGTTACACGATAACATTTGTATGTAAAAATAATACTTTAGACTGGTATTATAGAGCATTACAATTTTTAAAATGGCGTCCATGTCCAAGTGCTGCTGGTCTCTGCTCTGACATGTCTGTCAGCAGGTCAGCGACCCAGACACACAGTTAAAATACGTGATTCTGAAAACATTAGAACCTCTCTGCAAAGGAATATTTTCTACATTCAAATAAAATTGCAAAACGAGCCCTGAGAGGCTGACGTTCGTACCGCTGACCCTTAGTCGCAGTTAATGAACTCCTGTTTGCTAATTACTGTTTATGATGTTCTGGTGCATCGTAGCGGCTTGTATATACACAAAGAAGCTGGAATAAATGGTCCTAACTGTGGGGGGTTTTGTGGTATTTGTCATTTCAAGGAGGCTCCATAATCAATATAATCAATAAGAACTTCTTAAGTAACAGAAAGACTTTCGAGCTCCGTCTTTTGATCAGAATTATAGCACAACATTTTACATGAGAGCAAGTCAAGTCCTGTTTTTAGCAATTTGACACGGTGACACAATGGTTGGTATGGCAGCAGCAGCAGCATCAAACCTAAACATTGCAGATATTTTAGATCTAGAATTCAATATGCCAATATTTTAACACTAAACACTGATTTTTTAAGAAAAGCAAAACAGATGTCTTTTTTTTTACAGTAGTCATACATAATAACAAGAAAACGCAGGAATTACCTGTATTGGACTGCATGCTGCGTCTCTTTCCAGTCGTGCTATCAACACAGAAGGCCGAGGGGGTTTGACAGAATCTTGTGGATGCAAACGCTGGCGTGCAGAGAGCCCGCCTTTTAAACGGCACCGGGTTTAATGTGTAATCTTGGCGTGACCTCCTGTCTGGAGCACAACAAGGTCAGGCTCTGCACTTTTGGGCCTCATGAGAGTGCTTTTATGCTGATGCCACGTGGAGAAGACATCTGTGTTGGTGTCCCTGAGAACCACAGAAAGGCAGCAGGAGGCCAAAGGACACAAAATACTTGTAAACATGAGCTTTTGTTTACAAGTATTTTGCAACTGCAGCTGTTGATGTGACTCTTAGAACAAAGTTTTATTGTCCAATCTGTCCGGATTAGGTGGATATCTGAACGTCAGTACATCAGCGCAGCATAAGTTGCTGGGTCAGCTCGGTGATGCTGTTTGCGCTCCTTCTGATGGAGATCAGGGACTGTGTCTGTGCAGCTGAGATCTCCTTCACCTGGGAAATAACCTGCAGACGCCTCTGCCTCAGACTCCACTGGTCCTGCCTCATGTCCATATGATATACTAATGTCGTGTTTAAATCTGATTTCCTTTCAGTTTTCTCTAAGTATGTTTTCCCCAAGAATTACTTTGACATCAGCGCGGTGCGTTGTTTATGCGATCGGAACCCTGATTCTCATTTCTTTTCCTTCCACAACAGAATAGAACAGAATAAAATACATTTTTTTTTTATCCCAGACTTATAAAATTATTTCATTTATTTAATTTCATTGTTACCAGTTATTTAGTGTTTGAACAACACAGCTGTCCTGCAAAACAGAAAAGCTGTCACTATTAACAACATCTGGACGGTGTTGAATGTCTATATTTATTGTATATTAATTGTTTATCTGTTTTAAATTTTTCACAGTTTTTGTCTTCTTGTGCTTTCATCACAGATGCACTGTATGATGTCATTTTCAATACTGAATAATTTATCTTTCTTATTTTGTTATACGCAAGTGAACTGTGAGGTGGTATGTACTTTATGGCCAATAATAATAATAATAATAATAATAATAATAATAATAATAATAATAATAATAATAATAATAATAATGATAATAAGACACACTTTCTGAAAATATACAAAAGTTTAATTTAAATGTCAGCATGGAAAACATGCTGTCACATAATAGCTTAAAGCTTGCAAATTTATTGTGCACGATTACACGTTTAGGGCAACGATGGTGGGACCAATTGTAATAACAATCTTACTAACCTTATTAACCTCCATCAATTTGAAACACATACCAAAACCTTGATTGTCAGGAGATCATGTCAGCCAGCGTGACAGACAGATCTCCCGACTCTACATTCATCTCCAGTTTTGTATCCGTTCAAAAACATCGCAGTACGGAGTCAACAAGGAAAGGGAATTAAGTCACACTTTCTGTAAATATACAAAAGTTTAATTTAAATTTCATCATTGAAAATATTCTGTCACATAATAGCTTAAATCTTTCAAATTTATTTTGCACGATTACACGTTTATGGCAACGATGGTGGGACCATTTGTAATAACAATCTTTCTAACCTTATTAACTTCCATCAATTCGAGACACATACCAAGGCCTTGATTGTGAGGGGAGCTTGTGAGCGAGCGTGACAGAGAGAGCTCCCAACTCTACATTCATCCTCCAGTTTTCGATCCGTTCAAGGGCACTCCAGGTACGGAGTCGACAAGGAAAGGAAGAGACAAAGTTACATTTATACATTCATAGTAAAGGTATCACCTCAGACAAAATCTCAGGCCCCAATTAACAACAAAAAAAGTGCATTACAGATCATCTGTGCAATTACAGACATTCACTAACGGGCAGGTCTGACGCTTCCTTCTTCTTCCTTCACAGGTAATACTTAATGGCGTTAGAGGGCATGCTGACACCACCAGTGTGCATCCACATCTGAGCCCACCCTGTCAGCGTGGTGGTGGGGGTCTTTGGTTCACAGTTTCTTTGGGTTTCCATTCCTCTCGGATGAACGGTTGCATTGCAGGTGCTCTTGGAATATGTCGGGATCTCCAAAATGTTTCAGGAGCAGTTTGGAGAAAAAAAAAAAAAAAAAATCATTGGCACAGTTGAAAGCCACATCCAAACATGACGCTTGGGGCAGAGACAGAAAAGGCACCGGGTCCTATGATGTAAGGTGATCTGACGGCGACTGGTGGGCAGGGAGTTTTTACGTTCACGTTGGATAAATGACAGCGAAAAAATCAAACAAAAACGATTGCATTCAGAAGACGGCGCCTTTCACTGGATGTGCAGGACATCACTCTCTTTCAGCCCGAACCGGGTCTTGTATTTATCAAAGAGGTTGAGCAGGGACCTGATGTACATCTCGTGATAGAGATCCACCATCTCCTCTGTGGGATCCTCCATTTTTGGCACAGTGATGGGCTCTCCAACTAGAACGGAAAAGACAGGAGCGGGTTGAACAGACCGGTGGACGAGCGTGGAAAAGGGCTGGAAAAGAGCCACTCACCGACGGTGGTGATGGGCTTGCAGAAAGGCACGATGCCACAGGAGTTGGTGAAGAAAAGACCGCAGCCGTGGAAAAGACAGGGGGCGAAGCCCAGGAGCTTATGCAGCCTCTTTTGCCAGATCCTCCAGTAGCTGCCCTCCTCAAAGATCACCTGCTTGTAGGCGTCATTCTCCCCGAAGGAGTAGACCGGGACGAGGTCCGACGTGAGCACAGAAGCACGGACGTTACTCCCGGGAGAGGAGCGGCTGAAGGGAAGCAGGCGACCGATTCCACGTCCTAGACCAGGTTTAAAAGCTCCATGAAAATATTATTCCAATCTTTTAATAAGATTAAGTAAGACAACAGAGACTTTTCTCTCTGTGAAAATGGAAATCTGAAGGTCACATTCTTGTGCCGACTGACCTTTCCCTGGAGGAATTACGTTGACCAGACACGCAAAGAGGTTTCTGGCCTGATTTCAGAGTGAGTTAGGACGGAATGCAGACCTCCTGGTCTGAGGGGCGCTGGGCCTTCACGTCTTCCCCGTGAGCTATAAGCTCCTCTCACGTCTGTTTGGGGGTTGAAAGAAGGGCCCCCTTCACCCCTCCTTCACTCAGCTCCCTAGTTATTCAAAGATTTGCTAATCCTCCCTTCTGTTTTCTGTGATTGTTGTAAGAATTCCTTTCAGTGAGACGCCGTGCTGACGCTTCCGTGAGGATTGGGCTAAAAGCGCACGTGAGGCCGGCTCACCCTTTCTGCAAGGCCAGCCTCACGAAGCCTTTCCGCTTTTTCAGCGTGACAGAGTTCCTGCCCGGAGCGCACTGGAGGGACTCGGCGGCTCCGCCGATGACGATGATCACGGCGTTTCCCGTCCCGTTCTGGGACAGCAGGTAGTCGATGGAGTTCTTGTTGACGGGACAGATGCCTGCGGACAGCATCGAGAGGGAGGGAAAAAAAGAAGAAGAGTGGGTTCAATCACTGGATGCGCTCCTGTAAACTGGACTTTGTCTGTTTGCTCAAATACTGTACAACGTTGGACACCCACACTGGACAAAACCTTGGAAATTTCTCTCTGCGACTGCTATTTTTAAACATTCCAGACGCTTCTGAGGTCTGATTTTATAAGGCGTTTTGGTCACCTTGATCCCATATTACCTGACTAATAAAAGCCAGGCTTCAGAGTGGGATCGTAGGGATCAAACTGGATAAGCTGGAGCCAAAATTTATCAAACGGAGTTACCGTTACAAAACAGGGGACAAAGAAATTCATTGCTCGGTGAAAACTGAGCGCCTGCGAGCAGCAGGACAGTTAAATCCCCATTAATCAGTGTAATCAGCAGCTCCAAGTAAACAAAAGCTGTTTCAGCTGTACAAAAGGACAAAAGTCCACTTTGCTCACAGATAAAGCGGCGAGGGGGGGTCGGGGGGGGGAACGCCTTACCTCCGGACATCAGGTAGTCCCGAAGACGGGCAGGCGGAAGTTTCCGGCCAGCGTGGCCAAGGAGGGCCTGATCCCCGGAAACTTCTTGGAGAAGCCCGTGGCCTCGGTGCCGAAGTTGCAGAAGGCCCCGAAACAAAAGATGCCGTGGGGGTGGTAGCCCAGGATGTAGTTCCGGTTGGGCAGCAGGTTGTGGGTTTTAACCAGCTGAAAGACAGCAGCGGAAGACAGGCTCAGTCAGGGGGACGGAGAGGGGGAAAAAACCCTGTTTACCTCCTTCAGCACCGGGAAACAACTCGAAAAACAGAACGGAACTGATCTGAGGTCAGGTGGGATCTGGGGTCTGGAGGGCTCGGAAGGATATCTAGGCTGTGATGGGGTCTGCACACAGCCTCCTTCAGGCCACACACACAACAGTTGCATCATGACATTAGGAAGGAGGTCAGGACTAAGATCTCCAACACAGGCCACACAGCAGCGTTAAAGTGTGTGTGTGTGTGTGTGTGTGTGTGTGTGTGTGTGTGTGAAATGTCACTCCTAGATCACCCCGCCACCACCACTGGACTTTGATAAGTCTGCTTCCAACTCATATTAATAACTATCGTGTCCAACTTCTGCTGCACCATCAGCTGATGTCCTGTCAGATAGGATCTCAAACATATGAAAGAGGGAGCACTGCTGCTTGCTTCACCCCGGTGTCGCAGCCTGAGCTCCAGCGGGAGAAAAAAAACGACTGGATCCTATAAAAAAGGGGAGGATTCCAGCAGAAATGTGGGCCAGCTGATGTGTCACAAACAAGGGTTTTAGCCCACTGAGGCAGATCGATACGATGGCCAAAGTCCAACGGCAGAGAGCCAGCCGGGTTCTGAACCTGTGGCCAGACGCGTCTCCCTGAAGCGCCGTCACCCGTTAAAGACACCTTTTCTATCAAAACCGCAGCTGGTTTCAGTTGCAGCACCAACAGCAGGTCAAGATCTGTTGCCCCGTCTGCATCCGCCCAGCGTGACGTCGCCAGGGGCTTCCTGCAACTGGTCGCCTGCATCTTTGTCCTCAGTGCGTGGGACACGTCCACTCTTTGGCATTTTTTTGCATTGTGCCCAAACCCGCAGCAGAAAACGACTTTAAATGCATAAAAGGTCAACACCAATCTGTGGTTGTGATGACGCACAAGCTGATAAATAAGATAACGATGAGTGAATCACTGCTGGGGCAGTTGGCCTGTCCCTGCACGGCTGTCCCTGCATGGTTGGTCCTGCATGGTTGGTCCTGCATGGTTGGTCCTGCATGCATTACTGTCCTTGCGTGGCTGTCCATGCATGGCTGGTTCTACATTATTGTCCCTGCATGGTTGGTCCTGCATGGCTGTCCAGCAGTCCGATGGATCTTAGCTAGCTCGACAGCCATACTGTCCCCAAAAGCTGACCGTCTGACTTACCCTGATGGGAAAGTAGTCTCTGAAATAAGTCCACACGGTCCAACTTCTCACCCAGGAGGACCTCCTGCCCCCTGGTAAAAATGACAGGTTTGAACATTTTAAAAACAAAAACAAAAACAAAAAACCCCCTGATGCTGTTACTTTCTGACAGCAGAACATTCGTTTGCGACCTTCCGTCTTTCGTGCAACAGCGCAGGGCTGTCGCGCGAACCGCTAACCGGAAAGCCAAGCGTGAACAGAAAGTCCTGGATTGTGCGTCTCCGTCCACAGACACGCAGAGCCTGACTGGAGCAACCCAAATGGCTGCAACCCTGAACATCCGCATCAATGAGACGCTTCAGTCTGTTCCAGGCGGCTGACGCACTGTTACAATCGATCACGGCTCCCACGTTGTTAGAAAACAGTGCGCTCATTAAGTAAAATTCCCCCCGAGCCCCTGCCTGCCGGCCTGCGTGTGCGTGTCTGCTGCCGCGCTACCAGCATGTCACCCAGTATAGCGGCTCTACCGGCGTCTCTTCGCTTGCCTCGCTTCGGCGTGTTCCAGTCCAGGATGAGCCAGGTGGTGTAAACGGCGGCGATCAGCCAGCAGTCGGTGCAGAACATGTACAGAAGCAGCACGCTGCAAACGGCGCCTACGGTCAAAGGTCACACGGTCAGGTGGGCGACGGATCTGGACCGGGCTGAGGAGAAAAGCACAGATAGCCCCCTCCTCCTCTCCTCTTCCTCACCCATGGCTAAGAAGCTGACCACCCACTGCAGGACGGAGATGGCCTGAAGGTGTTTTTCCATCCTGGATCTGCGGGGCCAGAAGGCCGACGGCGGTTTCTGCAGGGCAGAGAGGACGCTGGTGCCGGTGCCTGAAGACAAGAGCGGAGGAGTAACACACCCTGGGGAGAGCTGCTCAGAGAGGGACAGGGATGAACTGGGGGTTGCTGAACCCAAACGACGGAGAAGATCGCCGCGGCTGGAAGCAGGTGAGGAGAAAGAGCTACTGTTCAGGACAACGCCGTCACCTAATCTCAGCGGTGCACCAAAAATAACCCCGGAGGAGGATTTAGCTGCCAACCAGCATGTTGGGACTCCTTAAAGAGCTAAATTGCTAATGAGCTCATGCAGCAGAGACAGAGACGGCGGTAAAGACCTGAAGCCAGGTCCAGGTCCAGGTCCCCCCAGGTGGATCACATGCTGGTCTTTAAATTCATGCAAGATTTCAAATGTGTGTTGGGTTTGTTTTTTTTTTTTTTTTTTAACTTTGTAGCTGGATAACTTCAAAAGGTGGATTTCTCTTGGAAATCAAGTTGTCAAGCAGGTACCTCTGAGGACGCCGGAGTAGGCGGCGAGGATGGTCTTCATGGCTGGAGGGTGGCGAGGGCGCCCGGCGGAGAGCTGCGGGAAGCTGCCAGGCTGCCCCCGAGATAGAGTTCCGTCCCCCCCGAAGCTCCTCTGGCAGCAGTCGCTCGCTCGGAGCAGCGAGAAGAGGCGTTTAAGAGAAGAGGCGCTGAAGGAGGCGCAAAGCGAGCGCAGACGCGACTCCGCCGCTGCGCCTCTGCTCCGCTTTTTATTGGCGCGGTCACGTGTTCCAGGAGCCGGAGTTTTTTGCTGGCCTCAAACACACGTTCACCCTTTCCTCGGTCCCCAAAACATATTTAAGAAATAATCAATGCCAGGGTGGACGCAAATCAGCACTGTCAACTTTGCTTTTGCGTGAATTTAGAATATCCCGTCCAATTAAAAGGGTGATATCCGCACTCACACAAAATATATCATCACCATCTTTACACGTGTTTAAAATTGGATTGTGTGCAAATGAACAAAATAAATCCGAGGGGATCTAAGATGTAATTTTATAAATGGACTGATATGACAAGATATGACAAGAAAGATATTCAGATTCAGATTCTATTCAGATATGACAAGAAAAGTTGTCATTTCATCATTACGTGTGTGTGCGTGTGTGTGTGTGTGTGTGTGTGTGTGTGTGTGTGTGTATAAATGATCACACAAAAAAAGTATGTCATAACTGCTTTTTTTAGGCTTTGTCCCAATATCATATCAAATCAAACAGTCGTTTAGCAAACCTAGTATTTGCTCTTGTGTAACTGGTGGACTTTAAACAGATTTATATCGAAATAATGTTGAAATTATTCGGAACGAGCAGCTGTATGCTGCAGCAGCACCCTGGAGCCAGCCTGGCCTTGCAGCCAGAGGTGAAGACGGAGCCATGAACCACTTTGCTTCTGTTCGCTGCAGAAATAGATTTCATGAAAAGGCATTCTGCATGTTTTTATTTATTTTATTTTTATTTAATTTATTTCTGACCTTTTTTTTTTTCTGGATGCAGCTCTAGATGGGACCGAGCCCAGGAATCATAAAAAGCTTGATGAAATCAGTCATACGGTCCTTGACCTGTGCTCACCGTTGGGAAATGTCAATACCTGTCTGGTTGATATCATCAGAGAGGATTTCCATCTGACACTTTCCCTTCTTCTTCTCTCTGTCACTATTAACCTCCTTCGTATTCATACAATTATTCCTGCTTACACCAATAATAATGTTTTCAGAATCCATCCTTTACCTAAAGACCCCATTTATCTATTGTTTTTCCATTATCCAAGATAAGATAAGATCCATCTGCGTGTGGAGTCTTGATTCTTTCTGTACTTTGAACTTTTCCTCCAGAAAAACATCAATGTTGTTGTGTCTCTGAGCTGACGCAAGACACCGAGACTTGGTTGGACCACAGTCAATGCAAATGACCAATTATCCTTTATTCACACTCACTCACAGCTCAGTTTGCGTTCACACTTGGCTCCTTCCGGCGTGCCGTTTCAAATGCCTGTGCCATGTGTCCATCTTTTCCAGCCCTGTGATCAGACAGTTGAGCGGGGTAACCTGGCGCCTTTACGCATTTCCCAATCGCCCATTTTGTGTGCATCAGCGTTTCTCCAGCCTGAGCCACCCAGACTGTGATGCAAGGCTTGTCTGAAGAGCGTCTGCCAAAGCACATGGACACTCAGATCATATGGGAACAATCCCAAAGTAGGGGGAAAAAAAGCACCTACAATTCCCTCATTTACTCTCTACACATCTTGTTGCAGAAACAATTTATTCCTGTCATTAGCCTAGAATTAACAGAACATTTGAGGCTAAAGTCAGACTTGATGAGACAGTCAGAATGCACCATTCAGCTCCAGAGTTTGGCCTATAAATAGACGTTCTTCTTCAAACGAAGTTCAGGTGGGTGTCCTTGTCCACCCCGTAGTTGCCTTTGTGCTCCTCAAACAGCTGGCTGAGCTCCTCCATGTAGAGCTGGTGCAGGGCGTCCAGCTCCTCCGTTGTGGGCTTGTCCTTCTTCTCCACCCGAATGGGACGTCCAACTGCGGAGAGGGAACAGATGGCTCTGACGTTCTCTCAGTAGGCCACGGGGGGCAACAGAGCAGTAAAACCTTCACTTGCCCACGGTATGGATGGGTCTTCTATAGGGCATCAGGCCAAAGGAGTACTGAAAGACGCCCCGGGCGTGGAAGAGAGGCAGGGCGACACCCATGATGCTTTGCAGCTTTTCCTGTGTCCAGCGCAGCCAGGTTCCTCTGGGGTTCTCCACCCTGATCGAACACTTCGTTCTCCCCGAAAGAGAAGACTGGCACCAGATGAGCTCTGCAGACAGTTTTGTCGTGGCTTTAAGGTTTGTTACTGATAAAAGCAGTGAAAAAAAAAAGCTTTTAAAAAAGCCTGGTTTCATAAAAACTGAATTAAAATCATACTTTTAGATGCCCATTTGTGCATAGCAGCTTGGTGCTAATCACTAAATCATGTCTGCTTGATGGAACCAGTGCAGGAGGGGTCTTTTTAGACCCCGTGTTCCATGGTCAGGCTCGTTTGCTTTTAAATACAACCACCGTTAGAGAAACGTGTGGTGGACAGGGTCCTCTTACCCAAACTCCATGGCCATCTTAATGAAGCCTTTCCTCTTGGCCAGCACCACATCAAAGCCTCCAGGATGTGCATCTAGAGACTCTGGGGCACCGCCGACGGCTATTACAATAGCATTCCCACCGCCACGCTTGGAGAGCGGATAGCTAGCACTCTCTTTGTCCGACGGAATCAGGCCTGCGAGGTTGGATGCACCGAAACATATTTAGTTAAATAATTATCTGCCAAATCTCTGAATTCAGAGGTTTCTCCTCCAAACCTGCACACATGATGTAGTCTCTGAAGAACGGGGCCCTAAACCAGAGAGGCAGCATGAGCAGGTAGCTGGTGAGGCCCGGAAACAGCTGCCTGAAGCCGGTGGCGTAGGTGCAGAAGTTGGTGAAGCCCCCCGCCACCAGCACGCCATGGGGGTGGAAGCCCAGGACGTAATTATACCTGGGGTCCAGGTCAGCAGTCTTCACCAGCTGGAGAGGATAGACAGATAGACAGACAGACAGACAGACAGACAGTTCTAATGTTATTTATTATCGACCTTTAACCTCTAGATAACGTATCTCGTGTGTGCAGCGGTGTTTATGTACATTTGGACATACAGTGAAACACTCTGAAGGTCACCGCTGACAGGTGTGTGTGGTGCCATGTGCCCCTGCTCTTTTACAGGAGGATAATCTTAGATTTTTCATTCTCTGTTTGCCATTCGGTTTTTTAATTTAAGTTTGACTCTTTGTTAGCATTCCTATAGGGTTAACAGACATATTTAATCTTTATCATATCATCTGATGGAAAAGGCTGCAGAGATTTTGCCCATAACCAGCCGAGTGTCGGGCTGAACGGATGATGCCGTATTTAGAGACGGTGGGGAACAAAAGCTGAATAGAGACACTGCTTCTGTTTGTTCTCACACTGATTCTTAGTTTCAGCGCTAATGTAGCGTACAGTCAGATGCTGATAGAAATAATTCATTTTGTACCAAATATCAGTATACGAGGCAAATCAGAAAAAGATTGTGTTTTGTTTGTGGGAGACTGGAAATAAAAGGCAGCCTGTGCAATCAGGTCTGCAAGTCACACGAAGACACTGGTAAATGAATCGGAATTTAAATTTATTCTACAAATGTATCGCAATACTTTAATTGTTCTATGTTATATAACATACACCCGATTATAGATTTGCATTTTTTTAAATTTATTCTATTTTGAAGATTGTTTCTGGTGGCTCTAAACGCTCTGTCTAAATAACAGCCCTCTGTGTTCCCTCCGTCAGAGAAGCTCTCTCGTTCCATGCATTCGTTGAGCGCTGGACAAAAAGATTATTGTGTGTGTTTAAGAGAAAGTGATTCTGGAACAATGTTAGCTCAACTTAGCATAGAAGAGCGTGGGGTTTTGGGGTTTATAATACAGTGGCGGGTCATTTTGACCCGAAGGCAACATAAGGGTTAAGCTAAGCAAACCCCAGAGTGCACGGTTCCACACATGTACAAAGACAAGGGTCACTTAGTGTACAGATCAGTGATTAGATTAAAAGAGCTGCACAAGAGACATTGGCATGGGTTTTAGATTAACCTGACATGGAGGCGCACACACACAAAACTGACACACCCACTAAGTGGGTCCTGCTGTCTTAAGGCTGCCTCCTACCTTAATGGGAAAGTAATCCCGCATGTGTTCCCAGACGCGGAGCCCACACAGGTAGGGCACCCTGCGGCCTCCGCGAGAGGGAGTGTCATAGTCGAAGAACCACCAAATGGCATAGAGCACGCTGATCAGCCAGAAGCGAGTGAACAACAGGTAAAAGAACAATAAGATGCAGGTGGGCGCTGAGGAGAGAAAGAGGACACAGCCAACTATAATAAGGAGTGAGAGGAACTGAAATCCGCTCCAGCTCTGTTTCGGGATCAGCAGTGATCTGCGGTTTGGTTAGCAGACTTCATTAGACTGAGCTTTGGCAAATATTACTGTCACTGTGATGTATGATTAATCAAATATTACGCATTAGGTGGGTTCTGGACTGACTGCCTGCTCCTAATGTAAACACAGTAAAGCAGCAGTTATCACATTTATGGATTCTTATTAAATGCATGCCTTTTTTAATCTTCTTAGACATCTCAGGAGGCCACAGAACACCATCAGCAGAAGGACTCCATTTAGCTACCATGTATTTATTTATTCTTGCTTATATTGCTGCTGTACAATTTGCATTATCTAATTAGGCTGAAACATTTTATTTCCTTGGGTAAATAACTATTTTTTTCAATAGAAAGAATAAATAAAAGCTAGGCTGATGTGTGC
This sequence comes from Tetraodon nigroviridis, assembly GCA_000180735.1. Classification (NCBI taxonomy): domain Eukaryota; kingdom Metazoa; phylum Chordata; class Actinopteri; order Tetraodontiformes; family Tetraodontidae; genus Tetraodon; species Tetraodon nigroviridis. Next base: position 653,696 of record CAAE01014557.1, read on the forward strand.
TATTTGGCGCCCTCTTCTGGATGTCGCTTCAAAGACAGTCAGTATTTTCATAACTTCTATTTCTAACAATCTATTTAAGCCTTGATATAAAGAATCATTTATACTCCCACCCTCACCCACCCCCCACACCCCCGCCTCAAGCGACTATTTTCCAGGGTAACATAGAGAGACTCACCGAGGCCGAGGAAGGAGAAGACCCACTGCACCACAGCTGCTGTCTGCAGTCTTCTGTGCAGAGGCACTTCCAGGGGGGCAAAATCAATCTTCATGTTTCACACAAGTGAACAGAGAGAGAGAGAGAAACGGGCCACAGCCACTGCTCACCAAGAAGAAGAAGAAGAAGAAAGGCTGAATGGGGTCCAAAGTCTCCCTGTCACCTCAGTTCTTATCTCACACACTCAGCAGGAGGTGTGATTGGTCAGTCCACATCCTTCTCCTGACTTTAACACTTGTAATGAAAACACTGTTTGAAGACTATGCAAAGCTGTCGGAAGAAACAGTCACAGCAAGAAAAAGCACCACAGACATTATGGAACGTTTAGGTCCATGTTGCCCCCAGTGTGAAAGGAGACGGACTCAGCGGATAAAGGTCATTCTGAGCACGCATGACCATTGTTAGTGCTGCTAGGTGATGGTATAGCAGTAGTTATATAGGAACAAAATAATACTATGATGAAGTCATGGAAATCTAGGTTAGTAATCAAGGTTATTTTTGAACAAGCTCAAGTCATTTCTGGACATCATTATATTTACTTTGTTTTGATTTTGTTAACATTTGGCTTTAGACGTCCCTTTTTTACATCGTCGTAATAAAAATCATTGATTCTGACAGGAGATAAAGCCAAGACAAACGACCCTTCTCGTTCATCCCTACGTGGTGTCGTTTCCATTTCTCACCGGAAAGAGATATTTCAAAATTAAAGCCATATTAAATGACTAAAGACGTTTTTCCAATTCAACATCAATACAACTGACCACAAACAGCAGCAGACACTTGGCATGGTAGCAATGTTGAACAAATATCTCTCGATGTGTGTGTAAAAATAATCAATAAAGGTCTAGGCTGAACCGGAAGCCGCCGATGTTCCCAGGAGCTTGACTTGTCTTTGGCCGAGGAGGAGGCAGCCCTGTGCTGCTCTTGCGTGGCCGTGATGCTGAGCAGCATCAGTGGGCGGGGTTGTTTTCCTCTTAGCTGTGCTGCCGTGGAGTGATGTGATATAACCGGGCCGAGTGGCCCCAGAAGGACACCGAAGAAACACCCGCATCCTCGCCTCAGCTAAATTTCTCTCCCGCAGGGATTATTAGATGAACCCGGGGACACCCCGTCGGTGTCCTCGAGCGGAGCAGAGGGGGCTATTTTTCTTCCTCTTCTAGGTGGTTCCTTTTCACGCCATGGCGTGGCCCTGCATCAGCAGGGCGTGCTGTATGGCCCGCTTCTGGAACCAGCTGGACAAGGCGGACATCGCGGTGCCGCTGGTGTTCACCAAAATACGCGGACGCGTCGGAGATGCAGCACGTCCAGCCGCAGCCGTCCTCTCAGGCACGGGTCGCCATAGAAACGCAACCCTCTCGCGCGGAGTCCCGCACGCGGACGGTGGCACGCGCGCCGCGGCGATGCGTCTCCGAGGAACGCGTGTGCAGCTCGGTGATGCGCGAGGACTTCAAGCGCTGGAACGTGCGGCCCGAACCGAGCTGCAAACCCAAGAACGAGTACCACGAACCGGAGGCGCCGTTTTACAGTGAAACCCAGTACCAGAAGGACTTCAAGCCCTGGCCCATCCCCAAGAGGTACGACCACCCCTGGATACAGAAGGCGCCTCGCCTGGATAACCGGGGACCGGACAGGCCCAGGCAGCCCAAGCGAGCGGCGGCGCCGACGGCGGCCGATGGCGACGTGGAGAAGAGCGCGATCGCCGACAAGGTCCAGGAAAAAGACCTGCTCCAGGGACACGAGAGGAAAAAGGGCTCCAGAAGAGAAGCAGAGGCGAGGAGGGCGGTGGAAGGAGAGGGCAGAGGACGGAGGTCGACGGATGCCCTCAACAGGCAGATCAAGGAGGAGATCACCGGAGGCAGCTCCTACAGGTGCGCTCCTGCAACCGCCTTCGACCAACCGCCTTCTACCTGTAGATCTGGGCTACACACGCTTCTTGGTGTCGTTAAGGTCACAGGCTCAGTGGTGTTGGGGTTGAAGCTCCACCTCTCTTCATGAAGCACAATCGGAATCACTTTAATTCCAGGCCAAAGCTGATCACCTGTACCTCCATGCTGGGGTGCGCACGCCAAGGCGGAGGCCTCTAACGCGCAATGCTTCTCTGCACGCAGGGCTGAGTACAAGGCCTACGCAGACGTGAAACCCACCAGGATGATCCGGGCCAAGTCCCAGTACCTGCCCCCGGAGGAGAAGACCCGTCTGGAGACCAGCTACAGCGCCACCTTCAGGGCCCAGGCCCCCGCGCAGCCTGCCGACAACAAGGCCTTGGACAGAAGGCGGGTTCGCAGCCTCTACGCGGACCCTTCCAAACAGGTCAGGTCGATCCCCACGGCGCCGTTCTCCATACGCGTTCATTTCTTTGCACAGAAACGCCAAAACCTCGGCTGAGGCGTACCATCTCCGCTGTCTGCCATCCTCAGGTGGACAGGTATAGCCTCCCTCGCTCTAAAGCCAAACAGCCTGGTGCAGCGGCATCAGGCCAGGGCACGCCGCTGAAGAAGGCCAAAGATAAGCAGGGGGGGGCCCACAGGGGCTCCAGGAAGATGGCCGCCGAGAAGCAGCCGGTGGGAAACAAGGAGAAAAGTAAAGAGATGAACAACAAACTGGCTGAGGCGAAAGAGTAAACTCATTCAGCACTACTTTTCCTTATATTTCTTATCTTTTTGGGGAACAAATACAGAGGCTGCAAAATGAATCTGTATCCTCATCTCTGGTTGTCTGATTCTTCTGTTCTCCGTCTCTCTTCTTCGTTCTGTGTCTCCCTCCTCTTTGCTTCATGATATAAAATATATATAACACTCCCCCCCAGCGCTCCTCCCATTTCACGCTATGCTACATCACTGCATGCCCCCCCCTCCTTCCTCCTCCCAACCCACTGCAGGTTGCCATGGCTACCGCCTTCACAGGCTGTCTAATGTTGCCCGGGTACATCTGAACAGTTGCCCTACTCTTTTCTTTGCTTTACGTCATTTATTTATTGATTTATTGATGGATTTGAGAACACTAATAGCCCACTTGCTTATTTGGTCATGTGACCTTTGGAACTCTGGGAAATGTTGCCGGAAGTTGTTCTCCCTGTTGCTGTGGATAGTTTTAGTGATGATGCTTTGAGGTGATTTGGATTCCAATGGCGGTCATGTAGAGAACAGCTGACGTCTGAATACACACACACGCACACACACACACACACACACACACACACTCACCTTGGGGCGGGGTTGCCCTGATTAAACAGCCACCTGTTGGCTGCTTGTTGTCAAGGTTCTCCACACCGTTGTGTTCCACCACGTTCCACGGTCCAGTTCTCCTCCTGCCTAGATTCTAGATTCTAGATTCTAGATTCTGTCTCTTTGGTTTGCTCTGGTCAGCCTGTGGCGTTGCTGTCGATCCACCTGTTCTCGTCCTCCCCCACCACCGCTCGCCCTCACATCAGTTCCTCCTCTTTTCCATGCAGATGATGCACGAGAGCCTGTCTCATTAGCATTTTGCAGCCTTTGATAAAGTGGCTCTTTTCTTTGAATGGGGTGGGGGTGGGGGTGGGGGTGTCTGTGAGTATTAGGCAATTAAGTCTAGATTAAATAAAATGACTGTAATGTGCTTGTGCTTTTATTTGCCTGCTCAAATCTGATGAAACGTTTTAAATAAATGTAAAAAGTAGAAAAAAAAAAAAGCAGCGTCTTCTTGCTTTTTTTTAAATTTTTTTGAGGAAAGATTGGCACCGACCTGTATTTATGTCCATTTTTCTCGTTGCAGTCTTTGTCTGTGGGACGCACAACATTGGAATAAAATCCACATGGAAGAGAAGTTTGCTCTCCTTTGATTGCTCTCCCCCCCCCCCCCGCTCCAGATTGTGGCAGGAGCTCTGGCACGTCAGCCCTCCTGCCAGAATTTAGGAGCGCATTTTTGTCACGTTTTGTCCTTTTTTTTTTTGTGCGCATCAAAGGATTTCTACAGACGTCTTCAGGATTTAGCAGAGCAGATGCTTCCAGGCACAAATAGTGGCAGAGAAACTAGCTGTGCTCCTGGTGGTCGGTGCTCGGAAGAAGTCGCTCTTTTTTTCTTTTTTTAATGATGCTGTCTCCAGTTTACTGTGCGCTAATGAGTATCGTTCTGATTCATTTGAAGGACGGTGCTAAAACAGCACCACTACATTCAGCTCTTCCAGCCAATCCGAGACATTGGCTGGGTGCAGACTCTAAAGCAGCACATGTGGGGCTGTGCGCGACCCGACCCCAGGTAACCTGCTCCGATATTGACGGTAAAAAAAAAGCCCACCAGCGCCACGAACGCCACTCATTCAGTTCACGCACACGCTCTCCTGCAGCTTTCTGTTGCTACGTTTGCTGCCGTCCTTCTGGCGAACCATCATCTAGCAGCTCTGCTCCTCTGTGTTTCTCTTCCATATGGACGGTAGAGCAAACAGCCGACTGGGCCTGTTGTCTTGTTCTCCATGCTCATTTGATTTTTGCCTCTTTTTTTTTGAACCAGCTGCTTTGCAATCATCCTCCAAACTTGTTTTTTTGGTTTTTTTTTTAATGAGCATTTCATGACTGATTGGTTGTCTCCAGAAGCATGCTGCCGCTCCTTCCTGTTGGACCTGGCTCTGAACTCTGCAGCCACACCTGGAGTGTTGGCGTGCGCGGGCTGAGGGCAGGCGTGGACGGGATGTGGAGTACAGACCCGCCTTTGAAAGACAGAGACGAGCGAAGCTAAACCGCACGTGTATTTGACCCGAATGGCCTTTGCCTGTTTCTGCATGTCTGAAGGAGGCCTCTGAAACGAGCGCTCCCGGAGGGGGGTGAAGGGTGTCCCATCCCGTCTCAGATGAAGTGCCTGATGAAGTGTCTTTGTCTGTTTCCCCTCTCCTTTGAATCTTCATGCTGCGTCGCCCAGAGATGCTGAAGACGAGCCTCTCCGACCCGGTCATCATCATTCCCAGGATGCTGCTGGAGGAGAACCGCAGCCCCTGCTAGAGAGACCTCGCAGGAGCGGCGCCATCGTGCGCTTCGTCCTGGATTAGAGCTGCACAGAGCAGCTCTGCAGGGGCAGATACGGCCCCGGTGAACATCTGGTAGCCAGTGGAGGGGATGAAAGCAGGCGGTCCACAGCTTCAACCCACAGAGAAATTCCTTTGGCTTCTGGCTTTGACACAAAGGTGCTACATCTTTTATTGCTGGTCAAATGCAACTGTATTTACAATAATATATCAATATTATTGAAAATAAGCTTCTAAAACAATGGCATATATACAATTCCATATGTACTGTATGTTGATTGTGTTGTCATGTCAATAAAAAAGCACATAAAACCGTTAATGTGGTAGATTCATGCGGCATTTTGGTAAAGTGTATATGTAGTGTGGAATGATTCGGATAGTGACATTTTCCTTAAGCTGAGCTATAATGAAAGGAAAAATATGAAAAGAAAATCATTACTTTCAAATTCAAACAAAAATAAAATCGTGTTGTTTATTTTTAACGTTTCCTCACAGGAATGTCAATGCAAAGGTTGTGTTGGAATATTCCTATCTCAGACCTCACCTGACCTCAATATGCTGGGACAGCTTTGGGGCTTACTTTAACTTTCAGCACAATTATTTTCCTGTCTAAAAGGACACCTGCACAAGGACATGTCCCACCAGACAATGAGCAACAGCAGCACAAAGGTGCGTTACAATATAGGTGCGTTTTTCCTCGTAATTATAATTCAACAGTACAATTGTCTGCGCAGAAAGTTTCAAAAGCATCATTGAAATATCCTCTGGTCATTGTAAAAATAAATGGACAAGGAAGCTGAGTTGTGCCTGTAAATCAGCCACAATCAGGGCAAAATCAACTATAAATTACCCCAAAATCTAAGACTGTACGTTAGAGCTCTAATAAATCTTGGCCTGACCCACACCGCCACCTAGAGGTAACTTTTCGACATAACAACTGAGTTTAACTCACACGAAGACAATGATGAATTTTTGTTCACAAATGTAAAGATTTGACAATGCTAAATTGGGTTTATTTAAAATTGAGCCTCTTGTTTTCTTGGTAAACATTTCCTCGTGGAAAATGTGACATAAAGATGATTCTGAGCATTAAAGAATGGCCAGCAGGGGCGCTGGTGTCGTCGAACGACTGATGAATCCATGTTTATTCATTTCATTGAGTGAACCAATGATGTGCAGTTATGTGTAAATCAAAATACATTAGAAAAATTGTCTCAAATTTCACATTGCAGATCTCCACATGAAAATTAATTGTTAACTAATCCATACGTTAGCCTTAAAAAAATATAAATAGTGTATAGTGTATATACATTTGAGACCACCAACACAAAACATTAAAGGTAGAAAACAGCAGCTAAAAAAAAAATAAAGTTATCAGGAGTGCCATCTTGTCACCGATCTGTGATGAAATCAACCTAAAGCTTGATAAAAATGGACGCACGACAGCGCCAATCCAGTGCGTCTCGTGGCAGGATCATTGGACGGGTCCGCTTATGTCTCGGCTCTTCACCCCTGTGGAATTTACCCCAGAGAAGGTGAAGTTCTCCTGTTTGGGATTCGCGTTGAAGTTGTAGTGTCCAATGCGGTTCCTCTGGTAGTATAAAAGGCTTACGAAGGCGATGATGAAGAAGATGGAAATTAGAACTCCCAGACAGGACAACCCAATTAGTTGCAGAGTATTATTGTCATTCTCTAAGTTCTCTGTAAAATAATAATAAAAAAACAAGTTACACTGAAGTGTGAAGCAGCATGGAGGAAAAAAAAAACAACCACCTTGTACATGCACATCCTCTACTTTAAATCATTTGTAGAAAACAGTTGTTAGACAACCAACGATGTTGTTTTACTGTAACAAAAAAAACGTACCTTCACTGGACCTCAGCAGAGGCCCCGAGGAACCCGAAACTGTTGCAATCGTGTTGCCCGAAAAGCGAGATGTTCTTTGTGAGCAGTCCTAATAAATAAATAAATTATAAAAGTTTTAAAAAAGGCATAATCAGGAGCTCAGATTGAGTCAGTAGAAGGGATGCTCACAGGCACACAGCTGTCCGATCCAATCTGCACACAAATCTGGACCTGGCAATGCAGGTAGATCACGCTGAGGTCAACGAAGGAGAAGATCTGCACAGACACGCGAGATGTGCTGGAATTGCCGTTGGTGAGCACTTTGGTGTAGGCGTTCAGTGAGCAGCTGCAGAGAAGAAGACCAGGAGCGCATTATCCTTTTTTTTCAAAGCTAAAAGCGTCGACAATAACACCAGGAAGAACAGGAGATTGTGCAGACCTGTTCTCCATGAAGGCGTAGCTGTAGGTGTCCCCAGGGTTTTGGGTGGGGGTGGCCCAGCATCTATTAATAACCACTTTCATTTGGTCCAGGGTGGTGTTGAGACTCACGTCCACCACCACAACCTCGTCAGAGGACAAGCTGTGGTTGTGAGGCAGGGGCGCGGTGCCATTGGTCAGCTTCACGCTCACCAGGAAGGAGCCCGAGCCCACGATGACGTCCTTGAACAACTCGTATCTGCAGGCCAGCGACAGGGTTTAACATGGCTACAATATTTATATCTAAGCATCATAATTGACACCGTGTGTAAAAACAGTGAAGCAGCAAGCAAGCGGTACCCCGTGGAGCCGAAATCAGCCGAAATGAGCATGCTCTTCTCGTAAGCACACATGATGGGGACCTCCAGGTGAATTTTGGGGGTCTCCGTCACTCCGCTGGGTAGGACGTTCTGATCCACGGTGTTGAAGAGGGTCACCGAAGCCATGTAGTGGCTTTCGTTCTGAAAGAGGCGGCGTTAGAATGCGTCTCGGCTCCGGAAAACACCCTTCAGGCTGGCCCGGAAGCATGAAACTCACATGAACCAGCCTGGTGTCGCACTCGCTCCAACCCACGGTCAGCTGGGTGTGAGTGGAGCTGCCTCCGTTGACGCCACATCCCTGCAAGCCCAGATAGAGAGAGTTCTCTCCTATAGAGGCGCTCAGGAGGAAGTCCCTGGCAACCGACACGGTGATGGCAGCCCCCCTGCACTGGACCGAGATGGCCCCCTTTGGGACAGCGCAGGCAGTTTGGGGGGCATTGGTGGTGGTAGTGGTGGTGCTGGTGGTGCTGATGGCACTGGTGGTGCTGGTGCTGGTGGTACTGGCGGCGGTGGTTGTGCTGGTGGTACTGGTGGTGCTGGTGCTGGTGGTACTGGTGGCGGTGGTGCTGCTGGTGGCACTGGTGGTGCTGGTGGTGGGGGTACTGGTGGTGCTGGTGCTGGTGGTACTAGTGGCGGTGGTGCTGCTGGTGGCACTGGTGGTGCTGGTGGTGCTGCTGGTGGCAGCTTTGGTGCTTGTTGGAACAGCAGTGGTGGACGGCTGAGGAAAGCCAGCTCCAGTGGTGGAAGCGGTCCAGGAGGTGACCTCAGCGGCTTCGGTGACCACACTTCCAGAGCTTCCAGAGCTTCCAGAGCTTCCAGACGCTGCTGTGGTGACATCAGTAGCTTCGGTAGACCTGGAGTGGCCCCATGCAGGACTGCTGGTGGTGGATGCGGGCGGTGCGAAGGTTGTATTGTCAGCTGTAAAACACAGTCTGAGCGTCAGCGTCCCAAATGTTTCGTCTTGTCAATTTCATCCCAATACCTTCTCTGGTCTGCCTACCTCCACCTTTACAACATAAACCTTCTCCATCTCTCCTCTCCACTCACTCCCTCTTTCTGGCCATTGTCATTTTTTAGTTGTGTCACTGATTTCTTTTTTTGTTTGTTTCATTGCTGTTTAAATTGTTCATTTTAATTTTTTTTAACTGTGTACAGAGTCCTTGTGTGTCTTCCCCACCCTGACAGGCTCGTCCGGGCCTTTCCGGCTGGTGGTCTATAAATCCTTCCAGACAAGCGCACGTGTAAGACGCCCATGTGTTTGTGCACGTGGCCCACAGGGAACAGTCATTGTCCCCCGAAGCACATTCATTGAAATCTAAAACAGTAAAAAAGGCAAACATAAAAACAGGCAAATCACAGTCAGTAAGCCTGACGCTGTCTAGGTCGTAGAGAAGCAGGTACCAGTCATATTGGTGCCATCCACGGTGTATTTGGTGCTGTTCATCAAGGTGCCTACAATGGCTGCAGACGCATTTAAAATGTCGCTGCTGTTACTTGGGGTGAAGATGATGAGGAGGTTCACTATCACGCTGCCGGAAGAAAACCCCCTGATTTCCACTCTGGCCTGTTGGGAATCCCACAGGGCTCTAACCTCTGGAGACAGAGACTTATAGATCTGGTGACGGAGGCACAACGGTATCTTAAACGTCTGCTGCACTCTGGCTGGTTTGGTTTTTTTCCCCATTAAACACACACTAACCTCTGCTAAAATGCTCTCAGTCAGGTTTCTGTAAGCCCGGCTGCTGGCGTCCTGCAGCTCAGCGGTGAACTGGACGTTGGTGATGCGAGCTGTGGCCCCAAGAGTCACAGCATCTACGGAGAAAAACGTAGTCATGGACACACACCAACACACCAAGAGCTGAGGAAACCGTTAGGTACCGTTGTGCTAACATGGGCCTCACCCGTCCTCACTGCTACATGGACAGGTTGTCCACACCCACGCGGTGTTACAGTGACGGTGTAGAGCACCCCGGGGCCCAGTCCCGGCACCGCCATCGTGTTCTCAGGTGTTTCCCAGACGTGGAGCGTCTCTGCTCCCTTCTCCACCACCACGCGATACACCTGGCTGGTTTGAGCCCGGCTGGACCAGTAGACACAGAAGGAGGTCCCGGTGACGTTGGCCGACCATAAACTGGAAATGACGGCAGGTGCTGGAGATGGAGAAAAAGAGGTACCGCTGATTTGTCCTATCGGATGAATAAAGTGTCTTCAGCTCCCGAATGGAGCAACACTTGTAGCACTTTTGGACTGAACCAAGCTTGAGCGTAATAGAGAAGGTTCTTACAGCAGGCTGATGCTGGCAGATGTGGTTCCGTGGTTGGGGCCGGGGTAGAGGCTGTTGGTACGTGTGTACTTGGAGCTGTAGACCCACTGTTGTCAGTTGAGTTGTTGCCCTGAGGATAACTGACGGTGCTGGAAGCTGAGCTGTTGGTGTTCGTGGTTGGTGAAAAGGCAAGTGGCGGGTCTGTGTAGGCCCACGTGCTTCCGGCTGGGAAGAAGAAGGAGGAAGCCAGAGTAGGAGACCGAATGGCGGCGTCAAGCCCACTGATTTAGAACATTTTAGACTCAGAACTATCTAAATAGAATCCAACCTCTACAGTCGGCTCCTGGATCGCTGGGGTCAGCGTCCACGTACCCCTGGTGGCAAATGCACCGGTAGGACCCCAGTGAGTTGTGACATTCTGCTGAAGGCAGGCAGTGATGGAGGGTCGGCAGTTTACACTCGTCTATGTCTGCAATCACAAACACAGATTTTAGAGTCAGTGGTGCCACACTTGCAATTACGGAAGGTAGTAAAGATCCCAAATGAGTACTACCACTACCACTGATGCTACTGCTTCTGATATCTCTCTCTCTCTTACACACACACACACAAACATTTCTATAATTATAAACCATTAAGCGCCTGTCTGTGAGGCTCATGCTATTCATCAAGCTTGCACACATGTATGTGCGTTGGTGTGCGCGTGCCTGTGCGTGCATTGTGCACTCTGGCTACGGTGCGATTTTTCCGTTATTACAGGAAACATCCCACAGACGCCTGTCACTCAGATAAAAGTGGTGGGTGAAGTCAAATGTGTGACGGTTGAGTCATTGTTCCGCCTGAACACCCTGTTCTCCGCAAGATGAATCAGAACTCTGCAAACACGACATTTCTGTAACGAAACTCAAAAAAACCCATGATGCGACTGTGTTTGTGCGTTTGTGACCTTCCACAGTCACAGATGACACCTCCTCTATGTGCTTGAGGAGGAGAAGCAGTTTTGATGTAACGTTGTGCAGATCAAAAGGGCAGCTAAGGAGCAGTGCGGTGGCGGTTCTGTACGGATCCACGGGCCAGGAGTCCATGTAACGGATGGAAACGTTCTGCCGAAGGGCTCCCGTCACCTGGTAACAACAGAGACGCAAAATTCATGATACCAGTCACAACAGTGTTGCAAGAAACGAGCGTTTGGACAAATTTGTACAGTTAATGTTTATATTTTAAATGGACTAAAATTAGAAGATCAGCAGGTGGCGTAGTTTCCCCGCAGTTGTTGTTGTTGTTGTTGTTTAATTATTTATTAAAGATGGCATCAATAACGTTACCATTGCATGCAGCAGCCGTGTATGGTTCAGAAGTCCTCCGTCCTGGGATACCAGCTCATCATAATCCGTCTTCACTATTACCGTTGCATTAAAGCGGTTCCTGCCTTGCTCAAAATGGGTTGTTGACCCTGAAAGATTGATTGGGTGCAGCCACCCGAATTAAAAAAGAAGAAGAAATATAAGATGTTTTGTATCTGTGGCTTCATTACAGGGTCACAAGAACTCATTTTAAGCTAAAAACACATTTAGACAGCACATATTTTTTACTTAAAGCTCATTTTATATCAAACGAGTGAAGGCTCATGACATTATAATGAGCTTTCAAGGACATAATTACTCTTAGGTCCTGTGCAACATGAAGCTTTAGGTGGGACTTTTTTTTTTTTGTCCGTCGTAGTGATAGTTGCATAGAAACGGCTACATCAGCACACATGCTACACTGCAAAACATTATTCAACTACGGAGCGAGAAACAATGAGAATGTACTCTGCCGGCTGTTTTTGAGCACACTAACTTGTAGGTTCACTACAGATAGAGTGATTTGCTCCCTGGCAACATTTCAGCCAGCCTGGGCAATCCAGGTCCCACTGGCATCCCTGAGATCCTGGCTGTGATCCATTTGCAGTGGGGCAAGATCCTGGCTTGACGATGAGTTCACCACTCCTGTTCAAAGCTTCATAAAAAAGGCAATATTTGTGTTAAATATTGGAAGATTTGTTCTTTAATATTGTATATTACACAGCATTGCACCTGGGGCGCAGTACCGCCCGACCTGAACGTAGCCGTGGCAGCAGCTGGTCTCCTGCTCGCTCACTGTCCTGTACTCGGTTTGATGGCTCAACCTGTATTCTGTCACCGTGCACGTCTTCCACAGCAGCCACCCCCCACAAGGCCTGGTCACACTGAAAGGCACCTTATGCACTGCCAGGAAGGTCACTGTCCTTGTTTTGTTCTCAACACATAAGTGGTATCCAGATGCAGACAAGCTGCGTCCTGGAAAAGAACGCATCACATTTTCACGACTGTCTGTGTCAGTAAGGATTTCACGATAATGACATATTCCTAAAGTTTTGACGTCATCCCCTTAAACTTGTCTGACGTCTATAAAAATGTCAACAAACTAAATTAAATCCAGCAAAGAGTGGGATAGGGTTGACCTACCTGCAGGCACAGTGTTTTCTCCCCCACAGACAGTCAGCAGGGCTCCAGCTGCCCAGATGGAGAACATCCAACTCATGCTGTCATGAGTAGAAAACCTCACACACATTTACCGACTGGCACACGCTTTATTCCAATTAAAGATTAGTGACTGCTCGGATGTTCTCAAAGACCTCTGTAGTTCTGCCTTCCTCCTCCCATCACTGCAGGGTCCCCAAAGGACCACACTATCACTGTAGACAGCCAGTGAAAATGAAAATGTTTGTACTGATATTGGGTGGAATTAATGTGGATTGAGATGAAAGTAGACTTTACTGAGAGATTCTGGATATATTTTTATTCAAAAAGGCCTTGTTTGCTGGAGAATGGTTCAATATCCAGCAGTTTCAAAAGCAAATATGCTCCCACGGCTTTGGTTTCTTATATTTGTGTTAATAAAACATGTAATTTCTCAATTTCTTTATTCACCAGCTCTGTGTCAGTAAACACGTTTATAATGAGGAGGAGGAGTTACAGTCCCTTATGGTTTTGAACACGCTGGTAACCATGGCAGCTCCTGCACTGTTGCTGACATTAACAACCTGGTTCAACTATTAAGGTCAAGAAAGGAGAAGTGAAAAATTCAATGTCATTTCCTAATATTTCTTCACTTTCGGTGTCTAAATAAGAGTCTTTGGACAGTGTTTTACAAACTAAGACTGTTGGGATCACCCCACTAACCGCCTTTATACTGGCCTCAAACTAGTGATGTTCCTGTAATGTAGGCATTTATAAGTGTACTGAAGTGTGAAAAAAAACCCTTGATTCAAATCTTTAGCTAGTCTACATCATCCTGGAACCCAGGTTAGTAACAATAACCACAGAAATAACAACACAAACACAAAACCAACACAGGAACCCTATAAATGTGTGGGTTTTCTTAAATATCATATATATTTGTATATAGATATTGTTGGATTTTTTTTTGTTATCACAAATGCTCCAGATACTGGAGATGAGAGTGTGTGCAGAAATCCCCACCTGAATGCCAATAATGTCACTAAGCTGCTCTGTCATAGCAACTTCAACCCAGTCACACTGCTAATTAGTTTCATTGGGAAAAGTGCATTTCCATGCATATCCTATTAGATAGATAGATAGATAGATAGATAGATAGATAGATAGATAGATAGATAGATAGATAGATAGATAGATAGATAGATAGAAAGATAGATAGATAGACTTTTAGAAGCTGATGCTGGCTAATATGGAAGTCCCCCCATTTCCTCTGACTTCTATCAGAAACAGTTTGCTAATAAGACCACCACATTGACATGCAATGCTATTGCCATGTTGTGTGTGTGTGTGTGTGTGTGTGTGTGTGTTTGTAAATAAAAATTAAAGGAGGTAAAAAAGAAAAAAAAATAAAGAGCTTAACTAGAAAAATATGTCCTATCCCTTTAAATTGGCCCCGCCTACCGGACCTTTACTAGCCTATTAACGCACGTTGCACGTGACGAGCGGTCTTCGCAATGACCTCATCCCTGGTGTGGGATGACGTCAAATTCAAGATGGATGGAATCACGACCGCCGCGTAGAAATCGACATAACAGTAGATAAAGTACGGGCCGTGCGGAGGATAGAATATTACCAAAGTGCTGGGTAAGTGTGGACAGAGTACCAAACTTGCTGTTATCAGCTAAACTCGTGTGGAGACTCAAACAAATGAGAGCTTTTCATTTTCCCCACTGACGTAACTCGGAAGGGAGACGTTATGCTACTGAAAAGCCGAGCAGCTCGAGCCTGTCCTGCAGCTGTCCAGTCTCGTGGACCCACGTCACGTTCTTCGGCCACAATTCACTCTTCGGCATGGCACGCGCCTCTGTGTTTACAGGGACCGTGGTTTCATTTTGGGATTATAGTAGAGGATGCGCACAACTTTACCCTTTTAATTAACCACGCCGGCGTTCGTCGCACATGGCGGTGGCCGCGCTTCATCCGCCATGTTCCTCTGGTGGAAAAAAAAATTTAATGTTTCTTTTGGATAAGTTATCGGACACCAGAAGCAGCCACGTCTCAGACATGACCTAATGCTGAGAGCGCAGCTTGACTTCCGCCAACGGCCATGAATTCCCCCCTTAAACGCACACAACCGCGAGTTTCCATGGAGACGGAGTTGAACTGGTTTCAGTTTGATTTTGTATAGATTTAGATGAATACCTGAATGAATGTCCTGGACATGGACTATTTATAGCGACCGTGTTAGTCACGTCAGTACTGTTTTCCGGTAATACTTTTCAAAATAAACCCAGTAGGGAGCAGGAAGAATATGACAAATAAATATAAAAAATAAAATGTATAAATTGTTCTACAGAAAAATATGTGTGTATCCATGTACATGCTACTTATTTACACATATGATATATGTAAATTTACACAAATGTGTGTGATTTGGAAAGATCTGTCTATACGTGAGGTCTCATGACTGATCTGATTTAAGGAGATTCATGTCTCAGTACACAGTATGTTACAGAGAAATCAGTTGCTATGAATGTTCGCAAGGGCACAGTTGGCTATCTAACCAAACTTAGCAAAGTGGGGAAAAGGTTCTTAGCTGCTATTGTATGATAAAATCCGTTTGTGCACATTCTGTCATCATCTTGTTGCATTTACATTCCTGCACTGAGGTGATGCTCTTGTCTTTCAGCTATGGAGAGCCTGGTGCATTACAGCAATCCCTCCCATGCGCTGTCGGTGTTGGCGGTCCTGAATGAGCAGCGTCTGCGGGGCCAGATGTGTGATGTTGTCCTGGTTGTGGCGGATCAGAGATATCAGGCCCACCAAAGTGTTTTGGCTGCCAGTAGTGAGTATTTCCAGTCCCTGTTCGCACAGATGGATAAAGAAACTCTGAAAGTAGTAAACCTGGACTTCTGTGAGCCTGACTCCTTCGAGACGGTTTTAAATTACATATACACTTCCTCACTTTTCATTGACAAAGGCAGTCTGGCAGCCATTCAGGAGCTAGGCTACAGCCTCGGAATCCCCTTTCTCACCAACATCGTGTCAACGAGACCGCATGCATCCTACTGTGTGTCGAGGAAAAGACTTTCTTTCTGTGAAGGAGAAGAGAACGACATCCAGACGAGGAGCGTGATTGTGTATCGGGTCCCGAACGATGCCGCCCATGGTCCTCGCTGTGTCGATCCAAAAAAGTCAGAGTTATCGCCGTCATCCCCCAATTACACCCGAGAGCTGGCTCAGTCTCAGTCAGACCACGGCTCAAGCCAGTTGGTCAAACACTCAGGGTCCATGTACAGGAGCTCACCTGAAGACACAGAAACTGTTGAAAGCAAGTCAGCCTACTCGTATGCCTCTATACTGAAAGGGGGTTCGTCAAAAATGACACCTGTTAGGCCCCAGCTGACTTCCTCGGTGTCTTTCAGCGAAGCCGAAGTGGAGCACAATCAACTGCAGTCTAACGCGCAAGCGGACAGGAGGAAGGAGAATGGGGAGGAAGCCCCCTATCAGACCAAAGTTCCAGTTCAGGGTCAGGCCAGCAACTCCAGCCACCACATTGACAGGAGCGGGCCGCTCATCAAAAGCTTGCTCCGGAGATCCTTGTCCATGGACAGTCCTGTTCCAGTCTTCTCTCCAACGCTGGAACTCAGGGAGCTGCGAGGCCGCGAGCAGTCTGTTGTAAAACTGGCCTCCAAAGCGGCTGTTCCGGAAGCGTCCGCTCACAAAGACGGTGCAAAAACATCTCCTCTGATGCTCAGGTCCAAATACCAAGGCAGGTGCGATGAAGAATCTCAGGTGGAAAGCCAAGTCAGCATCAAGGCTGAGCCCAGCAGCCCGCTGGCGGACCCCATGGACATTGTCCGGATTACTGTCGGGGAAACGTTGCCGGTCAGCCTCAGAGACTTGCAAGCCAACTATGACCAAGGCTCGAGGCCACAGGGTACTCCCCCTGGAAAAAGGTACCACAGGCCAATGAACAGAAGATACCCGCTGAAAAAGAGTAAGCTGAATAAAGAGCAGCCCCCCAGCTCCCCTCACAGTGTCGGCAGCGAGAGGGGTGCGGAGCCTGAGAACAGGATTTTCAAATGCTGGAATTGTTCGAAGGTCTTCAGGTCCAGCGCCGGACTACATCGTCACGTAAACATGTACCACAACCCCGAGAAGCCGTACGCCTGCGACATCTGCCACAAGCGCTTCCACACCAACTTCAAAGTATGGACTCACTGTCAAACCCAGCACGGCGTGGTGCAGAACCCGGCCTCGTCCGCCAGCTCGGCCGCCTTCGACGACAAATTTCAAAAGAAACTGCTGGACATCGTTCGAGAGAGGGAAATCAAGAAAGCCTTGCTCTGGAAGCTGAAGAGAAACAAGCACGGCCTGCAGTCTCCCGCGCTCGCCAAGAAGAGGAACCGGCCCAGCTTCATATGCCCCTACTGTGGAAAAGCCTTTGTGTTCCACTCCCACTACAGGCAACATTTAAGGAGCCATCCAGCGGAAAACACCCATCAGGACATGGAGATTGTTCGGCAGAAAGACCCGGGCGAGGACGTTTACTCTTGTAGACTCTGCAACGTGAAGCTGTCTTCGCTGTTCGAGCAGGGCGACCATGAGCGGGGCTGTTGGCATTCCACCGTGTGCCCGTACTGCGGCCTCCGCTTCTCCACCCCCGCCGTCAAGAAGGACCACGAGGCCCACTGTAAATACAAGAAACTGACCTGTCTGGAATGCATGCGCTCCTTTAAGTCCTCCTTCAGCATATGGCGCCACCAGGTGGAGGTCCACAACCAAAACATCATGACGGCTAAGGAGCAGCTTCACCTGAGGAGGCAGGAAGGCGACGCCGTGGCGGAAAACGTCAAAGACAAGTTCTTCGGCGACGGCCCTCTGACCACCGGCAGCTCCAGACAGGACAGTTACGGCGACTCCACGGGTCCGCCCACGTACGAGTCCAACAAGTCGCCCTGCTTCGTGCCCGAGGACCTGAGCACGGGCCGGCTGTTGGTCAAGGAAGAGCCCATGGAGGAGTCGGTGAGCGAGAGGGAAAACTCCGAAACGGCCAGTTCTGTGCTGGAGGAGCCCGGCGTGTGGCCGTGCGAGAAGTGCGGAAGTCTGTTCGGTGCCCGCAAGGACCTCGAACGCCACCAGGAGCTCCTTTGCCACATCAAACCGTTCATCTGTCACATCTGTAAGAAAGCCTTCCGGACCAACTTCCGTCTTTGGAGCCACTTCCAGTCCCACATCGCCGCTGCTCATGAGCCCGGCCCCGGGGACTTCCACAGCCAGCCCCCACCTCTGTCCCCCTCCCCTCCCATGACCCTTCCGAACGCCCAGCATCCCTCCGTGCTCAAACCCAGCCAGCCGGCACCGGTTGCTGCGGCAGCAGCCTCCGAGGAGCCCAACAGCCCAGAGTCCTGCAGCTTGTCGGCCACGCGGCCCGAGCCAGAACACCAGCCCGGCAGTCACGGCCGCCTGTCGCGGTCAGACAGCACGGAGAGTCCCGGTGGCGCTCAGGAATCCGACACCCTCTTTTACCACGCCTCGTCCCTCTCTGCCCTGGCATTCAAGAGGCAGTACATGTGCAAAATCTGCCACCGGACCTTTAAGACGGCCTTCAGCCTGTGGAGCCACGAACAGAGTCACAGTCACGTGTAAACGCAAAGCCAAATGTAGTGTTGCATTGTTCACACACACACACAGCCAGGCCTTCACGAGGAAGACGTTGAATGTATAGTTTTAGCCCCTGTTGAAAGTGTCCATGGGTCGAGCAGGGTGGAGGTGTCCAAGATGAATGTGCACTCATTTGAAAGACTGACGCAGGAGTCCCAATCATTTCATTATTATTTTGTTGTTTCCTGTCCATTTTTTTTTCTGTAAAATAAAAAAAAGAGCTTTATTTTCTCGCATCTTTCAAATGTATATCGGCCTGTTTGTAATTCAGTTTGAAGAAACACAGAACAGGTTTACAGCCCTCATCTGAGGCTGGCTTTCAGTTCATCCATGCTCAGCTTTGCCTGATTGATTGAAAATAGGCTTCGGGAGAGGCCTACTCGTAAAAAGTAATCTTTTTACCTCTTATTATTATCTGCTCATTTCTAAACACAAAGATTATGGGAACAAGCGTATTCAGTTTTAAGGGTATTGTCCTTCATTTGTTGCAAAGATGCAGTTATTTTGCTTTCTTTCTTCCCCTCCACCACTCTCTTGTGTACCAACCAGCATGGCATCGCTAACCTTGGTCTTGTTTGAGACCCCAAACTGGAGACTTTACAAATATTACAAAGTCTTGAGATAAAGCCAAGATGTTGAAAGCGATGTTTTTGTCCCGCGTCTGACCCCGGTGACTGGAGCTGGAACCGCTTGGACTTGAATGTCCATTGTTGTTCTTTGAAGGTGATTTTTTTTCAGTCACTTCCTTCAGTTGCTTGATGATATTGATGCCCTCAGAGATGATTTTGGTGGTGTAAACGGTGTGTTTAGTGGGACCTTTTTTTTATCACTTTTTTGAGTAATTAATTGGCTCTAACTAAACTCTAATCACACAGGCTAATACCGTGTGATAGAAACATTGTATTCCATGTATAATAATGACAGGGACATCTTGGTTTGGATTAATTTAAATGCTTTACAAATATCATTTGGAGTTTATTCACCCCTCAAAGATCAATCTGAAATCAATATGGTGCGCAATACAGTCAAAGGTTACCCTGGCAACCGTTTGAACTAGTGTATATTTGTTTAAAAAGCACTGAGGTTTGCTAGTGAGCTGGACGTGGTGTGTGAATACGAATCTATTCATGGTGTTTACACTTAAACCGGATTTGAAATTAGTCGGACGTCACGGTGTTTTGATGGCCTTATGCAACGTGAGATTTGTGTAAATAGTTTTACATTAAAGCACAAGAGTTTCTGAATATCCACTCAGGCTGATATAAAATGGCAATGATACGGAGAAAAGGTGCGACCAAGCAAATCTTTAATTTAACAAATAGTCCAAGTGTTTCTGCTGGCGAAAGATTTATTATTAAAAATGCTTTTGATTGTATTTCTGTGGTTTCACACGTGCTATTATACAAGGTATTCTGCTTTCGCTTGTTTAGTGGGATAGAGCTACAATTAGAAATATTTATGATTAGGACTTTTTGTGGAAAAAGGATGTATTACACTCAAACTACCGGGAATTTGTTTTCCACCAAACGAAAGGCGTAAGCCAAGTGTGACTTTGGAAATTCTGTATGGAAGATAGTGCTCTTTATTTCTTGTGATACCAACTTCACTGAGGTTATTACAGTTGTGTATACTGTAGTATTTGTATCTTTTTTCTACCGATTTTGTTAACGTTTCATCTTTTTAGCATTCCTGTGGTCTGACTGCAATAACTAATATTTGTATCGGCTTTGGTTTTGTTATTGTTGCTTTTTAAAGAATTGCAGGTGCACCGTGTTTAGGTTTTCTACAGTTTTTGTGCTTCTTTTCAATAATAAAGAATGACAGTGGAACACAAATACCACAACTGCTGGACTTTCAATTTTCAGTTAATAGGTGTACTTATTTATTTTTGTATTTAACCTTTGACTGTTTAGGGCTCATTGACCAACAAGGGAAAGGCAGGCTTGTTATTGACCCTCAGAAGCCGGATTTTGGTCACATTCTCGTCATCAAATTTGGCAGACAAACCCCAGTTTGGAGGATGTGGGCTGGCAGGAACCGTCTCTGCCTGGAAAACCCAGATGCAAAAGTATGACATGGAAATCCTCTCCTTCCTGTGTGTGAGCGCTCACTCTCCGGTGAGAGTGAGTAAAGAAAGCGTTTATTAAGATTTACAACCATTTACAGCTAGAACACAGCATAGCTTTTCAAATGTCGTTATTTTACATAGTGCACATTACTACCTGGGTTGACGTTCGTATTGGAAGTTCATTGCAAGAATTAACTTTTGAATGATGCATCATTTTAAAAAATAAACTAACAAAAGATGCAGAAAAAAAGGGTTTATGAATTAGGAACGTTTTGCTGAGCGACGGTGAATCTGGCGAGCAGCGGCGACGGGCGGACTGACCCGAAGCCGCCTCAGAGAGCCAGGGTGTCTTTAATCAGCCTCCTCATGGTGGTGCTGACAGAGGTGCCCAGAGTTTCGGTGATCTGAAAGGTAATTTTGTACAGATATGGCTGCACGTCTTTAAGGCTGGTGTCAAACACGTTGTCCACTTCGGACTGGGTGGGCATCTTTGGCAGGTACTCGTGGCGATTGATGACCTCCACAACATTGATGACCTTCTCGCCCAACTTCTCGCCGACCTTTTCCCTGCAGATCTGTCTTTCTTGCTCGTTGGCCAGGCTGACGACGTTCACCTTCAGGTTCCAAACCTCCCAGGGGATGCACTCGTCGGAAAAGGGCCATCGAGACTTCTTCTTCTGGAAAAACTCCAGGGAAATCTGCCCCATGCCATCGTTGCCCGAGTTGTTCAAAGCATCCTGTAAGACACACAGAGGATGGGATGTTGGTACCTGCGGCTGCTCCGACACAAGAACCTGCAAAGCACCTTGAATTCGGAGACGGCTTTTCTGAGGACTCTGTCCAGCTCCTCCGAGGACACCCGCACAAATGTGAAGTCGATGAAGTCGCAGTCGATGTCTACTGTCCCCACGGTACCGATGGAGTAGGTGCCCTCTTTCTTGTAATGGAATTTCCCAGTGCTGCGATGCAGTAAAATCGTGTGCAGCACAGCCAGCGTAGCTTCTTCAACCTGCCTCGTCTCCACGGTTACTTCCAGAATTTCCGAACGGCAATTCATCACGGGATGAGCTATTTATACCAGGAGGCAATGTTATGGTTGCGATCACGCCAAAACAGTTCGCAGACACGCAGGCTAAGAACAACGTTAGCTCTACGGTTGGCCTTAGCCTCCTACACGTATCATATTGATGGTGGCTACAGAAATACTCAAACGCCGCGGATATATATTTTAAAAAACGTGCGCAGGGACCAATAACACACACAAACTGCTAGGTGCGTATCATTTGCCACAACAAAACAGGAAGAGCTACGTGCAACAACAGTACAAACTACGGCAAACTGCGAGGTCCAAAACAGTTCGCGACTATTTTTAAATAAACGTAATATTTGCGAATTGTTGCCACCCTCTATTGCCCTGCGTTGCATTTGCTATCATAGAAGAAACGTGTATCTGTAGCGAAGGTGAAAAGATGTGATTTATATTGGTTTATATGATAAATGCGGTTTGTTTTTACGCGGAGCCTCGGGACGTTACGTCATCGCCCCCGGCCGCTGTGCATTCTGGGAGTTAGGGTTTGTGCCGCCGATCCTCCTCCAAAGAGTAACTTTGTTAAGTCTCTCCGTCCTGTAAACCAAGTTCAGCGGCGACGAGTAACTGCTCCCCCGGCATGGTTTGCCTGGAATCTCGTCTCGCATTCGGACGGTGCAGCTCAGACACCGGGAGTATTTTTCTTTTGGGAAACTTTGGCGACTACTTAGCCAGTCAGGAATAAACCAACTGTATTGACGATTAGCTGAATATGCTAACAACCTCACTCAATTGAGCGACGCGAAGACGTCTTCCGTGCCGATTTAATTTAAATTAAACAGGCTTTCTTAACAAGCAAACAAAGGTCATCGTACCTTAGCTGGCACACGTAGCGTAACATTTTAATCTAGCTTTTAAGAGGCAGCGCGGAGCCGCAGGATATATCAGAAAATGGATAATTGGTTCGCTATGGTTGCGAACGGCGGCGGCTTTATTGACCTCTCCGTGCCTTTTGGGTCTATTCTATGACGTTAGCGACACATTTATCAGAGGAGGCGACCTAATCCGCGGTCATCGTTTTTTATTTCCAAAGAATGTCTGACATTGAAAGTTCCAGCTCGTCATCTTGGGCTCCGGAGGATCCGCAGTGGCTGTTCCTGCTGACGCTTTTCATTGCGTCGGTGCTCACCATCATACTGTATCTGCTACAGTATTTCCAACAAAAGGCCGTAGTTTTTGAGCCGGGAGCGGAGGACGAGGTGGCCCACCAGGAAGCCGCCTCTCTGCTGGGATGGGCGCTGTCTCTGACAAGCTGGAAAAGTCAATGGAGCGAAGCCTGGTGCAGAGCCCTGTCCGACCAGTCCAGGAAGCTCGGGGTGAGTCCCCCCGACTGCTGACCTACCACTGCAGAAGGGCTTAAAAACATGCAGGCAGCACTGGGGTGAAGGGACACAGCACCCAAATAAATGCCCTCATAGATGCGCCCAAAAGGCGCATGTCATGCTGCAGCAGTCTGGGTGACATCTGCAGAAAGGTTGTTTCTGTTCATCTGTCAGAGCTGCTGCGTCACAGCCCCGGTGAACACACGTCTGTTGCTTCTTTCCTTCCGCCAGGGCCCCGTGGTGTTGACATTTGAAGAGGATGGCCTGGAGGCGACGGAGCTCACGGTCACCCGGGTGGACCGCTTCCACAAGTCCGCCAGGAACACGGTAGTCCGCCCAACATAACCGCGCTTTATTGCACTTATTCTCCTGAAACCTTCTCCTCCAGGGTCATCCTGCAGTTGCATTGAACCACAATTAAAGCCACAGCTTTGTGACTTTTTACACACATTATTGACGTAGGTCAATATTTGTATATCAGTAGTTTGTCATCTGAATTTATTTACTTGGCTTTATTCCCTCTTTTTGTCAAAGGCTCGAGGGGAGAAAATCAGCCCTATAATGTTGACGCAATGCGTGCATTGTCAGTCGTACACCTGTGCAACTAGGTGTTTCCGAGGCCAACGTTGCCCGCGGTGACCTTTGTGATCTAGACCAGAATAGCAGGAGCTCCGTCAAAGAGTTTAATGAAGAGAGGCTTTACTTTCACCTGTTTGTAAGGAGCTTATCTAGTTGTCAGGCCCGGCGCTGAGACCCAGCACCGAAGCACTGCTGCTTTCTGAGCAACCAGCAGATGTTTCTGCTGCTCTCGGAGGGAGACCAGCAGGGACGCCGGTGGGCAGAAACACCTGCAGCGGCTCCGACACAGGTCTGCTGCTCCAGCAGCCTGGCCAGAAGTAATCATTTACTCTTTCAAAGGGCTCTTGGGCGCAAGGACATTGCATTCACGCAGGAAAAAAAAAACACAACAATTGGGTTTTTCTAAGTCGTTTATATTCTGGTTTGTTTCTTGGGCTCATTATCTCTTTTAATTCTCTAAATTCTGTACATTTGGAAGCACCTGATTTCATTTTTATGAATTAGGTGTAGTTGAAAAAGCAGTGCTGTGTGAAAGTACCGCAGCAGGACAGTGGGAAGCACCATGTGTGAAGGTGCAGAACAAGCGCTCCACGTGCGCGCTGACCCGTGTTTATTTATGGACCGCTGGGACTCCGTCACTAAAGAGCTTGCAGGATCCCCTCGGCGCTGATGTGATGGCGCTGATGCCGCCCTTCCTCTCCCCTGCAGGCCTTTTCCTGTCATGTGACCGGCGAGCAGCTCCAGTTCTGCGTGCGCGCGGCCCTGGAATCCCCCACTGCGGCGCATCCTTGGAGATACACCGTGTGTGTGGCACCATTGGAATTACAGGTACTGGACGCTGAACCTACATCTGTGTGTGTGTGTGTGTGTGTGTGTGTGTGTGTGTGGAGTCTGAGTGTTGTGTTGTTTCCCTGATGGTCTTTGTTCCAGCGGAATAAAAGAAGTGCGACCTTTGTATCGTGATTGTTTCAGCTTGCTTTTGAAAGAGACCCGTGCTGGAACTGTCGCTGTGGGGCTTGTTTTGTGTGTGTGTGTGTGTGTGTGTGTGTGTGTGTGTTATCACATGGGTAGCAGACACTGTAGGTATTTACTGCATTTCAAACAATAATGTGACAGCATTTGTTTTGTTTTGTTTCTATCTTTTCCAGCTGGATCTTTCCATGGAAGAAGGCGAGGATGAGGTCTGGATAAGCTGGGGGGTGTCTCACCTGGACACAGTGGAGCTGCAGGTGACGCCCACTTCCACCCAGGTACATCTGGATTAGCGTCTAGTTGGAGCTTCTGTGCGGACGCTGCCCTGTGTTCGTGCCGGCGCCGTAGCCGAACCATCTTTTCACCTCTTTTTCGATGCCCAATAATCATCATTCGAGGTTATTTTATCAACAAAGTCTAAAATAACTAGGAATCTGCACATGAGCACGCAGCGTCACCATGGCAACCACGCGTTGTTTACCTCGCGTCTCGGCAGCGAATGATGGCTGGGATGATACTAACAAAGAGGAGGAGGAGGAGGTTGTGGTTCCAAAGCCACGTGCCCACCGTTCCGGGGGATGTTGTTTTCCGAGGAAAAACGATTCCAAACGTCTCTGCTTGTGTTCAGTCGGCGATTTCGGCGCCTCCGGACAGTCCCAGTACGCCAGCCGTTAGGAAGCTGCTGAGGCAGCTGCTGTGCGCCGTTCACCCCTCCGTGTCGCTGAGCCCCCGCCTCGCTCCGGCCTCGGAGGTCCAGGTGAGGAGAAGGTCAGAAGCACTGTGATGAAGGCCGTGCCCACGGACGTTCCCTATCCCCAGTTTCTTGGCCAGACTGGTGTGAATATGTTCCAGTGTGGTTGTTCACTAGGATGGGGGGGTTTCTCCACCAGGGGGTCCATAACAGCCTGGTTTCTCCCCCCAAACCGCCCCGGGCCCACGACTGGAAACTGCTGGTGAAGAACATCCAGGTGACCTTGAAGCAGCAGGAAGACGCTGCAGGTAGGAGGCCCGTCTGCTCGGCCCGTCAGAAGCAGGGTTCCCCTCCAACCGCAGAGGCGTGCTGGTCTCCTGTGTGCAGGCAGCATCAACCCCTTCTGTGTGCTACAGTTAGACCACCCTCCGCAGAAGTTCCAGTCCGCCATTTTGGCCAAGAACGCCAGCGATCTGGCCTGGGACCAGCCGTTCATCTTGTGAGTCTCACCACCGCTCCTCCCGGGTCGGACTAGAGGACCAGGAGTCGCCTTTAGAGCCGTCTTGTTCTGTTTCCCCTCAGCGAGCTGAGCGGACTTTCAAAGGAGCTGAACATTCAGCTGGTAAACAGCGGCCCGGCTGGAGAAGGTGGGCACCCGCTGCACCCGTCCTCACGGCGGTGTGGCTGCAGACGTCCACATGCCCGTTTTCTCCTCGGCAGGGCTCCTCCTGGGTCAGGCGACGGTTCCCTTCCACCTGGCGAAGAAGCAGCCCAGCGGACAGCAGACGTTCCCCCTCCTAACCAAAGATGGCACCAAGGGCTCGCTGACCACTGAGGTAGGCCCTCCCTCCCAACAGTGGAGCATCCTCCTCCTCCTCCTCCAGTTTTCCAATACCAGCCGTTGTCCCCTCCAGTTCACCTACCTGGAGCCCAGCGAGGTGAGGTCCTGGCACCCCCCCACCCCAGCCTACAGCAAGAAGGTGGAGATGGACCGCACCGTCATGCCCTGTGGCACCGTGGTGACCACCGTCACGGCGGTGAAGAGCAAGCCGGGCCGAGCGCTTCCGCCCGGGTTTGGCTCAGGTACGCAGCTCTTCGCCAAGCCTGTCACACACACACACACACAGTCCCCGAGCTCATCCGATCCTCTCAGATTCCGTCCCCAAAGCGACGCCGGCCAAGTCCAAGCTGTCGGAGCGGCGCGTTTCCGAGCAGGCGTCGGCGCTGGGCGCGGCCGTCAGCAAAGCCCTGTCCTCCTCCGACACCGAGCTGCTGATGCTCAACGGCGCCGACCCCGTGGCCGAGGCGGCCCTCCGGCAGCTCCACCAGTCCGCCAAGCAGAAGCTGAAGTCGCCCGTGAAGAAGAGCACCATCATCATCTCAGGCATCGCCAAGGTAAGTCGCAGGGCGCCGGCGTCAGAAACTAGTTCCAGGAGTCGTGAATCGCTCCCGTTGGTTCCGGTGGACGCTACAAAATGTGTAATATCAGAGCCTTTTGGACAAAAAGGCGGTTGTTCTCCAGCAGTTCATGGCCGCGGCGCTTTCCTCCGCAGGCGCCTTTGTCCCAGGATGAGGAGCTGGCTCTGTATCGGCGGTACGCCGCCGCCATGGACGCCTCCATGATGGACGGCAGCTGTGGTCAGGAAGCGGCGCGGCCGCGGTGGCGGCGGCGGCCACCGGAGGCCTGCCGGAGGAGTCCGAGTCCCAGGAAGGGGACGGACGGGGAGGTGAAGGCGGAGCCGGCCCGCCTCCGGAGGACTGGGGGAGCCGCACGGAGGACCTGGACCCCGGCTCACCGTCCAGGAGTGAGCCCGGAGTGAACGGCAGGAAGACCAGAGGTGAGCGGTCGCAGCGCGGTCCCGACCCACCCTCCACTCATCCCCTCCAGGGGGGATGGGATGATCAGTCTCCGAGCGGCAGGTTCTTCAGCCATGTTTGATTTTCCTGTGATCTGTTTTTGTGTTCTCTCTCTCTCATCTAACCTCTCTTTCTGAACTATCACCGCTACAATCTGAGGCGAGAACAGGCAAAGCACACATAATAACCGCACGAGTAAGTGATTTTATCAGTGGTTCGTAGCCTCAGCGCCGCCCGTGCTGCCTCGCTAGCGTAGTCAGAGCTGTCGGGACACGTCGTTTCGGGGAAGAGCCCAGTCGAGTCAGCGCGCGTCTCGGCCTGCTGGGGCAAGCGGGGATGATCGCGCGGCGGTTCTGAGTCCGTTCCCGGCGTCCTGTCCTAGCGGGGCTGCGGGCAGATGCCGATCCCTCCTCAGAACAGCCTTGAACTGTAGACTTGAACCAGCTTGGGGACATCTGTTTGTTTTCATTTTCACATTTATTTATTTTAAGTAGGATTATTTTTCTAGATGTGTGTGTGTGGCGTATTAATATGGTTTTTAGTTAATAGTCCATAGCGGTTCCCTTCCATGCCTGGCTCAGCTTTTTTGCGCCTCAACTGTGGAACGATGAAGACTCCGGTTTCATCGCTTCTTTTCTCCTCCCCCAGGCAGCTTCCTCCAGAAGAGTGCCAAGCTCTTCTTCCGGAGGCGTCATCAGCGCAAGGAGCCCGGGATGAGCCAGTCGCACAACGACCTGGTGTACCTGGAGTCTCCGGCCGCGGTGGAGCGAGCGCGGCGCACGGCCACCTTCAGCCGTCTGCTGCAGCGCAGGAGCAAGACGAAGAGCAGAGCCAACGGTTCCGCCTCCAGGGAGCAGCCGCACATGTGAACGCTCTTTGACGCCACTGTCCCCTTCAGGTTTGCACTAGCGCACGCTTTGGCCCCCCGGCCCAGAGACGCGTCCCTGCTGACTGACTTCCAGGTGTGGACGCAGACGCCCGCGCACGTATGGCTGAATCCCAAAAAAAAAAAAAAAAACAATCTAGTTTTTAACGAGCGGCATTTCAGAAGCTATGTTTTTATTTGATTTCCATGCAACGGGTTTGAAAGCTTCTTAGGCTGGCTGAGCGCTAGCCCCAGCGGTCCCCCCCTGCTGTGAATCCTTCGGCGGATCCTCAGGGCCAGCGATGAAGAGTGGCGTGTGTATGACTTGCACAGCTGGAATACCTCTGCTTTAGTGCGATGACAGGAGCTACTCTTGAGGTTTAGGGTCCTCTTCCAAACGTTTGAAAGGGAGCAAATCAAGTTCGCGGGAGGGGGAGTGGAAAATATACTATAGCTAAGTTTTGACACTAATACCATAAGCTTCCAAACAAGGAATAACGTTCTATGTAATGTGCATACATAACAGCTCTGACATAGAACTGATCAGGACGTCAACTAGGAAATATAACCCCAACAAAAACGAAAGCAGTTATTGTGTAATTTAGAAAAAAAAGCAATCTGTGTCCTCCCTAACAACCCTACACTACTGTTGGCAGCAGGATTTCTGTGAAAAAGGGACTGAATGATCTTTTATGCAGGGACAATGACCTTTTACTGTCATATTTGCATTTATGTCATTAAATTTGAGAAAATACCAGCACACTTATTTAATCCCGTGTTTATCTGAGTGAAACCTGGATTGTTTGGATTCTTTTTTTTTTAAATTAACCTTTGATGCTTCTTCTAATTGCCAGACATAGTTTTAAACTCTAACACGCGTTAACGCCGCTGGTTTAGCGGGTGTAACAGTCGGGTCTGGCCGCTAGGTGGCGCCAGAATAGATAACGTGACACGTTCAGTGAAAAACACACTGGCAACCAAAACACACACTCTTAAGAGTGGAAATGAGCCCTCACACACCAGGGTCTGCAGCTGGGATGTGGACAGCAACCGTTCCATTCCTGGTCTGAACGACCCTGAATCAGGACGATGACCTGCGCTGTAGCCAGATGGACTTTAATCAAACCTTCTGTAAAACTTTACACGCTCACTTGTACACACCCAAACCAAATTTGGCAGTATAAATAGAAAGTTGCACAAAACAGTTGATAAAAAATAAAGTGAAGTCAAACAGCAGAGGTGGAGACCAGCGTACCATAAAAAACGATATTGAGATGCTTCCTGCAAACATATACAGCGTCAGTGATCGAACCACAACTGCACACACGCAGACGGAGAAACTAAGAAGGAAGTTAGGGAATCCGATCCTCTCCCACATTTGAGAGCAACAAGCTCTGCTGTCCAATTCAAACCAGGACAAAAGCCTAACATGGTAAAACCGTTCATTTAAAACCCTGAATTCGGTCAAATCTTTGGGATCTCTCATAGAAAGAATACAACGTGCAGACCTCCCGGCGTGTCTGCACGCAGGGACAGCTCAGGTTCCTACTCTGACCCGTTGGTCCCGCAACTTTTCCCCTTTGGTTACTCAGCTCAGTCATAACTAATGAGAATAAAGCAAATTTCACAATCAGAACATGCAGAGATTCCTTTTAAACATCAGCAGGAGCCTTCACGCAGGCGCCCGGACTGCGTGGCCCTTCTTTGGAAGACGACGGAACCAGCATTAAAACATGCCGACAGGAAAAGAAGACATTTGTCCATCCAGGAGGTGCAATTCCGCCCGGTGCACAGACAACTTCGGAATGCCAGCAAAGTCCCATCACCGGCAGGAAAAAGCCTGTATGTGTGTCCCCTGTGTGACCAACTCACCCCCAGGGTTCCAGTAGTCACCACTTTCAAGCTGAGGTCATTAAAAACCCTGCGTTTCCGCGGCGACCACAACCAGGAAGCTGCGAGTGAGGCCTGCTCACCGCAGAACAGCTGCGGCGGACCCCCTCCCCTCGCCGTCCCTGCCCCTGCCGCCCCGGCCCCCGCCGGTGGCCTTGGCCCCGGCCCGGCTGATGTGCAGCCAGGGCAGCTTGGCGCAGTTTTGAAACAGCTGCTCGATGGCGACGTGACGCACGTGCAGCTCCGACAGCAGCGAGTCCTTCTCCTGCACGGCCGCAGTCAGCTCCTCAAACACCTCTAGGGTGGGAGAAGACCAGGAGTCAGCCCAGGGCCGCCCCCCACACAAACACACACACATTCAAACACACCTCTCCACTCAGGCTTGGCAGAGGTCACTTACTCTGAGTCTGGAGCAGCAGCTGGGGTCTGGCCTGGCGGAGTTCCTCCAAGCTCATCTAACACACTAAAAGCAGAACAGGCTCTTGTTAGTCACGATGAATCCAGCCAGCCTGATTCTGGTGCTGCTTTCACACCCTGGAGCACCCTTTGATCTTTGATCTAGCCCACAGAGCCAGTCGTTCACCATAAACCAATGAAGAGCGTTGTCAGGCTAACGAGGTACAATTAGGCTCAGACACGCCCTCTAAAACTCTTTTTTTTTCTTACACTCCTCTCTGCTGGGGTTGCGCTCCGCCCTGCGTCCCGGTGCGGACGGCTTCGGTTTCTGCGGGCCTGTCCCGCCATCGGTGGACCAGACGTGGGCCTGGGGCTGGCGCAGCCGGCCCAGCTCCTCCGCTCTGCGCCGCTCCAGCACCTCCGCCGCGTTGGCCTCTCGGAAGCGCGTGTACCGAGGCGCCTGGAAATCCGAGGCGGAGTCCCGTTTGCCGCCCGTCTGGCTGGCCGTTTGCCTGCTGGGACCGGCGGCGGAGACGGAGGTCTGCGTGTAGCGAACGAGGCGGTTCAGTCTCTGACTCACGGCCAGCTTCAGGCCCTCGTAGGCGCTGCGGCCGCCTCTGGAGCAGCACGGCTTCTGGTTGGCGATGATGTGGCTTTTTTCGAAGCAGCCTCTGTGGCCACGCAGGGACTTGGAGTGGAGCAGAGCAGCGGCCGAGACGCCTGGACACACAGAGACAATGAGCGAGGGGACGGGGGGACGGTCGCCTTCACGCCCACAACATCCTGTGTGACAGCTTCAAACGCAGTTTTGTCACTCCTGGGCAGGAAGGTGGCAGATCCGAGTGCAGGAATGGTGGTATGAGCAGAAAAAAGGGCGGCAAAGGAAGCAAAACACCTCCGTAAACAACAGATACACTTACTTTATTCGATCAGTTTTGGTTGTGTCTGATTCTGAATGGAATACATGCGTCACAGCAAAGCGCTGGGGGGGGTCAGAGGTCTCGGTGTGCACGCCTCTGGACACAGCCAGCGCAAATAAAAGAGGCCCAAAGTGGACGGCAGCGCAAACAGACTGGAGGACGGACTTCCGCCCGTCGCTCCCAAAGCTACTTAATGTCAGCGGGGGCTGGAATAGCGGAGATAAGGCAGCTAAAAATAGCCCCGCCGCTAACACGGAGCACGCTGGCGCCGGTGGCCAAAGAAAGAAGAGGGCAGGAACTTTTTAACCATCAAACACAAGCTAAAATCGGTTTTTCGGTACCTTCCATGCTGAGCTCGAAGCAAACGTGGCAGAAGGACAGGGTCCCCGTCTCCGTCTCCAGCTTGCAGACGCTGCAGATGTGATCGTCGTTCAGATCGATGCTCTCAAACTGCTCCTCTTCCTCCATCATCGCTCGGCTGAAAAGAAACGAGTGACACAAAACAAAAGTGAAAGAAAGCCGGCGTTTAAGTCGATTTTAATGCCGGCACGGACGGAGGGAGCGTGTTTAGACGGTTTGAAGCAATAATATTATAAATAAACTACACGTTTGGCCAAATCCAGAGAACAAAAAGATAATTGCAGGTGAATAGTTTAATTAACTGAATAAATAGAGAAGTTGGGCTGAGAGAAACCCTAAAAATTGCCCTGGAGTGATAAAAACACACACCTGTGGTGCAAGGGTTAGGGTTAGATTTGCTTATTTTACACACATCTGTGTTCAGATGCACCGGAAAACCTCAGTTAGCTACAGGAAATCTCACCAGTCAGAGGAGAAAACATCCTCGACAACCATTTTCGAACCATCCTCTGCTTTTATCTTTATATTTCCGCGTAAATCAAGCTGCAAACGCCTCAGATCTAGAATATGGATCCTATACGTCCCTGTTGAAACCCTTCCGACTGTCGTGGAAAAAAAAGGAAAAAAGACAACCCTAATGTGAAACATTCCATACCTTGAAGAGGGTTAAAAGCCTTGTGAATTACTTTGTAGCCGTGTCTCGTTCGAGAGGCTTTAATCTGATTTAGTGTTGAGGTTTTCGAGGATGGAATCTATGAGTTCGCTAAAAGCAACCGTAAACCACGGCGAGCAGCACAAACCGCGATGTAAAAACAGACTTTCCGCGGAGTTTACATCCTCTTGTCGTGTTAACCTTTAGAGCAACGCTTGTTCTTGTCTGCAGGGTGGAACTTTAACTCTCCGAAGCTCCCGAGTGGTTTCATTTTTTACTGCTAACAAATGTTTGCTAACTACAAGTTAAGCTAGCATTCGCTATAAGCCTGGTACCGCTAATACCGTTACTCGGCGCATTATAACAGCATAAAAAAGGGTTAAACCGGTGTATTTTGACACCCGTTAAAGATACTTACTGTAAATGTATAGGCCACCTTTGGATCCCTATCTTTTTAGCCCAAAACCGAACACACAAACATAAACACGAAATTCATGGAAGAGACATAAACTTCTTTCGCTGCACACCGGAATGAGCCACTAGTTTATTTTGAGGGGTGATCGAAGACAGAGTTTAATTATTGACCTCCGTGTTACAGAGGACGCGTTAAAGACCCCCAGTTAAACGTTTAAATCACTGAAACCTTCGCAAATTCTTTTCTTTATTCTTTTAAATTTGAACTCGTTCCTCACTCGAGCACACTATAAACAACAACAACATTGAAACACCCCTGTGATGTGATCAAGTGTTCCATTCCTCTGCGAAAGCGTTTATCAGAAAAGTTGATGATTTAAAAAGTGATTTTGTTGAATAAAAGTGACTTTTCTAATGGTGTTTCTGCTATAAGTGTATCATATTATGGACATTAAGTTCCCTTTATTCGTGACCAACAGTAGAGATGCTTGAGTCGCTCGTGTGTCCACTGATTCTTTTGTGTGTGTTTATTGTGTGTTTGCTGCCATTAATTGGTGACAGAACAATAATTCATGTTTCTGCATTTAATCAAACGTTTTCTAGGTGCAAAGAGAGCACGGGAATCTGCCAGCCGCGCCAAAGAAGCAGCCAAGCTACATTCACGAATAGACCTTTTTATCATTAGTATTAATTATTCATTGGGAAGCTTCAAAACCTTCAAGGTCACTTAAAGATAACACACTGGAGGAGTTGGGAGAGAGTGAAACCTTAATTATTTCTACATGTCTAAATGACTTCTACAACAGAAGACGGAAAAAACTAAGATGTTATTTATTTTTTAAAAATGATTGCTATTTTTTCCGCCGATATAAAAGCTCAGAAGTATTTTTATTGCCTTATTAAGACGCAAACGCAGTAAGTTGGGTTGCTCGGCTATGTTTCATCATGAGATCTACATGCGCATGTTGCAGCTTGCATTGCAAAAGAGCCAATCTCAGATCTGGTCGAGCCAGTTCTGTAAGTTTAAAATAGGAAAGAAAGAACAAAAAAGAAAGAAAAAAGAAAGAAAGAAAAAGAAAGTAGGAGTAGACAGCAAAACGCCTACAGCATCCACTAAGGGCTCTTTTTCCCAGCATATCAGCAATGTAAAACAGCTTTTCAGTATATATTTTGGATTTTGTTTTCAGAGCATCTGCAATTAGGATCAAAAAAAAACAAAACACAGACATCTACTTGTCTGTGGAAAACGCTTCAGGTTTTTTTTAAACAGTGTCAACCTTTTTTTCCCCCTGAGTTTCTGAATATAATGACTTTTTTATGACGTTTAGGTGGAGCAGGCGCGTGAGTGCGCGTGGATCTTTGAAATAGTCGCACGCCGGCCTGCAGCTACGCCGTCTGCCTCGCAGGGTGATGGAGCCAGAGCGCTCGGCTGCTCCGACTTCACCTGGACACGATGGCAGCCGCCTCAATCCAACACTCAAATACTGGGAGGACAGCTTGAAAATGAACCCTGACAAAGGCTGGATTCACACCGTCAGCAGCCTCTGACGTCTGCGTGAGGATCCCGACCCTGGGAGCACAGTTCTTCCAGCCGTCAGATCTTTGGAGGGGTTTCTTGCGCGTTCAGGTGGTTTTAAGTCACCTGGCAGCATCTCAGTAGGATGAAGAGCCGGGCTCTGACTCCGCCATTCCAGGACTTTCCATTTTTCCTGGATGTATGGATGGATGGATGGTGGATGGTAAACAGATTTGAGATTGTTTTTTCTTTAATAGTAATAAGATGACCATTATAATAGTGAAGAAAGTGAATGATACCAAACCTACGTGTCAGCCGCGCTGTGCAAAGGTCTTAGACAGGAGATGTTGTAAACACTGACCTTTGTATAATCTATAGCCAGAACCAGGACACACAAGGTGTGTACCGTCCAGCTAAAGTGTTGTGTACATAAGCAGGACACCGGTTTCTTTTCTGCAAACGTCAGCTCCCAAACCAGTGGACAGTTAGCAGCAGCAGCCATGGGCGCTCATTTCTCACATTACACCACTCGGGCCCTCCAGGCATCGGTGTGGATTGTTGATTTTAGCGCCTGATGAAAGATGAGGTGGTCTAAGGAGTTAGCTCAATGGCTGGGATTGGAAGGCAAACACTGGCACCCCCTCTTACTCATGCGAACTCCCTCAGTGTGTGAGCTCCCTCGGGGCCAGTTCTCATGGGGCCTGCCAAGAGCAGCTTCATCTGTGGGGTCTGGAAGTCTGAGACAAAACCATCGTGACTCTGCAGATGCAGACACGCCCGGTGCATGCCAGCTTGATCTTTTATACACACAAACCATATTAATCAAATGCAATTCTTCATTATTTGAAGAATTAAAACGATATAAAACTAAATGCATGCTAACCGGCCGAACTGCAGCTCAGAGGACCAGCAAAGGAAAAGCTCTCCGGCACATTTTTCATTGCAAATGTAAAAAAAAACAAACAAACAAAAACACCTCCAAACAGAGGAAAGAGTTTAATGCTCTAGCACTGGTAATGTAACAGATACAGAACACTGTAAGTCAGAGTTGAATGACTGCCTTTCTTTCTGATGATCTACACCATTTATTTAAAAAGGCTTGTGACAAGTCTCTGTACTTTAGTATGAGCTCAAGTGTGCACATGGGAAGTTCAGGGAAAATATAAGATGGGTTAAAAAAACAGTATGTGCTATGTCAAAAAAGTAGACAAATCTAAAATCAAACATTTTACAACCTATATACAGTGGATAAATATTTACATTTTTAAGTAAAAAAAAAAAGCAGGTGGGGTGGGTCCGGGTCCCTCTTAGTGGGACAGAGTTCTGGGAGTGTCGGTGTTCACGTTAGCACGCTGTTGAAGTACACTGTGAGCTGGGCGACTGTGGAAAGTTCTTGTCATTGCGTTCGGTTAATTTGAGGATGACCACCTTCCTCTGGAGCTGCTTGGCCTCCAGTGGTGCTGGTTGCTCCGCCGTGGGTTGTACGGAGCTCTCGGCGACCTCGGAGTCCTGCTGCGCCATCGTGGTGTCGATGCCCGGGTGTCCGTGATGGCCCTCTCCCAGGCCTAACGGGCTGGGGCCGCCCTTGTCCCACTGAGCCCGGACAGCGAGAGCGCTACCGTCTGGGCAGCGAAGGAGCAGCTCGTTCAAGACTTCGCCGTGACCGTTCTCCGCCGCCAGCTGAAAGGGGGTGCACGGGCCCGGGCCGGATCGGCAGGGGTCCGCCCCCTCTTCTATCAGCATCTTGACTGTGGCCAAATGGCCTCGCTGAGAAGCTAGGTGGAGAGGAGTGAGTCCCAGGGCGCTCTGGGCGTGCACGTCCGCCCGGTGTTTGACCAGGAGACGAGAGGTGCTGGTGTGGCCCGTCTCTGCCGCCACGTGGAGTGTGTTGTGCAACCCACCGAGGTCATGTGAACGTTTGCCCCCAGTTCAATCAGGATGCGCGCCACCCTGTACTGCCCCCTCTGGGAGGCCAGATGCAGCGGAGTGCGACCGTCCGCGGTCTGGCCGTCCACGTCGGCGCCGGCCTGTTTGACGAGCAGCTTGACGATGCCCAGGTGACCCTGCCAGGCGGCCAAGTGGAGCGCCGTCCAGTCGTCCTTGCCCCTGATTTGGACGTCCGCCCCGCGACTCAGCAGCACGCGGATCACGTTCTCCTGGCCGTGCTGGCACGCGATGTGAGCCGGCGTGCGCCCGCGACCGTCGGTCTCGTTGATGGCCGCCCCCCGATCCAGCAGCAGGCGCGCGATGGCCTCGTCACCGTTCTGGGCGGCCCAGTGTAAAGCCGTGTACTGGTCCTCGTCCTTGGCGTTGACGTTGGTGCTGCGGCGACCGAGCAGAAGTTCTACCGTGGGCTTTAGGTGCCGCTCCGTGGCGACATGCAGCACCGTCGAGCCACGAGCGTTCGCCAGGTTGGGGTTCGCGTTGTTCAGGAGGAGGAACTTGACAGCTTCTTCATTCGCCAGCGTGACGGCATGGTGTAACAGACTGTCCCCTCCGTCTAGGAGAAGATCTACGTCCTGAGGCTGGAGGATCTTCATCAACTTGGCCGTGTCTTTGGTCCTGATGGCGTCGCAGAGTTTACGCTTCTGCACCTCTGAAGAGTCTGGGCAAAGGGAAGGAAAAGGTTTAAAAAAAAAATAAAAACAACAACAACTTAACCAACAATTCACTAAGGCAGTACAAGATACAGCAGAGGAGGACAAACTGAGGCCTGGGGGCCACCAGTGGCCCGATGATCTGTTTAATTTGGCCCACAGAGGCTTCACAATCATTCCTCCAAAGGCTAAATTAGGAGGATTGTCAGCTCGGTTGGTTAGAAAAGGGTTTAGACCCGCCCTTCAGCTAGCGTGCTAACATGTCCTCTGGGGCCAAACAGTTTGAAATATATCAAACGAGTTTTTACCGAAAGTGTTTTCTTTCTCGAACGAGAGCGTGATGGAGTCTTGGGAAGAGAAGGCAGAATCAGCGAAGGAGATCCCGGACAGTCTTTTACTGGTGCTTTCTTTGCTGTGGCAGCTGTTCTCCTTCAGACGGTCGAAACTCCTGGAGATCCAGGAGTCCACCTGGGTCAGCAGCTCCGACAGGCTGCAGTCCTTCTCCGGCAGCATGGCCGACTTGGGACGCATCCCTTTCTGTTCAAAGAAAAAAAAAAAGGAAGAAATGATACTAATGCAATTGAAGAAGCCTGTGATTCAGCTGCTGATTTCTGTCCCCTTTCAGGAAGTAAATCAGTCAAAACAAAACCACACACACACACACACACACACACAAGGTTTGCACACGTGCAGGATGATCTCATCGGTCAACATTCCATCTTGGTGACATAAGTCTCCTACCTGGTCACTAGTGGTTGCTTTGTGGGGTGTGGGTCCTGGTGCTGACTCGGTTGTGTTCTTCGGCTCCTCCTGAGGTTTAAAGTAAAGCTCTTCGGCTTCAGATGTGATTTCTGAGGGCACGACAACGACAGCTCAGGTTCAGTAACAGCAGCGCGAGGGAAAAAAAAAAAACGAAAAAAGAAGACAAAAAACAGCCTGGAGCATTGGGAACGGGTTTGTTTTTGACTTGAAGCGACAGATTACCCTGAAAGCTGGGTCGTGCGTTGGGATCGGTGGCCCAGCAGCGCTGCATCAGGCTCAGGAACCCCGAGCAGACCGGTGGCCGACAGCGGGGGATGGAGCCTAGATCTGGACGCACCCCCTTCACCACCTTCACCATGATCTGGAGGATATTATTCTCTCCTGAAGATAACACAGTCGCAACAGCGTCAATCAACCAAGACTCGTGGAAAAATGACATAAAAATACACATCTTGGGCCAAATAAACATCTACTTGTCCTCCTAGCATAACAGCGCTTCAAAGCTCTTCTGTAGTCATGGTCTTACCTTGGTAGGGTTTTTTCTGAGTGAGAATACCCCAGATGACAATGGAGAAACTAGAAAAAAAATAATTACACGATTAGACGAGGAAGACGTCAAGTGATGATGATTCTATTGGATGATGATGATTATGACCTGACTCCACTATCTGTGACTGCTGCTGCAGTTAGTTTGCACAGGACCACAAAAATCTTGGCTCTTGGTATTGTGTTTAGCATTTAGCACATCACAAATGCTAAAATTCAAATTCCAAACTCGGAAATACATTTGAGATGCTTCATTAGCTCGAACGACAGGACAGACGCGGGCAGGTCTGGAAACAGCAGCCACCTGTAGACGTCGTGCTTGGGGTCCGACACTCTGTCCTTCTCGATGATGCTCTCGGGGGGCAGGTAGGCGATGGTCCCGCAGAAGCCGTCTCTGCTGATGTCGTCGGCCCTGGACAGGCCGTTCCAGCGCGCCAGCCCGAAATCAGATATCTGAGGAGGGGGAGGGAGGAGTAGATGAGACCCTCGGACGGCGAACGACAACCTCAGAACGTGACTTTCTATCCTTTTCATTAGAGACTAGCAGTTATACGAGCAGAGGAGCACAACACAGCCATGTCTCAGCCTGCAGGAGAGGAGAGGCCCTCACATTAGTGCACGCCTACACACACACACACAAACACACGCCAGGAGTTAAATGCTTCTTGTCAGGACAGGCCTAGATAAGCCCTTTAGATCCAAGTTTTAATTTCTTCCCACCCTTCACCTTCGTTGCAGCTGAACTGTTGGCGAGGTCGCGGGCGAAAAGCCTCCGCGATCAAAAAACCAGCGTAGGGTTTGAAAAGAAACGTGAAGAACGATAGAGTACGTGACTGAGATCAGAAGGGGCGAAAGGCTCCACCTTGACGTGATAGTGAGCGTCCAGGAGGATGTTGGCGGGCTTCAGGTCCAGGTGGAGCAGAGGGGGTTTCATACAGTGCAGGAAGTTCATTCCCACCGCCGTCTCGTGGATGATGCGGAAGCGCAGCTCCCAGGGCAGCAGCTCGGTGGCCAGGAGGTTCTCCAAGGAGCCCATCTCCATGTACTCCATGACCAGGCCCTGAGGGTCCCCGCAGATGCCGTACACGGGCAGGATGTAGCGGAACTTGGCCGCTTCCATCTTCTTGGCCTCCTCCAGCAGCTCCGAACGTTCCCTGTGGAGGAAAAAATATCAGAATGTCAATAGAACAGACAGACGGAGGACGGAGGAGTGGTGATGGTGTTGCTGCGTTCATCTGGGCTGCAAACTAGTCACCTCTTCAAACCTCAACCAAGCTGAGGGCAACCAATGCTTCCCGGGACAGGGTCAACTAAATCCCAGATCTCTAGATCTCCTCCAGAACCCTCCCGGAGGAGAGGCTGAAGATGAAATGGTGATCGCAGCGCCGCTTTGCTCCGCCTTTTAATCGATTAGCAACTGCAGCGCTGCACTTAGAGGCTGTGAAAACGGTGGATTCGTGCAGAAGGTGTTCCCAAACGGACGGAAGCTGCTGGAAAAAGGCTGCACGCATTCCAGCCGAGGCAGGAATGTGGAGGATGGCGTCAAACCCAGCTCTTGTTCTCCGTTGCTCAACCTTCAAGCAGCTCTCTTTATCAGCTCGCTGGCCCCTCAGACACAGGCCGTTCCTGAGCCGCGGACACACACCTCTAAGGAACACGCTTGAAAAAAATACACAACAACCACCGAAGCACAACCGGGGTCGAAACCTGATGGTTCGGACTCTTTTTCTGCTGTGAGTTAATTATTAAAGCCTGTTCTGTTACCGCTGTAAACAATTCTAGGAAGCCTAATGGGAGATCATAAATCACGATACCGAAAGCTTTAGTTAAACCGCCGGGCTCCTCGGAACCGAGCGGTGGCCCCGCTGCGACCGAGCGGCCTGGTAGGACCGGTTTGACGGCTTCCTGGTTGCTGATTGGTGCCACACGGCAGACACACAAAGGTGGCTTTGAGGCCCCGCTGAGTGGGTCAGCAGGAGCTCCTCCACACGGGAGATGTTTGGAGGTGATAACATCTCCAGCTCGGGGGCAGCGAGTGCTAGAAGCACACACACAGACACACACACACACACACAAGCGTGCACACAGAGTTTTGTGCACTTGGATGTGTGTGTGTGTGTGTGTGTGTGTAATCTCCCTTACACATCAATACTGCACATGCAAGCTGGGTTTGGTTTAAGTTTTTTTAGTGCCGTTTGTTCTATCGTTCTTGCGGATGTCAGGTGTTTGGCCTTATTAACGCTGCAGGATTGTGCAATCGGTCGCACTTCAGGAAAAACAAGCAAGTCCGCCTGCGCTGAAATCAGCCTCAGCTCCCGGGATGTTTATCGGAACCTTTG
Organism: Tetraodon nigroviridis; assembly: GCA_000180735.1. Taxonomy (NCBI): domain Eukaryota; kingdom Metazoa; phylum Chordata; class Actinopteri; order Tetraodontiformes; family Tetraodontidae; genus Tetraodon; species Tetraodon nigroviridis. The sequence goes on from CAAE01014557.1 coordinate 693,788, forward strand.
GTGGGAGACAGCAGCCCCTCGAACCCCCCCTGCTGGGGTGGGCTTGTCTGGCTGTAACACAAACTCATCCGCCCGGCCTCCGCTTCCTTTCCGACTGCTCAGGCGGGTGAGTCACACAGTTCCTTGTGATTATTGATTCATGAGCCCAGGTCGCGCTTGGGTTCCACAGCCCTTGATCTCAAACAGACTAAGAAATGAAGCTGGAGGAGCTGAAAAGACACCAAATAAAGTGGTTTTATTTTGGTAAGGTGGGTATCTGGGACTTACTTGTCATCCACGTGAAGGCAGGGAGGGCATTTGATTGCCAGCCATGTTTTCCAGCGTACGTGCCGGACTTTGTATACTTGTCCAAATCCACCTGAGCCGATCTTCTCCCAGCTGCCAAACTCAGAGCAATCAAAAGTCCTCAGCAGTCCCATCGTCCCAGGTGGAGAATCCGAGACCTCCATGACTCCTCCAAAAGGCCCACCAGCAGGATAAACTCCTCTTTTAGCTGTCTTCAAAATGAAGCCCAGACGAGTGAACACACACACACACGCACGCACACGGGCCCACACCTGTCTGTCTGGCTCTCAAGACCTTCCTTGTTTTTTTTCTTTCTTGTCACCCTCCAACAGGCCCATCCCTCTTCTCAGGTAAAAAAAAAAAAAAATGGGGTTGGGCTGGCTGGGCTCTGATGTCACTTCCTGCTAGGGGAAGGCAATTTAGGAAAGAAAACAACCACGGAAGGCAAAAAAAAGACAGACGTCTACGGTGCCGCACATATTCCACCCAGTCTGGAACATTCTTAGATTTTTAAACGTGTGGTCGTTGCCATGACTCCTGGAATGATTGACTTCATGAACGCACCTTTGCCCCCTCCTTCCTCCCTCCCTCCCTTGCTCCCGTGTGCTCTGACTGATGCCCTGCAGGCAGAAATCCCTCCAGTCAGAGGGGCCTCTGGGGCCTCTGGGGCCTCTGGGGTCTCTGGGGCATCTGGGGTCTCTGGGGCCTCTGCTTCTACGCTCACGTGAAAGCTGACAGAAATGTCCACCCGTCTGTTTGTTGGTTCCTGGTCAATGATTCACACCAGTGCTTCCAAAGTCAAACCAGCAGTGTTTACCTCCGCTCACATGGACTGATAAAAAAGGGAATTAATCTGGGTTGTTTTCATCAGAGAACCCTGCGACCCTCCGTCTGTGACACACACGTCTAAAAAACCCCACCAGATTTGGGTTTGGGCAACATGAGCCAGGACAGCGCGATTACAGTAATATAATGCGATGCTGAACGGTTTGTTTTTCTTAATTGGGTCCTCTTGTGTAAGGAGGTAAACTGTAATCCAACAGACACCCCCCCCCCCCGCCCCCCATCCCCCTTGAACAAACCCTTGGTGTATTGTTACTTTGCTAAAATTCCTCCATTTCTCATGTCACTGGATAGGCCTGTCACTTCCTATGCCTGCTGCCTCCTGCTCCACTCATTCCACAGAGGAAACTGGAAGGACAAGTTGTCCTGGGTAAATACGCCATGAGGGGTGATGTTGCTGAAGGACGGGGCCGTGCAGAATTCAGGCTAAAGGTGAGAGGTGGTCATTGCAGCCAACAAAACCCCTTAACGGTGCCAGTCCCACCCTGTTCTGATGTGCAAATTTGTTCTTTCTAACTCTATCACACCGGTTGATTAAATTAACTATTTAAAGTTTTACTTTATTTACTCTGTGTTTTAATAATAGAACAAAATTATCAATTCTGAATGAGTTTCTTTTTATTGTAGCACTTTTACTAAATATTTTTTTGACTAAATCTTTAAGGACTCTTGGTCATCGTACTTTACACCTCTAAACACTCTCATTAATAAAGTTCTGGTTTTACAACGTTCAGAAATTGCAAAAGTCATATCAAAAAAGTCTGCATTTTTAAATAACCACAACGCTTTGTCTCCGACCAAATGTTTGCATTCTTCATAAACCAAACTTGTCCAAAAATAAGTGTAAAACTCTGAGTAAAACGCTGCTCTCTGACGTCACTCCCGGCCGCACGCCGGCTTTGTCGCCTCCTACCGGACGTTCTGTGTCACTGCCCCTGCGTTTGAGCTCAGAGCCTTTTGCGCCTTAAATGGATGAAACCGACAGGGAAAGTAAATCTAAGCTTATCTTCGTGTTCTGACATAAGTCCTAAAAATGTATGCTGCCTATACTTACTGAAATTAAGGCTTTAGACAAGTGTACGCTGCAAAATGCAGAGGTTTTTCAATGTCCGGGCAGGTTTACGTCATCCGAGTGAAGAGGGTGACTTTATTTTGCTGCTTTGATTTACCTTTTCAAAGTCTGAGCCTGAGCTTTGATTTATTAATGTTGAAAAAAGAAAAATCACATGTAGTTTATTCTTTTAACTTACTGCTGAGTTGTTGGTTTGGTTTTTGTTTTTTTAAGGAACATAGGTACTTGGTATGACTTTAAAAACAGGTTGTATTTATTGTGACCAGTTTACTTTTCATTTATATACAAGAAAGTTTTCATTCCGGGCAGAACTTGACCGATTTATGCCACCAGCATGTCAGGTTTGTATTTATTTGTTTGCAGACAAATTTGTCAGGTCAGATAATGCTCAGATCAGCAGGCGACGGAGGGTTTGTCCGGGGACAACAGCCTTAAGACGGGAAACAAAACATTTACCACCAAACTAAAGAAAAATTGGCATTTAATACAAAATTAAATAAAACTCTACCGGTATCCTGCAAAAACCTCAAAAAATAATGGGTTTTATCATTTTTACTTGGTAAAAATACAATATTTCCATCTGAACTCTACAATTTATGGTTTTCAGGTGTCGTTTTCGGTTGTCGAGCTACAGTTTTACCTTGAATCCACAGTTTTAAGGCATCTGATGATCGCCGCGGTGCTTTGGTATGATATGATTTGAGTTATTTGAATGAATAAACGACCGTGGTCTCCTCTGTGACCCCAGTGTGGAGAACGCAGGGACACCGAATGGATGATTATGGTCCGCTTTTTTCTCTTTTGAGTGTCTAAAACCACCTTGACTGAAGCTGCAGAGGCGTGTGGATGGAGGTGAGGGCATCCCGGTGGGGCTAATAGCCGAACATCTGCTGCGTGGAGCTGCTCTGCTGCTGCTGCTGCGGCGGCGGCGGCGGCTGCAGGTTAGCGGGCTGGTTCTGGAGAGCCCGTCCCGGCTCCTGGCCCTGAGACGGCATCTCTGGCCCCTCCTGAGTACCTTCCACCATGGGGGGTATTTGGTTGCCCTCGGCCGCCATCACCGGCCTCCAGGCCAGACCTGGCGTTTCCAGCGGGTGAGCCATGGGGTTGACGAGCGTGGTCACGTTGATGAAGTGGGCGACCGACGGGGGCGTGCTGGCGCCGCTGGGGCCCACCGTCTCTGGGATGAGCTCCGCCTGCCGGTTGTGCAGCATGGCGGAGCCGCTGACGGTGTCAAAGGTCACGGTGAGGATGGAATTGTCCAGGGTGAGGGGCCGGTCGCCGGCGGTCAGGTGACCCACGGCGACGGGCTGCAGGCTGGTGAACTGGGCGGCCGAGGCGCCGCCGATGGGCGTGACGGTGATGTTGCCCAGGCCGTTGGGCGACGGGGCCGTTGGGGCGCTGGGGTCAGCCAGGACCACCACCTGACATTCACAGACACACAACCATGTTTTCAGCAATTAAATAGATTAGCGCACAATCACATCACAACAGTGATATGGAGAGAAACCTCCGATATTTCTACCCACATACGTCCACGGGTGGCTTTTAAACTAGAATGTAAACAAGTGCTGACTGAAACTGTCTTGGTCACTTTCAGCAGCGCCACAGCAGCTTCTGACTCGCCTGCTGGATGCTCTGCACAGCGGAGCTCGTCTCCGTCTCCTCCCCGACGATGACGGTGCTGATCTCTTCCGCCGAGTTGAAGTCGACGTATTCGTCCGATTCGGAAAGTTCCGCCTCGGCCTGAGCCCTCTGCTTCCTCCGAGACTGCCGGGAGGCTCGAGCGGGCCTGTCCTGATTGGACCCGTCCTTGTCCACGGTCAGAGTCGGCTGGACGGGAGGAGAATTCCAAACTCGGTCAGCTCTGATTGGCGCTAACAAATCCAAACTTTAAACAGATTAAAAAAACAAAAAAACAACCCCGCTGCTTATTTGGGAACTAAACACAAGCGTGAGACACCTGGACGACGTTGACGGACGCGTCACCGGCCGCTGACGCTTCCCTCAGGTCGTCGAACTCGTCCAGCCTCGCTGGCGCTACCTACAGGGAGAAGGACAGCGTTGACCTCCGCCACGCGAGATGCCCTGACGGGGGCGGGGTCCCCTCCGGTCACCTCGGGGTGCTTGCGGCGGAGGTGGCGGTTCATGGAGGCGCGGGTGGACACCTTGGTCCCACACAGGTGACAGGCCTGCGCTTCCACCTTCTCGTGAGTCAGGTGGACGTGCTTCTGCAGCATGTACTCCGTCAGGTACTTCTTATCGCAGGTGGCGCACGTCCACGTCTTCCCCACTGCGGCGAGAAAAGGGGATGTGGGTTTATTCCATTTCCCACCTTTTTTTTTTTTTTTTTGCGGGGACGGTCGGGAGTCTCGCCTGTGTGGATCAGCTTGTGCGTTTCCAGGGTCGTCCTCTCGCTGAAGGTCTTTCCGCACAGCTCGCACATGAAGTCCTTGATACCTGCAGGAACGGCCACCGTGGAGCGGGCAGGTCGGTGGGGTTGGGTGGGGGTCGGGGGTCGGGGGTCGGGGGTCGGGGGTCACGACTAACCTGTGTGCCTCTTGTAGTGTTTCAGCATGTTGACCTTCTGGGCAAACTTGCGGTTGCACTCTTTACACTCGTACTCTTTGATGCCTTTGTGAAGCTTCATGTGGTGCCTCAGAGCGTGTTTGGTCTTCATTCCTGTCAAAGCGGCGGCGCGTCAGCGGGAACGTCGGGATTCCCGGCACCGGGCTCCGCTGAAGGCGTCTCACCGACCTTTCCCGCACTCGGCGCACAGGAAGTCCCGGATGTCGTCGTGGACCCTGAGGTGCTCCTTCAGCATGTCCTTCCTGGCAAAGGACTTGTTGCACTTGTCGCAGCGATGGCTCTTCACACCTGAGATTTACAGAAAAAAAAAGGACTTTTGGGGCTTTTAGGTTGCCTCGAACAACAGAACCGGAAGAAAACGAGACGAAATGGAAGATTGGATGAAACAAGAGGGACGGGAAGAGGAAGGAGGAGACCAAAGACCCACCTGTGTGGATGATCTTGTGTCGTTCCAGGTTGCCGATACTGTTGAAGATTCGGCCGCAGATTTCACACGGATGGATGTACCTGAGCGAGGGATGGGGACAGCTCATCCATACACACCTCCTTCACCTGCACCAGTGTATTTTCCCCGTTTTTAACGGGCGGTTCCCTCCCTACTTCTGTACGGCGGGGTCGGGCAGCTGCTCCCTGTGGATGACCAGGTGGGCGTTGTAGGTGGCCTTCAGGGCGAAGCGGCGGTTGCAGATCCCGCAGGCGTGGCCCTTCTCCTTGTGCTGCTCCATGATGTGCTTCAGGTACTCCCTCCCTTTGGCAAACGGCAACTGGAAGCGGAGACAGGGGGAAGAGTCACCGTCGCCCGTGGCAACCCCTCGCCCCCGCCCTGCGTCTTCCAGATCGGCTAATAGATTGGCGCGTCTCACTTGGCATTTCTTGCAGTTGTATTTGTGACGTTCGGGGTCGTTTTCGTCGTCCTCGTCCTCGTCCAGCTCCTCGCTGTCCCCTGCCGAGATGCCAATCTTCCGGATGAAGCCGTCCCTCTCCTGCTCGTTCATCAAAGCGATGTCCTAAAACGAAGACGTGACCCCAGTCGGCGTTTTTTGGGGGAGTTTTTTCCATTTTTTCACCTCAAACGTGTCTTTTTTTAGGCGCAGGACCTGGACAGCCTCGTTTTTGTGTCGGGAAACGCGGCGCAAAGCGAAGGAAACGGAGGGTGAAGCCGGGTGGTCCCACCTTAAAGTGAACGTGGATGTGATCTCGCAGGACGTCCACGCGGAAGAACTTGCGGGCGCAGATCTCGCAGGTGTACTTCTTATCGCCGTGGGTCAAAAGGTGTTTGTTCATATTACTTCTGCAGGAGAACACCTGTGCACACAAAGAGCGCGTCTGTGAACCCCAAGGTGAGTGTGTGTGTTTGTGTGTGTGTGTGTGTGTGTGTGTGTGTGTGTGTGTGTGTTCTCGCTCACCTTGTTGCAGATGGGGCAGGGCGACGGTTCTTTCCTGTACTTGGTCCCTTCGTCTCCGTTGGCCTCCAGATCCTCTTTTTTCATGTGCTTCGGCCCTAAACGAAGGCATTGAAGTCCGATTTTATTGAATTTTCACCTTTCCCGATAAAACTCGGGCTGCTTTCCGGTCTGGGAACGGCCCGGCGTTCCCAGAGCCGGCCACCCACCGACTCCGTGCCTCCGGTGGTGCTCCTGCATGACGTCTTTCCGGTAGAACATCTTGTTGCAGATTTCGCAGGAGTACAGCTTCTCGCCGTGCTTCTTCTTGTGCTTGGAGAGGTTGCTGTTGGTGGAGAAGAAGCGCGAGCAGATGTCGCACTGGAAGGTCTTGTCGTCTGAGGAGAGAAGACGCAGCGGCCGTCAGCACCGTATCCGACCCCCAAAGGGTGACCGAGGTTCAAGGACCTGTCCGACAGTTATGGAACTTCAAGGCGTTTTCCAGGCGGAAGGACTTGTCGCAGATGTTGCACTTGTATTTGTACTCCTGGTCCGGCTGCGGGACAGGCGGACCAGAGGAAGGCGGGTTAGCGCGTCTGAGCCTCACTCAAGCTCTCCTGGAGCTTCAGCCGAACTTACCGTGTTCTTGCTGTGCTTGTAGGATATGTGCTGCTTCAAACTCTCCTTCCGGCTGAACAACTTGTCACACTCGTCGCATTTGAACAGCTTATCGCCTGTAATACAGCAGGACACCCTGGCTCAAGCCAAACAGCCACGACATGATCTGAGAGGAGCCCGTGGACGCGCCGATCTGCAGAGACCGTGGGATCGGATGTGCCGGTTCAGGTTGCTGCTGTTCTGGAAGACCTTGTTGCACAGCGAGCAGCGGTACACCCGCTTGTGCTCTCGGAGTTTGTGCCTCCTGGTGACAGCCAGGCCCTCGGGAGCGCTCAGCAGGCCGTCCTCCGACACCGGCTGGGACCTCTCCGCCAGCAGCTTCAGATCTGCGGGAAAGCACACGTCTGCTCCAGCTCCAGCAGCTGACCAACGGCCTGTTGGGATATTAAACGCTTCTCCTCACCGATGCTTTTGCAGGCGGCAGCTAGCAGGCCGGGCCGGCGTCCCCGGGCCTTCCTCCCCCTCTTGGTGGCGAGCGGAGCGGGAGGAAAAGCGCTGTCGCTCTCGCCGGGAGGCAAACCTAAGGGCAGCAGCAGGTCGAGGGGGCGCGCCGCTCCGCTCTTCCCCTCCTCCAGGTGAAGGAGCATGTCGCCTGGAAGCCAATGGCAGGAATTGCTGTGCGGTTTTTGCGTGGACGCGCACAAGTTCAGGCGAACCATGTGACCTGGAGAGTTTTACGTTGAACTAGGCCACCTCCAAACTGAGCATTAGGACCTGTAGCGTGATTATAGCGCCACCTCCCTCCTTTCATTTTCCCGACAGAGGTGAGAATTTGCGCGCCGAAACCTACCGGCACCGTTTTCTTCATTGGCAGAGGGCAGGTGTGGGCCGGCGCTGTCGCACACGTCCGTTTTAGCAAGAAAAGAGGCCCCATCTGTGTTATTAAAAAAAAAACAAACAGGTTTAAAGATGTAAAATGCGCTGCTGGTAAAAAACAGGCCGTGGCCTAAACTACCTGAGTCAGGCGGAGGCAAACGTGCATGGTTCGGGGGTCTAAGCATGGGTTTATTCATCTTTTTGGCATAGAAAGCTCCATACCAGACCCTCAGCTCGGCTCCCGGAAGCACGTCCTGAAACAAACGGCAGAGATGAGTGAGAACAGTCAGCAAGCGCTGGTAAACGAGGCGTTCAGGGCCCAGGAAGCTGAGGTTCTCCGCTGGCAGAGACGCACCTGGGAGGTGTTGAAGTACACGTCCTGGTCCAGCTGGTAGGCGGTCAGGTTCTGGTGCTGGTGATCGTAGGCGGGTCGCACCAGCATCATCCAGTTGCAGTCGTCCTCACTGCTGGTGTCCAAACACGTCACAAGTCCGTCTCTGCGGAAAATCTGAAAAAGTCACAAAATAACGTAGTAGAATATTTAGAACTCCCAGAGTCAACTTTTTATATTCAAACATATTTTAAACTTGGTGTTTAAATGTATTGTGTTTTATATAACAACCACTTAAATAAAGTTAGCCTTAGTTGTTTTTCAACTAGAGTTCGTGAGTTTTAATGTACCTTCAGTGGGAACGCTCCTTTGTTTTCCAAGCGAGGGACCCTCTTGGCTTCAAAGGGCCCAAACCGGGTTCTTTTGACCAGCCGGTGCAGGACAAACACCCCCTCCTCTCCGTTGGTCAGCGGTCGGATCTCCAGGCTGCTCGGCAGAGACGACCTGGTAGAAGTTCACCAATTAGGACCTTCCGTCTGAATAACCTTTCACTCCGTTCCGTGGATGATGGGGGGAGCCGGCCGGGTCAGGGGTCACTCACCGGGCACGGCTCAGCACGAAGGAGTCCTGGACCGTCACTACGGGACCCAACTCAGGACACTCCGAGTTATGGTACTGGCCACAGACCTCACACCCTACACACACACACACACACACACACACACACACACACACACACACACACACACACACACACCTGTTGTTAGAACCCCGTTACTTACACTCCAGTACGGTGAGATTTCATACTCACAGATAAACTCATCTGGATGTTGCTCAGCCATCTTCTCAACTTGAACCACAGAATAAATTTTAAAATCAAAATAAACCAGTTAACACATTTTTATGGTACATTTCCATGTACGTGCATTAAAAGGAACTACCTTTATCATTTGTATTATTATTATTATTATTTTGTCCTGCTGTTATTGTATGTAAAACTGTGTGCACAACTCTGGCGTTAAACGTATCGGCTGAAGTGAAATTTAAAAAATGTCTTTTTAAAAATGCATTTTGGATTTCGCGTTTTGGTGTGACGGCATGCAGCCGGAGGTGGGATCCGGGGAGAGTCGCTCCGAAGTTTTAGCCGGGTTTTAACTCCGATCTAAGCGAGCGATCGTCGGTAGAATGTAACAAAGAACAGTCGGCATGGCGGATGGACCGGAGACACGAATCACTAAACCGGAGTCGATGATCTTTGGCGCCCAGCTATGCACACCGCGGACGTCTACAGACACTCCAGAGCGAACGGGACAAAGCGGTAGCGCCTTTACTACAAAATGGCGTGGCTATTATTTCGATAATTGGTGCAAATTTATAGGAAATCTAGATACCTTTTCTGTAATCAACCCTTCATTTATCGAATCCTGACTCCGGGTTCCAATCCGCTCCAGAAACGGCGCAAGACCGGAAGCGATGCGCCACAGGTGCATTGTGGGAACTGTAGGCTTTTGCGCTCGCAAGAAAACGATCATCTCGGGTTCATTCAATGTTTAGTAAATAAAGTAATGCCTTTAATTTTTTTCCACAAAGGATAAATATATCCTAAATATGCATGATTGACAAAGAAATCTATTCACATCCCATCATAAAAACCTGAGACCGTGAACAGAAATATGATAGTTTATCAGAGTAGTGTAACAGCTTTGCTGGAAAACAATTCTATTATAAATATCTTATCATTAAGATCTTTGAATACAAGGATTTTTTTAAAAGCTGTTTTTTCTCTAGTGTTACTGGTCATAAGACTCATTTGTACGTCCATTTTTTTCAAAGTCTGTTATAACTGGAAAAGGCCCTGAAATGTCAACTCAATGCAACATCTTGTAAAACGCATGATAAATTATTTTAGAAGGAAAGGCAGGTTGAGGTGTGTGTTATGCGCTCCGCTCCTCAGTTCACACCCCCAAACAATTTAAAGAAGAAAAAACAATAATGTTGAGTTTCCCCGCAAATACCTTCACCAAAACATCACAGCAACATTTATTTTACTTAAGATAAAACCCTTTGATCATCTTAGCTTTACCACAAAACATGGGTCATGTATTACCTCCAAGTACCATTGCAATAACCAAACAAATATATTTAGTTTGAGGTGGAAAAGATAAATATCCATAGGTACCAACCATGAACCAAATGCAGGAGTATCTCCATGATGCCAACAGGAGGCTTCTCTGTGAATACAGTGAAGCAAAACTTCATTTGCTTTATTTGCAGACAGCACCAGCAGCACTGGAAAATGCCGAGGAGCTGAATGCTTTGTGCAACGAGGTTGTGCTCAAGTATAAAGCGCCACCAGTCTGTGAGGATTACAGTGACCAGGCTTCTCTCCTGGCCAACAACGACCTCCTGGAAGTTAACACTGAGCTCCAGAACTTGAATAATGCCATGTCTCAGGACATTGCGATGCTTGAGAAAAAGTTCAATGAAGTTTTCTCTCAAAACCCGCAGAAGAAAAGCCAATCCTCTACGTCTCTGTCAAACATCGGTGAGGCTGCAGACTTGGAGACAGCGCCTGGGCATGCTTGGGTAGACAACGTGCTTTGTAACCGGGAAGAAAAGAGAGCGGACAGGGCTATGCGGGACCAGATTAGGATGATTCGGGCTCTCCAGAAAAGCCTAGAGGCACTCCAGGAACAACTGGACCAAACTGAAAAACTGAAAAGCTTCAGTGTCACCACCATAGAAGAACTTCAGGAGCAGAAAGAAGTCCTTCAAGAAAAAGTGAAGACGCTAGAGCAGATGCAGAAAAGATCCAAGGAGCCCAAACTGCAGAGAGGAAAGCATCGCCGGCAAAACACCATTAAACGTCTGGAGCAGGAAGAGTGGAAAGAGCAGTGCACCTTGCTGAACAGGCAGATGTGTGAGGCCAGAGACAGGGCGGACTTCCTCAAAGAGCAGCTGAGCTTGACAAGATGGATGAACGACTTCTACAAGACTGTCATTGACGAAATTATGGAGGACAGTGACACCCTCTCTGGAAGAAAGAACATCCTGAAAGATCGGCTCAAGAGCAGCAGGTCCAAACTTTGCCGATGTTTCTACAGGCTTTTCTGTCCCAGGACCAGGTGGTACAAAGACGACGTCAGCTTTCTCCTCAGGAAGAAGAGTGAGATCACGACGAAGGCTCTGGACCTCGGAGAGCAGCTGCAATTCGCAAGACAGTTCCTCAGCATCCACGAGGACCTGGAAAAAGGCCTGAGCCTGGAAATCAACCAGCTGGAAGAAAGGCTTACAGGTTTGAAAGGATGGCTGCGGGACGGCAACGCGTTTCTGTTTGGTAGAAAAAACAAAAAGGAAGAGGATGATAGAATTCTCAGAAAACAGGAGTGCGAAGTCAAAGGGAGGCTGAAGGGCCTCAGGAAGAAGCTGGCAGACGCACACGACTCAAAGAACAGCTACAACAGCGTCATCGCTAGGATTGAACAGGAGCAGGAGAAAATCAACAAAAAAATGAGAAAGATTGAGGAAAAGTTGTTGAAGTGCTAAACGCTGGCCTTTCATCCTCCTTTTCTCCAGGATAAAGTGCAAGGATGGTTAAAACACAAATTAAGGTACTGAAATGTTTGGATACAAACTGGAATAATTTGGGAGCCTAACAGGAAGCTCCGTGGGAAGATGCCGAAGCCTTCGCGCAGACAAGACAGAAAGTGGAGACACAATAATAAAATGGACTAGTCTTCTGAAACAAATGTAATACATCACCAGGTGGTATCTATGACCTGGATGACTGAGAACCTACACAGACATTGTAAAGACTCCAATGATTTTTTTTTTTTTTTATTGTTTTGTAGTGGGGAAGTGCATTGATTTGAATGTAAAGGAGTATAAAGCTAAAATGGAATTAAAATCCTTGGAAATCTTTACTACAAAATGGCGTGGCTATTATTTCGATAATTGGTGCAAATTTATAGGAAATCTAGATACCTTTTCTGTAATCAACCCTTCATTTATCGAATCCTGACTCCGGGTTCCAATCCGCTCCAGAAACGGCGCAAGACCGGAAGCGATGCGCCACAGGTGCATTGTGGGAACTGTAGGCTTTTGCGCTCGCAAGAAAACGATCATCTCGGGTTCATTCAATGTTTAGTAAATAAAGTAATGCCTTTAATTTTTTCCCACAAAGGATAAATATATCCTAAATATGCATGATTGACAAAGAAATCTATTCACATCCCATCATAAAAACCTGAGACCGTGAACAGAAATATGATAGTTTATCAGAGTAGTGTAACAGCTTTGCTGGAAAACAATTCTATTATAAATATCTTATCATTAAGATCTTTGAATACAAGGATTTTTTTAAAAGCTGTTTTTTCTCTAGTGTTACTGGTCATAAGACTCATTTGTACGTCCATTTTTTTCAAAGTCTGTTATAACTGGAAAAGGCCCTGAAATGTCAACTCAATGCAACATCTTGTAAAACGCATGATAAATTATTTTAGAAGGAAAGGCAGGTTGAGGTGTGTGTTATTGGCTCCGCTCCTCAGTTCACACCCCAAACAATTTAAAGAAGAAAAAACAATAATGTTGAGTTTCCCCGCAAATACCTTCACCAAAACATCACAGCAACATTTATTTTACTTAAGATAAAACCCTTTGATCATCTTAGCTTTACCACAAAACATGAGTCATGTATTACCTCCAAGTACCATTGCAATAACCAAACAAATATATTTTGTTTGAGGTGGAAAAAATAAATATCCATAGGGTACCAACCATGAACCAAATGCAGGAGTATCTCCATGATGCCAACAGGAGGCTTCTCTGTGAATACAGTGAAGCAAAGCTTCATTTGCTTTATTTGCAGACAGCACCAGCAGCACTGGAAAATGCCGAGGAGCTGAATGCTTTGTGCAACGAGGGTTGTGCTCAAGTATAAAGCGCCACCAGTCTGTGAGGATTACAGTGACCAGGCTTCTCTCCTGGCCAACAACGACCTCCTGGAAGTTAACACTGAGCTCCAGAACTTGAATAATGCCATGTCTCAGGACATTGCGATGCTTGAGAAAAAGTTCAATGAAGTTTTCTCTCAAAACCCGCAGAAGAAAAGCCAATCCTCTACGTCTCTGTCAAACATCGGTGAGGCTGCAGACTTGGAGACAGCGCCTGGGCATGCTTGGGTAGACAATGTGCTTTGTAACCGGGAAGAAAAGAGAGCGGACAGGGCTATGCGGGACCAGATTAGGATGATTCGGGCTCTCCAGAAAAGCCTAGAGGCACTCCAGGAACAACTGGACCAAACTGAAAAACTGAAAAGCTTCAGTGTCACCACCATAGAAGAACTTCAGGAGCAGAAAGAAGTCCTTCAAGAAAAAGTGAAGACGCTAGAGCAGATGCAGAAAAAATCCAAGGAGCCCAAACTGCAGAGAGGAAAGCATCGCCGGCAAAACACCATTAAACGTCTGGAGCAGGAAGAGTGGAAAGAGCAGTGCACCTTGCTGAACAGGCAAATGTGTGAGGCCAGAAGACAGGGCGGACTTCCTCAAAGAGCAGCTGAGCTTGACAAGATGGATGAACGACTTCTACAAGACTGTCATTGACGAAATTATGGAGGACAGTGACACCCTCTCTGGAAGAAAGAACATCCTGAAAGATCGGCTCAAGAGCAGCAGGTCCAAACTTTGCCGATGTTTCTACAGGCTTTTCTGTCCCAGGACCAGGTGGTACAAAGACGACGTCAGCTTTCTCCTCAGGAAGAAGAGTGAGATCACGACGAAGGCTCTGGACCTCGGAGAGCAGCTGCAATTCGCAAGACAGTTCCTCAGCATCCACGAGGACCTGGAAAAAGGCCTGAGCCTGGAAATCAACCAGCGTGGAAGAAAGGCTTACAGGTTTGAAAGGATGGCTGCGGGACGGCAACGCGTTTCTGTTTGGTAGAAAAAACAAAAAGGAAGAGGATGATAGAATTCTCAGAAAACAGGAGTGCGAAGTCAAAGGGAGGCTGAAGGGCCTCAGGAAGAAGCTGGCAGACGCACACGACTCAAAGACCAGCTACAACAGCGTCATCGCTAGGATTGAACAGGAGCAGGAGAAAATCAACAAAAAAATGAGAAAGATTGAGGAAAAGTTGTTGAAGTGCTAAACGCTGGCCTTTCATCCTCCTTTTCTCCAGGATAAAGTGCAAGGATGGTTAAAACACAAATTAAGGTACTGAAATGTTTGGATACAAACTGGAATAATTTGGGAGCCTAACAGGAAGCTCCGTGGGAAGATGCCGAAGCCTTCGCGCAGACAAGACAGAAAGTGGAGACACAATAATAAAATGGACTAGTCTTCTGAAACAAATGTAATACATCACCAGGTGGTATCTATGACCTGGATGACTGAGAACCCTACACAGACATTGTAAAGACTCCAATGATTTTTTTTTTTTTTTTATTGTTTTGTAGTGGGGAAGTGCATTGATTTGAATGTAAAGGAGTATAAAGCTAAAATGGAATTAAAATCCTTGGAAATCTTTACTACAAAATGGCGTGGCTATTATTTCGATAATTGGTGCAAATTTATAGGAAATCTAGATACCTTTTCTGTAATCAACCCTTCATTTATCGAATCCTGACTCCGGGTTCCAATCCGCTCCAGAAACGGCGCAAGACCGGAAGCGATGCGCCACAGGTGCATTGTGGGAACTGTAGGCTTTTGCGCTCGCAAGAAAACGATCATCTCGGGTTCATTCAATGTTTAGTAAATAAAGTAATGCCTTTAATTTTTTTCCACAAAGGATAAATATATCCTAAATATGCATGATTGACAAAGAAATCTATTCACATCCCATCATAAAAACCTGAGACCGTGAACAGAAATATGAAAGTTTATCAGAGTAGTGTAACAGCTTTGCTGGAAAACAATTCTATTATAAATATCTCATCATTAAGATCTTTGAATACAAGGATTTTTTTAAAAGCTGTTTTTTCTCTAGTGTTACTGGTCATAAGACTCATTTGTACGTCCATTTTTTTCAAAGTCTGTTATAACTGGAAAAGGCCCTGAAATGTCAACTCAATGCAACATCTTGTAAAACGCATGATAAATTATTTTAGAAGGAAAGGCAGGTTGAGGTGTGTGTTATGCGCTCCGCTCCTCAGTTCACACCCCAAACAATTTAAAGAAGAAAAAACAATAATGTTGAGTTTCCCCGCAAATACCTTCACCAAAACATCACAGCAACATTTATTTTACTTAAGATAAAACCCTTTGATCATCTTAGCTTTACCACAAAACATGAGTCATGTATTACCTCCAAGTACCATTGCAATAACCAAACAAATATATTTTGTTTGAGGTGGAAAAAATAAATATCCATAGGTACCAACCATGAACCAAATGCAGGAGTATCTCCATGATGCCAACAGGAGGCTTCTCTGTGAATACAGTGAAGCAAAACTTCATTTGCTTTATTTGCAGACAGCACCAGCAGCACTGGAAAATGCCGAGGAGCTGAATGCTTTGTGCAACGAGGTTGTGCTCAAGTATAAAGCGCCACCAGTCTGTGAGGATTACAGTGACCAGGCTTCTCTCCTGGCCAACAACGACCTCCTGGAAGTTAACACTGAGCTCCAGAACTTGAATAATGCCATGTCTCAGGACATTGCGATGCTTGAGAAAAAGTTCAATGAAGTTTTCTCTCAAAACCCGCAGAAGAAAAGCCAATCCTCTACGTCTCTGTCAAACATCGGCGAGGCTGCAGACTTGGAGACAGCGCCTGGGCATGCTTGGGTAGACAATGTGCTTTGTAACCGGGAAGAAAAGAGAGCGGACAGGGCTATGCGGGACCAGATTAGGATATTCGGGCTCTCCAGAAAAGCCTAGAGGCACTCCAGGAACAACTGGACCAAACTGAAAAACTGAAAAGCTTCAGTGTCACCACCATAGAAGAACTTCAGGAGCAGAAAGAAGTCCTTCAAGAAAAAGTGAAGACGCTAGAGCAGATGCAGAAAAAATCCAAGGAGCCCAAACTGCAGAGAGGAAAGCATCGCCGGCAAAACACCATTAAACGTCTGGAGCAGGAAGAGTGGAAAGAGCAGTGCACCTTGCTGAACAGGCAGATGTGTGAGGCCAGAGACAGGGCGGACTTCCTCAAAGAGCAGCTGAGCTTGACAAGATGGATGAACGACTTCTACAAGACTGTCATTGACGAAATTATGGAGGACAGTGACACCCTCTCTGGAAGAAAGAACATCCTGAAAGATCGGCTCAAGAGCAGCAGGTCCAAACTTTGCCGATGTTTCTACAGGCTTTTCTGTCCCAGGACCAGGTGGTACAAAGACGACGTCAGCTTTCTCCTCAGGAAGAAGAGTGAGATCACGACGAAGGCTCTGGACCTCGGAGAGCAGCTGCAATTCGCAAGACAGTTCCTCAGCATCCACGAGGACCTGGAAAAAGGCCTGAGCCTGGAAATCAACCAGCTGGAAGAAAGGCTTACAGGTTTGAAAGGATGGCTGCGGGACGGCAACGCGTTTCTGTTTGGTAGAAAAAACAAAAAGGAAGAGGATGATAGAATTCTCAGAAAACAGGAGTGCGAAGTCAAAGGGAGGTCTGAAGGGCCTCAGGAAGAAGCTGGCAGACGCACACGACTCAAAGACCAGCTACAACAGCGTCATCGCTAGGATTGAACAGGAGCAGGAGAAAATCAACAAAAAAATGAGAAAGATTGAGGAAAAGTTGTTGAAGTGCTAAACGCTGGCCTTTCATCCTCCTTTTCTCCAGGATAAAGTGCAAGGATGGTTAAAACACAAATTAAGGTACTGAAATGTTTGGATACAAACTGGAATAATTTGGGAGCCTAACAGGAAGCTCCGTGGGAAGATGCCGAAGCCTTCGCGCAGACAAGACAGAAAGTGGAGACACAATAATAAAATGGACTAGTCTTCTGAAACAAATGTAATACATCACCAGGTGGTATCTATGACCTGGATGACTGAGAACCTAAACAGACATTGTAAAAACTCCAATGATTTTTTTTTTTTTTTATTGTTTTGTAGTGGGGAAGTGCATTGATTTGAATGTAAAGGAGTATAAAGCTAAAATGGAATTAAAATCCTTGGAAATCTTTACTACAAAATGGCGTGGCTATTATTTCGATAATTGGTGCAAATTTATAGGAAATCTAGATACCTTTTCTGTAATCAACCCTTCATTTATCGAATCCTGACTCCGGGTTCCAATCCGCTCCAGAAACGGCGCAAGACCGGAAGCGATGCGCCACAGGTGCATTGTGGGAACTGTAGGCTTTTGCGCTCGCAAGAAAACGATCATCTCGGGTTCATTCAATGTTTAGTAAATAAAGTAATGCCTTTAATTTTTTTCCACAAAGGATAAATATATCCTAAATATGCATGATTGACAAAGAAATCTATTCACATCCCATCATAAAAACCTGAGACCGTGAACAGAAATATGATAGTGTATCAGAGTAGTGTAACAGCTTTGCTGGAAAACAATTCTATTATAAATATCTCATCATTAAGATCTTTGAATACAAGGATTTTTTTAAAAGCTGTTTTTTCTCTAGTGTTACTGGTCATAAGACTCATTTGTACGTCCATTTTTTTCAAAGTCTGTTATAACTGGAAAAGGCCCTGAAATGTCAACTCAATGCAACATCTTGTAAAACGCATGATAAATTATTTTAGAAGGAAAGGCAGGTTGAGGTGTGTGTTATGCGCTCCGCTCCTCAGTTCACACCCCAAACAATTTAAAGAAGAAAAAACAATAATGTTGAGTTTCCCCGCAAATACCTTCACCAAAACATCACAGCAACATTTATTTTACTTAAGATAAAACCCTTTGATCATCTTAGCTTTACCACAAAACATGAGTCATGTATTACCTCCAAGTACCATTGCAATAACCAAACAAATATATTTAGTTTGAGGTGGAAAAAATAAATATCCATAGGTACCAACCATGAACCAAATGCAGGGAGTATCTCCATGATGCCAACAGGAGGCTTCTCTGTGAATACAGTGAAGCAAAACTTCATTTGCTTTATTTGCAGACAGCACCAGCAGCACTGGAAAATGCCGAGGAGCTGAATGCTTTGTGCAACGAGGTTGTGCTCAAGTATAAAGCGCCACCAGTCTGTGAGGATTACAGTGACCAGGCTTCTCTCCTGGCCAACAACGACCTCCTGGAAGTTAACACTGAGCTCCAGAACTTGAATAATGCCATGTCTCAGGACATTGCGATGCTTGAGAAAAAGTTCAATGAAGTTTTCTCTCAAAACCCGCAGAAGAAAAGCCAATCCTCTACGTCTCTGTCAAACATCGGTGAGGCTGCAGACTTGGAGACAGCGCCTGGGCATGCTTGGGTAGACAATGTGCTTTGTAACCGGGAAGAAAAGAGAGCGGACAGGGCTATGCGGGACCAGATTAGGATGATTCGGGCTCTCCAGAAAAGCCTAGAGGCACTCCAGGAACAACTGGACCAAACTGAAAAACTGAAAAGCTTCAGTGTCACCACCATAGAAGAACTTCAGGAGCAGAAAGAAGTCCTTCAAGAAAAAGTGAAGACGCTAGAGCAGATGCAGAAAAAATCCAAGGAGCCCAAACTGCAGAGAGGAAAGCATCGCCGGCAAAACACCATTAAACGTCTGGAGCAGGAAGAGTGGAAAGAGCAGTGCACCTTGCTGAACAGGCAGATGTGTGAGGCCAGAGACAGGGCGGACTTCCTCAAAGAGCAGCTGAGCTTGACAAGATGGATGAACGACTTCTACAAGACTGTCATTGACGAAATTATGGAGGACGGTGACACCCTCTCTGGAAGAAAGAACATCCTGAAAGATCGGCTCAAGAGCAGCAGGTCCAAACTTTGCCGATGTTTCTACAGGCTTTTCTGTCCCAGGACCAGGTGGTACAAAGACGACGTCAGCTTTCTCCTCAGGAAGAAGAGTGAGATCACGACGAAGGCTCTGGACCTCGGAGAGCAGCTTCAATTCGCAAGACAGTTCCTCAGCATCCACGAGGACCTGGAAAAAGGCCTGAGCCTGGAAATCAACCAGCTGGAAGAAAGGCTTACAGGTTTGAAAGGATGGCTGCGGGACGGCAACGCGTTTCTGTTTGGTAGAAAAAACAAAAAGGAAGAGGATGATAGAATTCTCAGAAAACAGGAGTGCGAAGTCAAAGGGAGGCTGAAGGGCCTCAGGAAGAAGCTGGCAGACGCACACGACTCAAAGAACAGCTACAACAGCGTCATCGCTAGGATTGAACAGGAGCAGGAGAAAATCAACAAAAAAATGAGAAAGATTGAGGAAAAGTTGTTGAAGTGCTAAACGCTGGCCTTTCATCCTCCTTTTCTCCAGGATAAAGTGCAAGGATGGTTAAAACACAAATTAAGGTACTGAAATGTTTGGATACAAACTGGAATAATTTGGGAGCCTAACAGGAAGCTCCGTGGGAAGATGCCGAAGCCTTCGCGCAGACAAGACAGAAAGTGGAGACACAATAATAAAATGGACTAGTCTTCTGAAACAAATGTAATACATCACCAGGTGGTATCTATGACCTGGATGACTGAGAACCTACACAGACATTGTAAAGACTCCAATGATTTTTTTTTTTTTTTTATTGTTTTGTAGTGGGGAAGTGCATTGATTTGAATGTAAAGGAGTATAAAGCTAAAATGGAATTAAAATCCTTGGAAATCTTTACTACAAAATGGCGTGGCTATTATTTCGATAATTGGTGCAAATTTATAGGAAATCTAGATACCTTTTCTGTAATCAACCCTTCATTTATCGAATCCTGACTCCGGGTTCCAATCCGCTCCAGAAACGGCGCAAGACCGGAAGCGATGCGCCACAGGTGCATTGTGGGAACTGTAGGCTTTTGCGCTCGCAAGAAAACGATCATCTCGGGTTCATTCAATGTTTAGTAAATAAAGTAATGCCTTTAATTTTTTCCCACAAAGGATAAATATATCCTAAATATGCATGATTGACAAAGAAATCTATTCACATCCCATCATAAAAACCTGAGACCGTGAACAGAAATATGATAGTTTATCAGAGTAGTGTAACAGCTTTGCTGGAAAAACAATTCTATTATAAATATCTTATCATTAAGATCTTTGAATACAAGGATTTTTTTAAAAGCTGTTTTTTCTCTAGTGTTACTGGTCATAAGACTCATTTGTACGTCCATTTTTTTCAAAGTCTGTTATAACTGGAAAAGGCCCTGAAATGTCAACTCAATGCAACATCTTGTAAAACGCATGATAAATTATTTTAGAAGGAAAGGCAGGTTGAGGTGTGTGTTAATGCGCTCCGCTCCTCAGTTCACACCCCAAACAATTTAAAGAAGAAAAAACAATAATGTTGAGTTTCCCCGCAAATACCTTCACCAAAACATCACAGCAACATTTATTTTACTTAAGATAAAACCCTTTGATCATCTTAGCTTTACCACAAAACATGGGTCATGTATTACCTCCAAGTACCATTGCAATAACCAAACAAATATATTTAGTTTGAGGTGGAAAAAATAAATATCCATAGGTACCAACCATGAACCAAATGCAGGAGTATCTCCATGATGCCAACAGGAGGCTTCTCTGTGAATACAGTGAAGCAAAACTTCATTTGCTTTATTTGCAGACAGCACCAGCAGCACTGGAAAATGCCGAGGAGCTGAATGCTTTGTGCAACGAGGTTGTGCTCAAGTATAAAGCGCCACCAGTCTGTGAGGATTACAGTGACCAGGCTTCTCTCCTGGCCAACAACGACCTCCTGGAAGTTAACACTGAGCTCCAGAACTTGAATAATGCCATGTCTCAGGACATTGCGATGCTTGAGAAAAAGTTCAATGAAGTTTTCTCTCAAAACCCGCAGAAGAAAAGCCAATCCTCTACGTCTCTGTCAAACATCGGTGAGGCTGCAGACTTGGAGACAGCGCCTGGGCATGCTTGGGTAGACAACGTGCTTTGTAACCGGGAAGAAAAGAGAGCGGACAGGGCTATGCGGGACCAGATTAGGATGATTCGGGCTCTCCAGAAAAGCCTAGAGGCACTCCAGGAACAACTGGACCAAACTGAAAAACTGAAAAGCTTCAGTGTCACCACCATAGAAGAACTTCAGGAGCAGAAAGAAGTCCTTCAAGAAAAAGTGAAGACGCTAGAGCAGATGCAGAAAAAATCCAAGGAGCCCAAACTGCAGAGAGGAAAGCATCGCCGGCAAAACACCATTAAACGTCTGGAGCAGGAAGAGTGGAAAGAGCAGTGCACCTTGCTGAACAGGCAGATGTGTGAGGCCAGAGACAGGGCGGACTTCCTCAAAGAGCAGCTGAGCTTGACAAGATGGATGAACGACTTCTACAAGACTGTCATTGACGAAATTATGGAGGACAGTGACACCCTCTCTGGAAGAAAGAACATCCTGAAAGATCGGCTCAAGAGCAGCAGGTCCAAACTTTGCCGATGTTTCTACAGGCTTTTCTGTCCCAGGACCAGGTGGTACAAAGACGACGTCAGCTCTCTCCTCAGGAAGAAGAGTGAGATCACGACGAAGGCTCTGGACCTCGGAGAGCAGCTGCAATTCGCAAGACAGTTCCTCAGCATCCACGAGGACCTGGAAAAAGGCCTGAGCCTGGAAATCAACCAGCTGGAAGAAAGGCTTACAGGTTTGAAAGGATGGCTGCGGGACGGCAACGCGTTTCTGTTTGGTAGAAAAAACAAAAAGGAAGAGGATGATAGAATTCTCAGAAAACAGGAGTGCGAAGTCAAAGGGAGGCTGAAGGGCCTCAGGAAGAAGCTGGCAGACGCACACGACTCAAAGAACAGCTACAACAGCGTCATCGCTAGGATTGAACAGGAGCAGGAGAAAATCAACAAAAAAATGAGAAAGATTGAGGAAAAGTTGTTGAAGTGCTAAACGCTGGCCTTTCATCCTCCTTTTCTCCAGGATAAAGTGCAAGGATGGTTAAAACACAAATTAAGGTACTGAAATGTTTGGATACAAACTGGAATAATTTGGGAGCCTAACAGGAAGCTCCGTGGGAAGATGCCGAAGCCTTCGCGCAGACAAGACAGAAAGTGGAGACACAATAATAAAATGGACTAGTCTTCTGAAACAAATGTAATACATCACCAGGTGGTATCTATGACCTGGATGACTGAGAACCTACACAGACATTGTAAAGACTCCAATGATTTTTTTTTTTTTTTTATTGTTTTGTAGTGGGGAAGTGCATTGATTTGAATGTAAAGGAGTATAAAGCTAAAATGGAATTAAAATCCTTGGAAATCTTTACTACAAAATGGCGTGGCTATTATTTCGATAATTGGTGCAAATTTATAGGAAATCTAGATACCTTTTCTGTAATCAACCCTTCATTTATCGAATCCTGACTCCGGGTTCCAATCCGCTCCAAAAACGGCGCAAGACCGGAAGCGATGCGCGACAGGTGCATTGTGGGAACTGTAGGCTTTTGCGCTCGCAAGAAAACGATCATCTCGGGTTCATTCAATGTTTAGTAAATAAAGTAATGCCTTTAATTTTTTTCCACAAAGGATAAATATATCCTAAATATGCATGATTGACAAAGAAATCTATTCACATCCCATCATAAAAACCTGAGACCGTGAACAGAAATATGATAGTTTATCAGAGTAGTGTAACAGCTTTGCTGGAAAACAATTCTATTATAAATATCTCATCATTAAGATCTTTGAATACAAGGATTTTTTTAAAAGCTATTTTTTCTCTAGTGTTACTGGTCATAAGACTCATTTGTACGTCCATTTTTTTCAAAGTCTGTTATAACTGGAAAAGGCCCTGAAATGTCAACTCAATGCAACATCTTGTAAAACGCATGATAAATTATTTTAGAAGGAAAGGCAGGTTGAGGTGTGTGTTATGCGCTCCGCTCCTCAGTTCACACCCCAAACAATTTAAAGAAGAAAAAACAATAATGTTGAGTTTCCCCGCAAATACCTTCACCAAAACATCACAGCAACATTTATTTTACTTAAGATAAAACCCTTTGATCATCTTAGCTTTACCACAAAACATGAGTCATGTATTACCTCCAAGTACCATTGCAATAACCAAACAAATATATTTAGTTTGAGGTGGAAAAAATAAATATCCATAGGTACCAACCATGAACCAAATGCAGGAGTATCTCCATGATGCCAACAGGAGGCTTCTCTGTGAATACAGTGAAGCAAAACTTCATTTGCTTTATTTGCAGACAGCACCAGCAGCACTGGAAAATGCCGAGGAGCTGAATGCTTTGTGCAACGAGGTTGTGCTCAAGTATAAAGCGCCACCAGTCTGTGAGGATTACAGTGACCAGGCTTCTCTCCTGGCCAACAACGACCTCCTGGAAGTTAACACTGAGCTCCAGAACTTGAATAATGCCATGTCTCAGGACATTGCGATGCTTGAGAAAAAGTTCAATGAAGTTTCTCTCAAAACCCGCAGAAGAAAAGCCAATCCTCTGCGTCTCTGTCAAACATCGGTGAGGCTGCAGACTGGAGACAGCGCCTGGGCATGCTTGGGTAGACAACGTGCTTTGTAACCGGGAAGAAAAGAGAGCGGACAGGGCTATGCGGGGACCAGATTAGGATGATTCGGGCTCTCCAGAAAAAGCCTAGAGGCACTCCGGGAACAACTGGACCAAACTGAAAAACTGAAAAGCTTCAGTGTCACCACCATAGAAGAACTTCAGGAGCAGAAAGAAGTCCTTTCAAAGAAAAAGTGAAGACGCTAGAGCAGATGCAGAAAAAATCCAAGGGAGCCCAAACTGCAGAGAGGAAAGCATCGCCGGCAAAACACCATTAAACGTCTGGAGCAGGAAAGAGTGGAAAGAGCAGTGCACCTTGCTGAACAGGCAGATGTGTGAGGCCAGAGACAGGGCGGGACTTCCTCAAAGAGCAGCTGAGCTTGACAAGATGGATGAATGACTTCTACAAGACTGTCATTGACGAAATTATGGAGGACAGTGACACCCTCTCTGGAAGAAAGAACATCCTGAAAGATCGGCTCAAGAGCAGCAGGTCCAAACTTTGCCGATGTTTCTACAGGCTTTTCTGTCCCAGGACCAGGTGGTACAAAGACGACGTCAGCTTTCTCCTCAGGAAGAAGAGTGAGATCACGACGAAGGCTCTGGACCTCGGAGAGCAGCTGCAATTCGCAAGACAGTTCCTCAGCATCCACGAGGACCTGGAAAAAGGCCTGAGCCTGGAAATCAACCAGCTGGAAGAAAGGCTTACAGGTTTGAAAGGATGGCTGCGGGACGGCAACGCGTTTCTGTTTGGTAGAAAAAACAAAAAGGAAGAGGATGATAGAATTCTCAGAAAACAGGAGTGCGAAGTCAAAGGGAGGCTGAAGGGCCTCAGGAAGAAGCTGGCAGACGCACACGACTCAAAGAACAGCTACAACAGCGTCATCGCTAGGATTGAACAGGAGCAGGAGAAAATCAACAAAAAAATGAGAAAGATTGAGGAAAAGTTGTTGAAGTGCTAAACGCTGGCCTTTCATCCTCCTTTTCTCCAGGATAAAGTGCAAGGATGGTTAAAACACAAATTAAGGTACTGAAATGTTTGGATACAAACTGGAATAATTTGGGAGCCTAACAGGAAGCTCCGTGGGAAGATGCCGAAGCCTTCGCGCAGACAAGACAGAAAGTGGAGACACAATAATAAAATGGACTAGTCTTCTGAAACAAATGTAATACATCACCAGGTGGTATCTATGACCTGGATGACTGAGAACCTACACAGACATTGTAAAGACTCCAATGATTTTTTTTTTTTTCTAATTGTTTTGTAGTGTGGAAGTGCGTTGATTTGAACGTAAAGGAGTATAAAGCTAAAATGGAATAAAATCTTTGGAAAGAAACACCGCCATCTTCTGTCAACGGAGGGTGCTGCAGTTCCGCCAGCTCCATGTTTTGTATTTAAATTATATCTGAAACGAAATAAAAAGAAAATAATGTGCTGACAGTATTTATAGGATTTTCTTTGCATTTTTTTTTTCCAAAAATGGTTGTTATTTATTAATTGGCATCACCAAGTGTGTGTTGATGGCTTCTCAGTCACATGTTTGTTTGTTTTATTATCACTGTTTTGCAACAGGTACCATAGGTACCAACCATGAACCAAATGCAGGAGTATCTCCATGATGCCAACAGGAGGCTTCTCTGTGAAATACAGTGAAGCAAAACTTCATTTGCTTTATTTGCAGGCAGCACCACACTGTAAACCCAGATTTTGTTTCTAATTAAACTTCTGAGTGATCATTACTTATTCTTTTATGTTTTGTAAAAACCTGCTATCATTACTAAACAACATTAGTCGTTTGTACTATTCGGGCTGAAAATTCATTGCACTAGTCATGTTTAGCAGAGATAACTTGGTATGTTTAGTTTCATAAGAAAGGGGGCGGGGCTAATTCAAAAACCTGCCTGGACATGTGACAAGGCGTCTTGTAACTGCGCGTCCACGGAGCTCTACACTTGGCGGGACGAGCACAGGCACTGATGCAGACCAGGAAGCAATCTTACTTCAAGTGGAACGGTTAGTATGTAAAATAACTATTGTAACCTAGTTATCTTTGTGGGAACTTTTAATAGGTACCCAAAAGCTTCAATACAACCCGTTGATGCAGCTTTTTTTCTGTCAAATGTTACTGTTTGAAAGTGTGCATGGTATAAATACATGTTTATAGCAGGCTAACGCTAGCTCATATCCATTAAAAAAAGGGTCAGCTAAATGTTAGCTTAGTGTTAACAATCTGAAGATTGCTTACATACCGGCAAATTTGTGCGACTGTATCATTTATATTTCTGTCATTTAATGTTTATTTTTACGTAATTTTCTTTTTTCTTTTTTTATATTTTTATATTTTGTATTATTGTGTGACTTAGATGTTTGTAAAGGGTTTTAAATTTGCACAATAACACACACAAACTAAGCAGCAGCTGCAGCAGAATTGCAGCTCTTGTGTCCTGAGGTAAAATTACTGTTTTTTTCCAATGGAGTCTGGTGTATTTAAAGAGAGCAATGTAATAGTCTGTTTGTGGACAAATAGAATCTTACTCTTTTTTTTTTTTTAAAAAAAAAAAAAAAAAAAAAAGCTCTATTATGTTGTCAGACACTTTGAAGAACAATCTGAGACTGTCAGCAACAAAAAAAAAGTACCTTTAATGGTTTTATATTGACTGGTGCAGCTGCCCCATTTGAAATCATATATAGACATTCATGGATGTTTTTCAGCACTACTCTGCAGATGGCTTAGCTACCCTGTATAGTTCAGTTGATGCAAGTTCGTAGATTTTTTTGTTCTCTGTTTTTTTCAGGTGTTCATGGAGTTCAGCAGGATCGTGGGCAAGAACCTCAAGCTGGAATTCTACGAGAGCATCGATCGGCACAGTCCTCGTCTCCTCGAGATATTTGGATCCAAGAGAGGGAATGTTGGGCAGTTGTTGACACAGATTTCACAACAGACCAGGGTTGGTCCATACACGTTATGTAATCACATCACAGTCTACTCTATAAGATGTTTAATTCAATCCAAACATTGCTTGGTTGGTTAAGCTTTCTTATAGATCATTATTTGTTTTTAATTTTAGCTATCTAACTTGTGTTATTGTGTTTATTTCCCAAAAGACTACAGATCCAACTGCGATCCGGACAAAGGTGCTCAGAGAGGAAAGCATCGCCGGCAAAACACCATTAAACGTCTGGAGCAGGAAGAGTGGAAAGAGCAGTGCACCTTGCTGAACAGGCAGATGTGCGAGGCCAGAGACAGGGCGGACTTCCTCAAAGAGCAGCTGAGCTTGACAAGATGGATGAACGACTTCTACAAGACTGTCATTGACGAAATTATGGAGGACAGTGACACCCTCTCTGGAAGAAAGAACATCCTGAAAGATCGGCTCAAGAGCAGCAGGTCCAAACTTTGCCGATGTTTCTACAGGCTTTTCTGTCCCAGGACCAGGTGGTACAAAGACGACGTCAGCTTTCTCCTCAGGAAGAAGAGTGAGATCACGACGAAGGCTCTGGACCTCGGAGAGCAGCTGCAATTCGCAAGACAGTTCCTCAGCATCCACGAGGACCTGGAAAAAGGCCTGAGCCTGGAAATCAACCAGCTGGAAGAAAGGCTTACAGGTTTGAAAGGATGGCTGCGGGACGGCAACGCGTTTCTGTTTGGTAGAAAAAACAAAAAGGAAGAGGATGAGTCATGAGTCATGTATTACCTCCAAGTACCATTGCAATAACCAAACAAATATATTTTGTTTGAGGTGGAAAAAATAAATATCCATAGGTACCAACCATGAACCAAATGCAGGAGTATCTCCATGATGCCAACAGGAGGCTTCTCTGTGAATACAGTGAAGCAAAACTTCATTTGCTTTATTTGCAGACAGCACCAGCAGCACTGGAAAATGCCGAGGAGCTGAATGCTTTGTGCAACGAGGTTGTGCTCAAGTATAAAGCGCCACCAGTCTGTGAGGATTACAGTGACCAGGCTTCTCTCCTGGCCAACAACGACCTCCTGGAAGTTAACACTGAGCTCCAGAACTTGAATAATGCCATGTCTCAGGACATTGCGATGCTTGAGAAAAAGTTCAATGAAGTTTTCTCTCAAAACCCGCAGCAAGAAAAGCCAATCCTCTACGTCTCTGTCAAACATCGGTGAGGCTGCAGACTTGGAGACAGCGCCTGGGCATGCTTGGGTAGACAATGTGCTTTGTAACCGGGAAGAAAAGAGAGCGGACAGGGCTATGCGGGACCAGATTAGGATGATTCGGGCTCTCCAGAAAAGCCTAGAGGCACTCCAGGAACAACTGGACCAAACTGAAAAACTGAAAAGCTTCAGTGTCACCACCATAGAAGAACTTCAGGAGCAGAAAGAAGTCCTTCAAGAAAAAGTGAAGACGCTAGAGCAGATGCAGAAAAAATCCAAGGAGCCCAAACTGCAGAGAGGAAAGCATCGCCGGCAAAACACCATTAAACGTCTGGAGCAGGAAGAGTGGAAAGAGCAGTGCACCTTGCTGAACAGGCAGATGTGTGAGGCCAGAGACAGGGCGGACTTCCTCAAAGAGCAGCTGAGCTTGACAAGATGGATGAACGACTTCTACAAGACTGTCATTGACGAAATTATGGAGGACAGTGACACCCTCTCTGGAAGAAAGAACATCCTGAAAGATCGGCTCAAGAGCAGCAGGTCCAAACTTTGCCGATGTTTCTACAGGCTTTTCTGTCCCAGGACCAGGTGGTACAAAGACGACGTCAGCTTTCTCCTCAGGAAGAAGAGTGAGATCACAACGAAGGCTCTGGACCTCGGAGAGCAGCTGCAATTCGCAAGACAGTTCCTCAGCATCCACGAGGACCTGGAAAAAGGCCTGAGCCTGGAAATCAACCAGCTGGAAGAAAGGCTTACAGGTTTGAAAGGATGGCTGCGGGACGGCAACGCGTTTCTGTTTGGTAGAAAAAACAAAAAGGAAGAGGATGATAGAATTCTCAGAAAACAGGAGTGCGAAGTCAAAGGGAGGCTGAAGGGCCTCAGGAAGAAGCTGGCAGACGCACACGACTCAAAGAACAGCTACAACAGCGTCATCGCTAGGATTGAACAGGAGCAGGAGAAAATCAACAAAAAAATGAGAAAGATTGAGGAAAAGTTGTTGAAGTGCTAAACGCTGGCCTTTCATCCTCCTTTTCTCCAGGATAAAGTGCAAGGATGGTTAAAACACAAATTAAGGTACTGAAATGTTTGGATACAAACTGGAATAATTTGGGAGCCTAACAGGAAGCTCCGTGGGAAGATGCCGAAGCCTTCGCGCAGACAAGACAGAAAGTGGAGACACAATAATAAAATGGACTAGTCTTCTGAAACAAATGTAATACATCACCAGGTGGTATCTATGACCTGGATGACTGAGAACCTACACAGACATTGTAAAGACTCCAATGATTTATTTTTTTTTTTATTGTTTTGTAGTGGGGAAGTGCATTGATTTGAATGTAAAGGAGTATAAAGCTAAAATGGAATTAAAATCCTTGGAAATCTTTACTACAAAATGGCGTGGCTATTATTTCGATAATTGGTGCAAATTTATAGGAAATCTAGATACCTTTTCTGTAATCAACCCTTCATTTATCGAATCCTGACTCCGGGTTCCAATCCGCTCCAGAAACGGCGCAAGACCGGAAGCGATGCGCCACAGGTGCATTGTGGGAACTGTAGGCTTTTGCGCTCGCAAGAAAACGATCATCTCGGGTTCATTCAATGTTTAGTAAATAAAGTAATGCCTTTAATTTTTTTCCACAAAGGATAAATATATCCTAAATATGCATGATTGACAAAGAAATCTATTCACATCCCATCATAAAAACCTGAGACCGTGAACAGAAATATGATAGTTTATCAGAGTAGTGTAACAGCTTTGCTGGAAAACAATTCTATTATAAATATCTCATCATTAAGATCTTTGAATACAAGGATTTTTTTAAAAGCTGTTTTTTCTCTAGTGTTACTGGTCATAAGACTCATTTGTACGTCCATTTTTTTCAAAGTCTGTTATAACTGGAAAAGGCCCTGAAATGTCAACTCAATGCAACATCTTGTAAAACGCATGATAAATTATTTTAGAAGGAAAGGCAGGTTGAGGTGTGTGTTATGCGCTCCGCTCCTCAGTTCACACCCCAAACAATTTAAAGAAGAAAAAACAATAATGTTGAGTTTCCCCGCAAATACCTTCACCAAAACATCACAGCAACATTTATTTTACTTAAGATAAAACCCTTTTGATCATCTTAGCTTTACCACAAAACATGAGTCATGTATTACCTCCAAGTACCATTGCAATAACCAAACAAATATATTTTGTTTGAGGTGGAAAAAATAAATATCCATAGGTACCAACCATGAACCAAATGCAGGAGTATCTCCATGATGCCAACAGGAGGCTTCTCTGTGAATACAGTGAAGCAAAACTTCATTTGCTTTATTTGCAGGCAGCACCAGCAGCACTGGAAAATGCCGAGGAGCTGAATGCTTTGTGCAACGAGGTTGTGCTCAAGTATAAAGCGCCACCAGTCTGTGAGGATTACAGTGACCAGGCTTCTCTCCTGGCCAACAACGACCTCCTGGAAGTTAACACTGAGCTCCAGAACTTGAATAATGCAATGTCTCAGGACATTGAGATGCTTGAGAAAAAGTTCAATAAAGTTTTCTCTCAAAACCCGCAGAAAAAAAGCCAATCCTCTACGTCTCTGTCAAACATCGGAGAGGCTGCAGACTTGGAGACAGCGCCTGGGCATGCTTGGGTAGACAATGTGCTTTGTAACCGGGAAGAAAAGAGAGCGGACAGGGCTATGCGGGACCAGATTAGGATGATTCGGGCTCTCCAGAAAAGCCTAGAGGCACTCCAGGAACAACTGGACCAAACTGAAAAACTGAAAAGCTTCAGTGTCACCACCATAGAAGAACTTCAGGAGCAGAAAGAAGTCCTTCAAGAAAAAGTGAAGACGCTAGAGCAGATGCAGAAAAAATCCAAGGAGCCCAAACTGCAGAGAGGAAAGCATCGCCGGCAAAACACCATTAAACAGAGATAACTTGGTATGTTTAGTTTCATAAGAAAGGGGGCGGGGCTAATTCAAAAACCTGCCTGGACATGTGACAAGGCGTCTTGTAACTGTGCGTCCACGGAGCTCTACACTTGGCGGGACGAGCACAGGCACTGATGCAGACCAGGAAGCAATCTTACTTCAAGTGGAACGGTTAGTATGTAAAATAACTATTGTAACCTAGTTATCTTTGTGGGAACTTTTAATAGGTACCCAAAAGCTTTAAGATAACCCGTTGATGCAGCTTTTTTTCTGTCAAATGTTACTGTTTGAAAGTGTGCATGGTATAAATACATGTTTATAGCAGGCTAACGCTAGCTCATATCCATTAAAAAAAGGGTCAGCTAAATGTTAGCTTAGTGTTAACAATCTGAAGATTGCTTACATACCGGCAAATTTGTGCGACTGTATCATTTATATTTCTGTCATTTAATGTTTATTTTTACGTAATTTTCTTTTTTCTTTTTTTATATTTTTATATTTTGTATTATTGTGTGACTTAGATGTTTGTAAAGGGTTTTAAATTTGCACAATAACACACACAAACTAAGCAGCAGCTGCAGCAGAATTGCAGCTCTTGTGTCCTGAGGTAAAATTACTGTTTTTTTCCAATGGAGTCTGGTGTATTTAAAGAGAGCAATGTAATAGTTGTTTGTGGACAAATAGAATCTTACTCTTTTTTTTAAAAAAAAAAAATAAAAAAAAAAAAGCTCTATTATGTTGTCAGACACTTTGAAGAACAATCTGAGACTGTCAGCAACAAAAAAAAAGTACCTTTAATGGTTTTATATTGACTGGTGCAGCTGCCCCGATTTGAAATCATATATAGACATTCATGGATGTTTTTCAGCACTACTCTGCAGATGGCTTAGCTACCCTGTATAGTTCAGTTGATGCAAGTTCAGAGATTTTTTTGTTCTCTGTTTTTTTCAGGTGTTCATGGAGTTCAGCAGGATCGTGGGCAAGAACCTCAAGCTGGAATTCTACGAGAGCATCGATCGGCACAGTCCTCGTCTCCTCGAGATATTTGGATCCAAGAGAGGGAATGTTGGGCAGTTGTTGACACAGATTTCACAACAGACCAGGGTTGGTCCATACACGTTATGTAATCACATCACTGTCTACTCTATAAGATGTTTAATTCAATCCAAACATTGCTTGGTTGGTTAAGCTTTCTTATAGATCATTATTTGTTTTTAATTTTAGCTATCTAACTTGTGTTATTGTGTTTATTTCCCAAAAGACTACAGATCCAACTGCGATCCGGACAAAGGTGCTCAGAGAGGAAAGCATCGCCGGCAAAACACCATTAAACGTCTGGAGCAGGAAGAGTGGAAAGAGCAGTGCACCTTGCTGAACAGGCAGATGTGTGAGGCCAGAGACAGGGCGAACTTCCTCAAAGAGCAGCTGAGCTTGACAAGATGGATGAACGACTTCTACAAAACTGTCATTGACGAAATTATGGAGAACAGTGACACCCTCTCTGGAAGAAAGAACATCCTGAAAGATCGGCTCAAGAGCAGCAGGTCCAAACTTTGCCGATGTTTCTACAGGCTTTTCTGTCCCAGGACCAGGTGGTACAAAGACGACGTCAGCTTTCTCCTAAGGCCCCCGAGTGCGATCACGCCGAAGGCTCTGGACCTCGGAGAGCAGCTGCAATTCGCAAGACAGTTCCTCAGCATCCACGAGGACCTGGAAAAAGGCCTGAGCCTGGAAATCAACCAGCTGGAAGAAAGGCTTACAGGTTTGAAAGGATGGCTGCGGGACGGCAACGCGTTTCTGTTTGGTAGAAAAAACAAAAAGGAAGAGGATGATAGAATTCTCAGAAAACAGGAGTGCGAAGTCAAAGGGAGGCTGAAGGGCCTCAGGAAGAAGCTGGCAGACGCACACGACTCAAAGAACAGCTACAACAGCGTCATCGCTAGGATTGAACAGGAGCAGGAGAAAATCAACAAAAAAATGAGAAAGATTGAGGAAAAGTTGTTGAAGTGCTAAACGCTGGCCTTTCATCCTCCTTTTCTCCAGGATAAAGTGCAAGGATGGTTAAAACACAAATTAAGGTACTGAAATGTTTGGATACAAACTGGAATAATTTGGGAGCCTAACAGGAAGCTCCGTGGGAAGATGCCGAAGCCTTCGCGCAGACAAGACAGAAAGTGGAGACACAATAATAAAATGGACTAGTCTTCTGAAACAGTCATTTATCAACATTGTAAAGACTCCAATGATTTTTTTTTTTTCTAATTGTTTTGTAGTGTGGAAGTGCGTTGATTTGAACGTAAAGGAGTATAAAGCTAAAATGGAATTAAAATCTTTGGAAAGAAACACCGGCGTCTTCTGTCAACGGAGGGTGCTGCAGTTCCGCCAGCTCCCATGTTTTGTATTTAAATTATATCTGAAAACGAAAATAAAAAAGAAAATAAATGTGCTGACAGTATTTATAGGATTTTCTTTGCATTTTTTTTTTTCCAAAAATGGTTGTTATTTATTAATTGGCATCACCAAGTGTGTGTTGATGGCTTCTCAGTCACATGTTTGTTTGTTTTATTATCACTGTTTTGCAACAGGTACCATAGGTACCAACCATGAACCAAATGCAGGAGTATCTCCATGATGCCAACAGGAGGCTTCTCTGTGAATACAGTGAAGCAAAACTTCATTTGCTTTATTTGCAGGCAGCAGCCACACTGTAAACCCAGATTTTGTTTCTAATTAAACTTCTGAGTGATCATTACTTATTCTTTTATGTTTTGTAAAAACCTGCTATCATTACTAAACAACATTAGTCGTTTGTACTATTCGGGCTGAAAAATTCATTGCACTAGTCATGTTTAGCAGAGATAACTTGGTATGTTTAGTTTCATAAGAAAGGGGGCGGGGCTAATTCAAAAACCTGCCTGGACATGTGACAAGGCGTCTTGTAACTGCGCGTCCACGGAGCTCTACACTTGGCGGGACGAGCACAGGCGCTGATGCAGACCAGGAAGCAATCTTACTTCAAGTGGAACGGTTAGTATGTAAAATAACTATTGTAACCTAGTTATCTTTGTGGGAACTTTTAATAGGTACCCAAAAGCTTTAAGATAACCCGTTGATGCAGCTTTTTTTCTGTCAAATGTTACTGTTTGAAAGTGTGCATGGTATAAATACATGTTTATAGCAGGCTAACGCTAGCTCATATCCATTAAAAAAAGGGTCAGCTAAATGTTAGCTTAGTGTTAACAATCTGAAGATTGCTTACATACCGGCAAATTTGTGCGACTGTATCATTTATATTTCTGTCATTTAATGTTTATTTTTACGTAATTTTCTTTTTTCTTTTTTTATATTTTTATATTTTGTATTATTGTGTGACTTAGATGTTTGTAAAGGGTTTTAAATTTGCACAATAACACACACAAACTAAGCAGCAGCTGCAGCAGAATTGCAGCTCTTGTGTCCTGAGGTAAAATTACTGTTTTTTTCCAATGGAGTCTGGTGTATTTAAAGAGAGCAATGTAATAGTTGTTTGTGGACAAATAGAATCTTACTCTTTTTTTTTAAAAAAAAAAAAAAAAAAAAAAAAAAAGCTCTATTATGTTGTCAGACACTTTGAAGAACAATCTGAGACTGTCAGCAACAAAAAAAAAGTACCTTTAATGGTTTTATATTGACTGGTGCAGCTGCCCCATTTGAAATCATATATAGACATTCATGGATGTTTTTCAGCACTACTCTGCAGATGGCTTAGCTACCCTGTATAGTTCAGTTGATGCAAGTTCGTAGATTTTTTTGTTCTCTGTTTTTTTCAGGTGTTCATGGAGTTCAGCAGGATCGTGGGCAAGAACCTCAAGCTGGAATTCTATGAGAGCATCGATCGGCACAGTCCTCGTCTCCTCGAGATATTTGGATCCAAGAGAGGGAATGTTGGGCAGTTGTTGACACAGATTTCACAACAGACCAGGGTTGGTCCATACACGTTATGTAATCACATCACAGTCTACTCTATAAGATGTTTAATTCAATCCAAACATTGCTTGGTTGGTTAAGCTTTCTTATAGATCATTATTTGTTTTTAATTTTAGCTATCTAACTTGTGTTATTGTGTTTATTTCCCAAAAGACTACAGATCCAACTGCGATCCGGACAAAGGTGCTCAGAGAGGAAAGCATCGCCGGCAAAACACCATTAAACGTCTGGAGCAGGAAGAGTGGAAAGAGCAGTGCACCTTGCTGAACAGGCAGATGTGTGAGGCCAGAGACAGGGCGGACTTCCTCAAAGAGCAGCTGAGCTTGACAAGATGGATGAACGACTTCTACAAGACTGTCATTGACGAAATTATGGAGGACGGTGACACCCTCTCTGGAAGAAAGAACATCCTGAAAGATCGGCTCAAGAGCAGCAGGTCCAAACTTTGCCGATGTTTCTACAGGCTTTTCTGTCCCAGGACCAGGTGGTACAAAGACGACGTCAGCTTTCTCCTCAGGAAGAAGAGTGAGATCACGACGAAGGCTCTGGACCTCGGAGAGCAGCTGCAATTCGCAAGACAGTTCCTCAGCATCCACGAGGACCTGGAAAAAGGCCTGAGCCTGGAAATCAACCAGCTGGAAGAAAGGCTTACAGGTTTGAAAGGATGGCTGCGGGACGGCAACGCGTTTCTGTTTGGTAGAAAAAACAAAAAGGAAGAGGATGATAGAATTCTCAGAAAACAGGAGTGCGAAGTCAAAGGGAGGCTGAAGGGCCTCAGGAAGAAGCTGGCAGACGCACACGACTCAAAGAACAGCTACAACAGCGTCATCGCTAGGATTGAACAGGAGCAGGAGAAAATCAACAAAAAAATGAGAAAGATTGAGGAAAAGTTGTTGAAGTGCTAAACGCTGGCCTTTCATCCTCCTTTTCTCCAGGATAAAGTGCAAGGATGGTTAAAACACAAATTAAGGTACTGAAATGTTTGGATACAAACTGGAATAATTTGGGAGCCCTAACAGGAAGCTCCGTGGGAAGATGCCGAAGCCTTCGCGCAGACAAGACAGAAAGTGGAGACACAATAATAAAATGGACTAGTCTTCTGAAACAAATGTAATACATCACCAGGTGGTATCTATGACCTGGATGACTGAGAACCTACACAGACATTGTAAAGACTCCAATGATTTATTTTTTTTTTTATTGTTTTGTAGTGGGGAAGTGCATTGATTTGAATGTAAAGGAGTATAAAGCTAAAATGGAATTAAAATCCTTGGAAATCTTTACTACAAAATGGCGTGGCTATTATTTCGATAATTGGTGCAAATTTATAGGAAATCTAGATACCTTTTCTGTAATCAACCCTTCATTTATCGAATCCTGACTCCGGGTTCCAATCCGCTCCAGAAACGGCGCAAGACCGGAAGCGATGCGCCACAGGTGCATTGTGGGAACTGTAGGCTTTTGCGCTCGCAAGAAAACGATCATCTCGGGTTCATTCAATGTTTAGTAAATAAAGTAATGCCTTTAATTTTTTTCCACAAAGGATAAATATATCCTAAATATGCATGATTGACAAAGAAATCTATTCACATCCCATCATAAAAACCTGAGACCGTGAACAGAAATATGATAGTTTATCAGAGTAGTGTAACAGCTTTGCTGGAAAACAATTCTATTATAAATATCTCATCATTAAGATCTTTGAATACAAGGATTTTTTTAAAAGCTGTTTTTTCTCTAGTGTTACTGGTCATAAGACTCATTTGTACGTCCATTTTTTTCAAAGTCTGTTATAACTGGAAAAGGCCCTGAAATGTCAACTCAATGCAACATCTTGTAAAACGCATGATAAATTATTTTAGAAGGAAAGGCAGGTTGAGGTGTGTGTTATGCGCTCCGCTCCTCAGTTCACACCCCAAACAATTTAAAGAAGAAAAAACAATAATGTTGAGTTTCCCCGCAAATACCTTCACCAAAACATCACAGCAACATTTATTTTACTTAAGATAAAACCCTTTGATCATCTTAGCTTTACCACAAAACATGAGTCATGTATTACCTCCAAGTACCATTGCAATAACCAAACAAATATATTTTGTTTGAGGTGGAAAAAATAAATATCCATAGGTACCAACCATGAACCAAATGCAGGAGTATCTCCATGATGCCAACAGGAGGCTTCTCTGTGAATACAGTGAAGCAAAACTTCATTTGCTTTATTTGCAGACAGCACCAGCAGCACTGGAAAATGCCGAGGAGCTGAATGCTTTGTGCAACGAGGTTGTGCTCAAGTATAAAGCGCCACCAGTCTGTGAGGATTACAGTGACCAGGCTTCTCTCCTGGCCAACAACGACCTCCTGGAAGTTAACACTGAGCTCCAGAACTTGAATAATGCCATGTCTCAGGACATTGCGATGCTTGAGAAAAAGTTCAATGAAGTTTTCTCTCAAAACCCGCAGAAGAAAAGCCAATCCTCTACGTCTCTGTCAAACATCGGTGAGGCTGCAGACTTGGAGACAGCGCCTGGGCATGCTTGGGTAGACAATGTGCTTTGTAACCGGGAAGAAAAGAGAGCGGACAGGGCTATGCGGGACCAGATTAGGATGATTCGGGCTCTCCAGAAAAGCCTAGAGGCACTCCAGGAACAACTGGACCAAACTGAAAAACTGAAAAGCTTCAGTGTCACCACCATAGAAGAACTTCAGGAGCAGAAAGAAGTCCTTCAAGAAAAAAGTGAAGACGCTAGAGCAGATGCAGAAAAAATCCAAGGGAGCCCAAACTGCAGAGAGGAAAGCATCGCCGGCAAAACACCATTAAACGTCTGGAGCAGGAAGAGTGGAAAGAGCAGTGCACCTTGCTGAACAGGCAGATGTGTGAGGCCAGAGACAGGGCGGACTTCCTCAAAGAGCAGCTGAGCTTGACAAGATGGATGAATGACTTCTACAAGACTGTCATTGACGAAATTATGGAGGACAGTGACACCCTCTCTGGAAGAAAGAACATCCTGAAAGATCGGCTCAAGAGCAGCAGGTCCAAACTTTGCCGATGTTTCTACAGGCTTTTCTGTCCCAGGACCAGGTGGTACAAAGACGACGTCAGCTTTCTCCTCAGGAAGAAGAGTGAGATCACGACGAAGGCTCTGGACCTCGGAGAGCAGCTGCAATTCGCAAGACAGTTCCTCAGCATCCACGAGGACCTGGAAAAAGGCCTGAGCCTGGAAATCAACCAGCTGGAAGAAAGGCTTACAGGTTTGAAAGGATGGCTGCGGGACGGCAACGCGTTTCTGTTTGGTAGAAAAAACAAAAAGGAAGAGGATGATAGAATTCTCAGAAAACAGGAGTGCGAAGTCAAAGGGAGGCTGAAGGGCCTCAGGAAGAAGCTGGCAGACGCACACGACTCAAAGACCAGCTACAACAGCGTCATCGCTAGGATTGAACAGGAGCAGGAGAAAATCAACAAAAAAATGAGAAAGATTGAGGAAAAGTTGTTGAAGTGCTAAACGCTGGCCTTTCATCCTCCTTTTCTCCAGGATAAAGTGCAAGGATGGTTAAAACACAAATTAAGGTACTGAAATGTTTGGATACAAACTGGAATAATTTGGGAGCCTAACAGGAAGCTCCGTGGGAAGATGCCGAAGCCTTCGCGCAGACAAGACAGAAAGTGGAGACACAATAATAAAATGGACTAGTCTTCTGAAACAGTCATTTATCAACATTGTAAAGACTCCAATGATTTTTTTTTTTTCTAATTGTTTTGTAGTGTGGAAGTGCGTTGATTTGAACGTAAAGGAGTATAAAGCTAAAATGGAATTAAAATCTTTGGAAAGAAACACCGGCGTCTTCTGTCAACGGAGGGTGCTGCAGTTCCGCCAGCTCCCATGTTTTGTATTTAAATTATATCTGAAAACGAAAATAAAAAAGAAAATAAATGTGCTGACAGTATTTATAGGATTTTCTTTGCATTTTTTTTTTTCCAAAAATGGTTGTTATTTATTAATTGGCATCACCAAGTGTGTGTTGATGGCTTCTCAGTCACATGTTTGTTTGTTTTATTATCACTGTTTTGCAACAGGTACCATAGGTACCAACCATGAACCAAATGCAGGAGTATCTCCATGATGCCAACAGGAGGCTTCTCTGTGAATACAGTGAAGCAAAACTTCATTTGCTTTATTTGCAGGCAGCACCACACTGTAAACCCAGATTTTGTTTCTAATTAAACTTCTGAGTGATCATTACTTATTCTTTTATGTTTTGTAAAAACCTGCTATCATTACTAAACAACATTAGTCGTTTGTACTATTCGGGCTGAAAAATTCATTGCACTAGTCATGTTTAGCAGAGATAACTTGGTATGTTTAGTTTCATAAGAAAGGGGGCGGGGCTAATTCAAAAACCTGCCTGGACATGTGACAAGGCGTCTTGTAACTGTGCGTCCACGGAGCTCTACACTTGGCGGGACGAGCACAGGCGCTGATGCAGACCAGGAAGCAATCTTACTTCAAGTGGAACGGTTAGTATGTAAAATAACTATTGTAACCTAGTTATCTTTGTGGGAACTTTTAATAGGTACCCAAAAGCTTTAAGATAACCCGTTGATGCAGCTTTTTTTCTGTCAAATGTTACTGTTTGAAAGTGTGCATGGTATAAATACATGTTTATAGCAGGCTAACGCTAGCTCATATCCATTAAAAAAAGGGTCAGCTAAATGTTAGCTTAGTGTTAACAATCTGAAGATTGCTTACATACCGGCAAATTTGTGCGACTGTATCATTTATATTTCTGTCATTTAATGTTTATTTTTACGTAATTTTCTTTTTTCTTTTTTTATATT
Source organism: Tetraodon nigroviridis (assembly GCA_000180735.1). NCBI lineage: Eukaryota > Metazoa > Chordata > Actinopteri > Tetraodontiformes > Tetraodontidae > Tetraodon > Tetraodon nigroviridis. The sequence goes on from CAAE01014557.1 coordinate 733,192, forward strand.
TTTATATTTTGTATTATTGTGTGACTTAGATGTTTGTAAAGGGTTTTAAATTTGCACAATAACACACACAAACTAAGCAGCAGCTGCAGCAGAATTGCAGCTCTTGTGTCCTGAGGTAAAATTACTGTTTTTTTCCAATGGAGTCTGGTGTATTTAAAGAGAGCAATGTAATAGTTGTTTGTGGACAAATAGAATCTTACTCTTTTTTTTTTTTTTAAAAAAAAAAAAAAAAAAGCTCTATTATGTTGTCAGACACTTTGAAGAACAATCTGAGACTGTCAGCAACAAAAAAAAAGTACCTTTAATGGTTTTATATTGACTGGTGCAGCTGCCCCATTTGAAATCATATATAGACATTCATGGATGTTTTTCAGCACTACTCTGCAGATGGCTTAGCTACCCTGTATAGTTCAGTTGATGCAAGTTCATAGATTTTTTTGTTCTCTGTTTTTTTCAGGTGTTCATGGAGTTCAGCAGGATCGTGGGCAAGAACCTCAAGTTGGAATTCTATGAGAGCATCGATCGGCACAGTCCTCGTCTCCTCGAGATATTTGGATCCAAGAGAGGGAATGTTGGGCAGTTGTTGACACAGATTTCACAACAGACCAGGGTTGGTCCATACACGTTATGTAATCACATCACAGTCTACTCTATAAGATGTTTAATTCAATCCAAACATTGCTTGGTTGGTTAAGCTTTCTTATAGATCATTATTTGTTTTTAATTTTAGCTATCTAACTTGTGTTATTGTGTTTATTTCCCAAAAGACTACAGATCCAACTGCGATCCGGACAAAGGTGCTCAGAGAGGAAAGCATCGCCGGCAAAACACCATTAAACGTCTGGAGCAGGAAGAGTGGAAAGAGCAGTGCACCTTGCTGAACAGGCAGATGTGTGAGGCCAGAGACAGGGCGGACTTCCTCAAAGAGCAGCTGAGCTTGACAAGATGGATGAACGACTTCTACAAGACTGTCATTGACGAAATTATGGAGGACAGTGACACCCTCTCTGGAAGAAAGAACATCCTGAAAGATCGGCTCAAGAGCAGCAGGTCCAAACTTTGCCGATGTTTCTACAGGCTTTTCTGTCGCAGGACCAGGTGGTACAAAGACGACGTCAGCTTTCTCCTCAGGAAGAAGAGTGAGATCACGACGAAGGCTCTGGACCTCGGAGAGCAGCTGCAATTCGCAAGACAGTTCCTCAGCATCCACGAGGACCTGGAAAAAGGCCTGAGCCTGGAAATCAACCAGCTGGAAGAAAGGCTTACAGGTTTGAAAGGATGGCTGCGGGACGGCAACGCGTTTCTGTTTGGTAGAAAAAACAAAAAGGAAGAGGATGATAGAATTCTCAGAAAACAGGAGTGCGAAGTCAAAGGGAGGCTGAAGGGCCTCAGGAAGAAGCTGGCAGACGCACACGACTCAAAGAACAGCTACAACAGCGTCATCGCTAGGATTGAACAGGAGCAGGAGAAAATCAACAAAAAAATGAGAAAGATTGAGGAAAAGTTGTTGAAGTGCTAAACGCTGGCCTTTCATCCTCCTTTTCTCCAGGATAAAGTGCAAGGATGGTTAAAACACAAATTAAGGTACTGAAATGTTTGGATACAAACTGGAATAATTTGGGAGCCTAACAGGAAGCTCCGTGGGAAGATGCCGAAGCCTTCGCGCAGACAAGACAGAAAGTGGAGACACAATAATAAAATGGACTAGTCTTCTGAAACAAATGTAATACATCACCAGGTGGTATCTATGACCTGGATGACTGAGAACCTACACAGACATTGTAAAGACTCCAATGATTTTTTTTTTTTTTTATTGTTTTGTAGTGTGGAAGTGCGTTGATTTGAATGTAAAGGAGTATAAAGCTAAAATGGAATTAAAATCCTTGGAAATCTTTACTACAAAATGGCGTGGCTATTATTTCGATAATTGGTGCAAATTTATAGGAAATCTAGATACCTTTTCTGTAATCAACCCTTCATTTATCGAATCCTGACTCCGGGTTCCAATCCGCTCCAGAAACGGCGCAAGACCGGAAGCGATGCGCCACAGGTGCATTGTGGGAACTGTAGGCTTTTGCGCTCGCAAGAAAACGATCATCTCGGGTTCATTCAATGTTTAGTAAATAAAGTAATGCCTTTAATTTTTTTCCACAAAGGATAAATATATCCTAAATATGCATGATTGACAAAGAAATCTATTCACATCCCATCATAAAAACCTGAGACCGTGAACAGAAATATGATAGTTTATCAGAGTAGTGTAACAGCTTTGCTGGAAAACAATTCTATTATAAATATCTCATCATTAAGATCTTTGAATACAAGGATTTTTTTAAAAGCTGTTTTTTCTCTAGTGTTACTGGTCATAAGACTCATTTGTACGTCCATTTTTTTCAAAGTCTGTTATAACTGGAAAAGGCCCTGAAATGTCAACTCAATGCAACATCTTGTAAAACGCATGATAAATTATTTTAGAAGGAAAGGCAGGTTGAGGTGTGTGTTATGCGCTCCGCTCCTCAGTTCACACCCCAAACAATTTAAAGAAGAAAAAACAATAATGTTGAGTTTCCCCGCAAATACCTTCACCAAAACATCACAGCAACATTTATTTTACTTAAGATAAAACCCTTTGATCATCTTAGCTTTACCACAAAACATGAGTCATGTATACCTCCAGTGTACCATTGCAATAACCAAACAAATATATTTTGTTTTAGTTGGAAGAAATAAATATCCATAGGTACCAACCATGAACCAAGTGCAGGAGTATCTCCATGATGCCAACAGGAGGCTTCTCTGTGAATACAGTGAAGCAAAACTTCATTTGCTTTATTTGCAGGCAGCACCAATAGCACTGGAAAATGCCGAGGAGCTGAATGCTTTGTGCAACGAGGTTGTGCTCAAGGATAAAGCGCCACCAGTCTGTGAGGATTACAGTGACCAGGCTTCTCTCCTGGCCAACAACGACCTCCTGGAAGTTAACACTGAGCTCCAGAACTTGAATAATGCCATGTCTCAGGACATTGCGATGCTTGAGAAAAAGTTCAATGAAGTTTTCTCTCAAAACCCGCAGAAGAAAAGCCAATCCTCTACGTCTCTGTCAAACATCGGTGAGGCTGCAGACTTGGAGACAGCGCCTGGGCATGCTTGGGTAGACAATGTGCTTTGTAACCGGGAAGAAAAGAGAGCGGACAGGGCTATGCGGGACCAGATTAGGATGATTCGGGCTCTCCAGAAAAGCCTAGAGGCACTCCAGGAACAACTGGACCAAACTGAAAAACTGAAAAGCTTCAGTGTCACCACCATAGAAGAACTTCAGGAGCAGAAAGAAGTCCTTCAAGAAAAAGTGAAGACGCTAGAGCAGATGCAGAAAAAATCCAAGGAGCCCAAACTGCAGAGAGGAAAGCATCGCCGGCAAAACACCATTAAACGTCTGGAGCAGGAAGAGTGGAAAGAGCAGTGCACCTTGCTGAACAGGCAGATGTGCGAGGCCAGAGACAGGGCGGACTTCCTCAAAGAGCAGCTGAGCTTGACAAGATGGATGAACGACTTCTACAAGACTGTCATTGACGAAATTATGGAGGACAGTGACACCCTCTCTGGAAGAAAGAACATCCTGAAAGATCGGCTCAAGAGCAGCAGGTCCAAACTTTGCCGATGTTTCTACAGGCTTTTCTGTCCCAGGACCAGGTGGTACAAAGACGACGTCAGCGTTCTCCTCAGGAAGAAGAGTGAGATCACGACGAAGGCTCTGGACCTCGGAGAGCAGCTGCAATTCGCAAGACAGTTCCTCAGCATCCACGAGGACCTGGAAAAAGGCCTGAGCCTGGAAATCAACCAGCTGGAAGAAAGGCTTACAGGTTTGAAAGGATGGCTGCGGGACGGCAACGCGTTTCTGTTTGGTAGAAAAAACAAAAAGGAAGAGGATGATAGAATTCTCAGAAAACAGGAGTGCGAAGTCAAAGGGAGGCTGAAGGGCCTCAGGAAGAAGCTGGCAGACGCACACGACTCAAAGAACAGCTACAACAGCGTCATCGCTAGGATTGAACAGGAGCAGGAGAAAATCAACAAAAAAATGAGAAAGATTGAGGAAAAGTTGTTGAAGTGCTAAACGCTGGCCTTTCATCCTCCTTTTCTCCAGGATAAAGTGCAAGGATGGTTAAAACACAAATTAAGGTACTGAAATGTTTGGATACAAACTGGAATAATTTGGGAGCCTAACAGGAAGCTCCGTGGGAAGATGCCGAAGCCTTCGCGCAGACAAGACAGAAAGTGGAGACACAATAATAAAATGGACTAGTCTTCTGAAACAAATGTAATACATCACCAGGTGGTATCTATGACCTGGATGACTGAGAACCTACACAGACATTGTAAAGACTCCAATGATTTTTTTTTTTTTTTATTGTTTTGTAGTGGGGAAGTGCATTGATTTGAATGTAAAGGAGTATAAAGCTAAAATGGAATTAAAATCCTTGGAAATCTTCACTACAAAATGGCGTGGCTATTATTTCGATAATTGGTGCAAATTTATAGGAAATCTAGATACCTTTTCTGTAATCAACCCTTCATTTATCGAATCCTGACTCCGGGTTCCAATCCGCTCCAGAAACGGCGCAAGACCGGAAGCGATGCGCCACAGGTGCATTGTGGGAACTGTAGGCTTTTGCGCTCGCAAGAAAACGATCATCTCGGGTTCATTCAATGTTTAGTAAATAAAGTAATGCCTTTAATTTTTTTCCACAAAGGATAAATATATCCTAAATATGCATGATTGACAAAGAAATCTATTCACATCCCATCATAAAAACCTGAGACCGCGAACAGAAATATGATAGTTTATCAGAGTAGTGTAACAGCTTTGCTGGAAAACAATTCTATTATAAATATCTTATCATTAAGATCTTTGAATACAAGGATTTTTTTAAAAGCTGTTTTTTCTCTAGTGTTACTGGTCATAAGACTCATTTGTACGTCCATTTTTTTCAAAGTCTGTTATAACTGGAAAAGGCCCCTGAAATGTCAACTCAATGCAACATCTTGTAAAACGCATGATAAATTATTTTAGAAGGAAAGGCAGGTTGAGGTGTGTGTTATGCGCTCCGCTCCTCAGTTCACACCCCCAAACAATTTAAAGAAGAAAAAACAATAATGTTGAGTTTCCCCGCAAATACCTTCACCAAAACATCACAGCAACATTTATTTTACTTAAGATAAAACCCTTTGATCATCTTAGCTTTACCACAAAACATGGGTCATGTATTACCTCCAAGTACCATTGCAATAACCAAACAAATATATTTAGTTTGAGGTGGAAAAAAATAAATATCCATAGGTACCAACCATGAACCAAATGCAGGAGTATCTCCATGATGCCAACAGGAGGCTTCTCTGTGAATACAGTGAAGCAAAACTTCATTTGCTTTATTTGCAGACAGCACCAGCAGCACTGGAAAATGCCGAGGAGCTGAATGCTTTGTGCAACGAGGTTGTGCTCAAGTATAAAGCGCCACCAGTCTGTGAGGATTACAGTGACCAGGCTTCTCTCCTGGCCAACAACGACCTCCTGGAAGTTAACACTGAGCTCCAGAACTTGAATAATGCCATGTCTCAGGACATTGCGATGCTTGAGAAAAAGTTCAATGAAGTTTTCTCTCAAAACCCGCAGAAGAAAAGCCAATCCTCTGCGTCTCTGTCAAACATCGGTGAGGCTGCAGACTTGGAGACAGCGCCTGGGCATGCTTGGGTAGACAACGTGCTTTGTAACCGGGAAGAAAAGAGAGTGGACAGGGCTATGCGGGACCAGATTACGATGATTCGGGCTCTCCAGAAAAGCCTAGAGGCACTCCGGGAACAACTGGACCAAACTGAAAAACTGAAAAGCTTCAGTGTCACCACCATAGAAGAACTTCAGGAGCAGAAAGAAGCCCTTCAAGAAAAAGTGAAGACGCTAGAGCAGATGCAGAAAAAATCCAAGGAGCCCAAACTGCAGAGAGGAAAGCATCGCCGGCAAAAACACCATTAAACGTCTGGAGCAGGAAGAGTGGAAAGAGCAGTGCACCTTGCTGAACAGGCAGATGTGTGAGGCCAGAGACAGGGCGGACTTCCTCAAAGAGCAGCTGAGCTTGACAAGATGGATGAACGACTTCTACAAGACTGTCATTGACGAAATTATGGAGGACAGTGACACCCTCTCTGGAAGAAAGAACATCCTGAAAGATCGGCTCAAGAGCAGCAGGTCCAAACTTTGCCGATGTTTCTACAGGCTTTTCTGTCCCAGGACCAGGTGGTACAAAGACGACGTCAGCTTTCTCCTCAGGAAGAAGAGTGAGATCACGACGAAGGCTCTGGACCTCGGAGAGCAGCTGCAATTCGCAAGACAGTTCCTCAGCATCCACGAGGACCTGGAAAAAGGCCTGAGCCTGGAAATCAACCAGCTGGAAGAAAGGCTTACAGGTTTGAAAGGATGGCTGCGGGACGGCAACGCGTTTCTGTTTCGGTAGAAAAAACAAAAAGGAAGAGGATGATAGAATTCTCAGAAAACAGGAGTGCGAAGTCAAAGGGAGGCTGAAGGGCCTCAGGAAGAAGCTGGCAGACGCACACGACTCAAAGAACAGCTACAACAGCGTCATCGCTAGGATTGAACAGGAGCAGGAGAAAATCAACAAAAAAATGAGAAAGATTGAGGAAAAGTTGTTGAAGTGCTAAACGCTGGCCTTTCATCCTCCTTTTCTCCAGGATAAAGTGCAAGGATGGTTAAAACACAAATTAAGGTACTGAAATGTTTGGATACAAACTGGAATAATTTGGGAGCCTAACAGGAAGCTGCCGTGGGAAGATGCCGAACCACAGTGGCGCAGACAAGACAGAAAGTGGAGACACAATAATAAAATGGACTAGTCTTCTGAAACAGTCATTTATCAACATTGTAAAGACTCCAATGATTTTTTTTTTTTCTAATTGTTTTGTAGTGTGGAAGTGCGTTGATTTGAACGTAAAGGAGTATAAAGCTAAAATGGAATTAAAATCTTTGGAAAGAAACACCGGCGTCTTCTGTCAATGGAGGGTGCTGCAGTTCCGCCAGCTCCCATGTTTTGTATTTAAATTATATCTGAAAACGAAAATAAAAAAGAAAATAAATGTGCTGACAGTATTTATAGGATTTTCTTTGCATTTTTTTTTTTTTCCAAAAATGGTTGTTATTTATTAATTGGCATCACCAAGTGTGTGTTGATGGCTTCTCAGTCACATGTTTGTTTGTTTTATTATCACTGTTTTGCAACAGGTACCATAGGTACCAACCATGAACCAAATGCAGGAGTATCTCCATGATGCCAACAGGAGGCTTCTCTGTGAATACAGTGAAGCAAAACTTCATTTGCTTTATTTGCAGGCAGCACCACACTGTAAACCCAGATTTTGTTTCTAATTAAACTTCTGAGTGATCATTACTTATTCTTTTATGTTTTGTAAAAACCTGCTATCATTACTAAACAACATTAGTCGTTTGTACTATTCGGGCTGAAAAATTCATTGCACTAGTCATGTTTAGCAGAGATAACTTGGCATGTTTAGTTTCATAAGAAAGGGGGCGGGGCTAATTCAAAAACCTGCCTGGACATGTGACAAGGCGTCTTGTAACTGCGCGTCCACGGAGCTCTACACTTGGCGGGACGAGCACAGGCGCTGATGCAGACCAGGAAGCAATCTTACTTCAAGTGGAACGGTTAGTATGTAAAATAACTATTGTAACCTAGTTATCTTTGTGGGAACTTTTAATAGGTACCCAAAAGCTTTAAGATAACCCGTTGATGCAGCTTTTTTTCTGTCAATAATGTTACTGTTTGAAAGTGTGCATGGTATAAATACATGTTTATAGCAGGCTAACGCTAGCTCATATCCATTAAAAAAAGGGTCAGCTAAATGTTAGCTTAGTGTTAACAATCTGAAGATTGCTTACATAACGGCAAATTTGTGCGACTGTATCATTTATATTTCTGTCATTTAATGTTTATTTTTACGTAATTTTCTTTTTTCTTTTTTTATATTTTTATATTTTGTATTATTGTGTGACTTAGATGTTTGTAAAGGGTTTTAAATTTGCACAATAACACACACAAACTAAGCAGCAGCTGCAGCAGAATTGCAGCTCTTGTGTCCTGAGGTAAAATTACTGTTTTTTTCCAATGGAGTCTGGTGTATTCAAAGAGAGCAATGTAATAGTTGTTTGTGGACAAATAGAATCTTACTCTTTTTTTTTTAAAAAAAAAAAATAAAAAAAAAAAAGCTCTATTATGTTGTCAGACACTTTGAAGAACAATCTGAGACTGTCAGCAACAAAAAAAAAGTACCTTTAATGGTTTTATATTGACTGGTGCAGCTGCCCCATTTGAAATCATATATAGACATTCATGGATGTTTTTCAGCACTACTCTGCAGATGGCTTAGCTACCCTGTATAGTTCAGTTGATGCAAGTTCGTAGATTTTTTTGTTCTCTGTTTTTTTCAGGTGTTCATGGAGTTCAGCAGGATCGTGGGCAAGAACCTCAAGCTGGAATTCTACGAGAGCATCGATCGGCACAGTCCTCGTCTCCTCGAGATATTTGGATCCAAGAGAGGGAATGTTGGGCAGTTGTTGACACAGATTTCACAACAGACCAGGGTTGGTCCATACACGTTATGTAATCACATCACAGTCTACTCTATAAGATGTTTAATTCAATCCAAACATTGCTTGGTTGGTTAAGCTTTCTTATAGATCATTATTTGTTTTTAATTTTAGCTATCTAACTTGTGTTATTGTGTTTATTTCCCAAAAGACTACAGATCCAACTGCGATCCGGACAAAGGTGCTCAGAGAGGAAAGCATCGCCGGCAAAACACCATTAAACGTCTGGAGCAGGAAGAGTGGAAAGAGCAGTGCACCTTGCTGAACAGGCAGATGTGTGAGGCCAGAGACAGGGCGGACTTCCTCAAAGAGCAGCTGAGCTTGACAAGATGGATGAACGACTTCTACAAGACTGTCATTGACGAAATTATGGAGGACAGTGACACCCTCTCTGGAAGAAAGAACATCCTGAAAGATCGGCTCAAGAGCAGCAGGTCCAAACTTTGCCGATGTTTCTACAGGCTTTTCTGTCCCAGGACCAGGTGGTACAAAGACGACGTCAGCTTTCTCCTCAGGAAGAAGAGTGAGATCACGACGAAGGCTCTGGACCTCGGAGAGCAGCTGCAATTCGCAAGACAGTTCCTCAGCATCCACGAGGACCTGGAAAAAGGCCTGAGCCTGGAAATCAACCAGCTGGAAGAAAGGCTTACAGGTTTGAAAGGATGGCTGCGGGACGGCAACGCGTTTCTGTTTGGTAGAAAAAACAAAAAGGAAGAGGATGATAGAATTCTCAGAAAACAGGAGTGCGAAGTCAAAGGGAGGCTGAAGGGCCTCAGGAAGAAGCTGGCAGAGCGCACACGACTCAAAGACCAGCTACAACAGCGTCATCGCTAGGATTGAACAGGAGCAGGAGAAAATCAACAAAAAAATGAGAAAGATTGAGGAAAAGTTGTTGAAGTGCTAAACGCTGGCCTTTCATCCTCCTTTTCTCCAGGATAAAGTGCAAGGATGGTTAAAACACAAATTAAGGTACTGAAATGTTTGGGTACAAACTGGAATAATTTGGGAGCCTAACAGGAAGCTCCGTGGGAAGATGCCGAAGCCTTCGCGCAGACAAGACAGAAAGTGGAGACACAATAATAAAATGGACTAGTCTTCTGAAACAAATGTAATACATCACCAGGTGGTATCTATGACCTGGATGACTGAGAACCTACACAGACATTGTAAAGACTCCAATGATTTTTTTTTTTTTTTATTGTTTTGTAGTGGGGAAGTGCATTGATTTGAATGTAAAGGAGTATAAAGCTAAAATGGAATTAAAATCCTTGGAAATCTTTACTACAAAATGGCGTGGCTATTATTTCGATAATTGGTGCAAATTTATAGGAAATCTAGATACCTTTTCTGTAATCAACCCTTCATTTATCGAATCCTGACTCCGGGTTCCAATCCGCTCCAGAAACGGCGCAAGACCGGAAGCGATGCGCCACAGGTGCATTGTGGGAACTGTAGGCTTTTGCGCTCGCAAGAAAACGATCATCTCGGGTTCATTCAATGTTTAGTAAATAAAGTAATGCCTTTAATTTTTTTCCACAAAGGATAAATATATCCTAAATATGCATGATTGACAAAGAAATCTATTCACATCCCATCATAAAAACCTGAGACCGCGAACAGAAATATGATAGTTTATCAGAGTAGTGTAACAGCTTTGCTGGAAAACAATTCTATTATAAATATCTTATCATTAAGATCTTTGAATACAAGGATTTTTTTAAAAGCTGTTTTTTCTCTAGTGTTACTGGTCATAAGACTCATTTGTACGTCCATTTTTTTCAAAGTCTGTTTTAACTGGAAAAGGCCCTGAGATGTCAACTCATTGCAACATCTTGTAAAACGCATGTTTATTGATTTTAGAAGGAAAGGCAGGTTGAGGTGTGTGTTATTCGTACCGCTCTTCAGTTCTCACCCTTTATTTTTTTTGTGTTTTAAAAACAATATTTTTGTGTTTCCCCGTAATTACCTTCACCTAAACTTTACAGCAACATTTTTTTTACTTA
>CAAE01014557.1:743912-846663 GCA_000180735.1 Tetraodon nigroviridis
ATTCCTGTTTTTTCTCTAGTTTTACTGGTCATAAGACTCATTTGTACGTCCATTTTTTTCAAAGTCTGTTATAACTGGAAAAGCCCTGAAATGTCAACTCAATGCAACATCTTGTAAAACGCATGATAAATTATTTTAGAAGGAAAGGCAGGTTGAGGTGTGTGTTATGCGCTCCGCTCCTCAGTTCACACCCCAAACAATTTAAAGAAGAAAAAACAATAATGTTGAGTTTCCCCGCAAATACCTTCACCAAAACATCACAGCAACATTTATTTTACTTAAGATAAAACCCTTTGATCATCTTAGCTTTACCACAAAACATGAGTCATGTATTACCTCCAAGTACCATTGCAATAACCAAACAAATATATTTAGTTTGAGGTGGAAAAAATAAATATCCATAGGTACCAACCATGAACCAAATGCAGGAGTATCTCCATGATGCCAACAGGAGGCTTCTCTGTGAATACAGTGAAGCAAAACTTCATTTGCTTTATTTGCAGACAGCACCAGCAGCACTGGAAAATGCCGAGGAGCTGAATGCTTTGTGCAACGAGGTTGTGCTCAAGTATACAGCGCCACCAGTCTGTGAGGATTACAGTGACCAGGCTTCTCTCCTGGCCAACAACGACCTCCTGGAAGTAACACTGAGCTCCAGAACTTGAATAATGCCATGTCTCAGGACATTGCGATGCTTGAGAAAAAGTTCAATGAAGTTTTCTCTCAAAACCCGCAGAAGAAAAGCCAATCCTCTACGTCTCTGTCAAACATCGGTGAGGCTGCAGACTTGGAGACAGCGCCTGGGCATGCTTGGGTAGACAATGTGCTTTGTAACCGGGAAGAAAAGAGAGCGGACAGGGCTATGCGGGACCAGATTAGGATAATTCGGGCTCTCCAGAAAAGCCTAGAGGCACTCCAGGAACAACTGGACCAAACTGAAAAACTGAAAAGCTTCAGTGTCACCACCATAGAAGAACTTCAGGAGCAGAAAGAAGTCCTTCAAGAAAAAGTGAAGACGCTAGTAGCAGATGCAGAATGCGATCCGAGGCAGCCCAAACTGCAGAGAGGAAAGCATCGCCGGCAAAACACCATTAAACGTCTGGAGCAGGAAGAGTGGAAAGAGCAGTGCACCTTGCTGAACAGGCAGATGTGTGAGGCCAGAGACAGGGCGGACTTCCTCAAAGAGCAGCTGAGCTTGACAAGATGGATGAACGACTTCTACAAGACTGTCATTGACGAAATTATGGAGGACAGTGACACCCTCTCTGGAAGAAAGAACATCCTGAAAGATCGGCTCAAGAGCAGCAGGTCCAAACTTTGCCGATGTTTCTACAGGCTTTTCTGTCCCAGGACCAGGTGGTACAAAGACGACGTCAGCTTTCTCCTCAGGAAGAAGAGTGAGATCACGACGAAGGCTCTGGACCTCGGAGAGCAGCTGCAATTCGCAAGACAGTTCCTCAGCATCCACGAGGACCTGGAAAAAGGCCTGAGCCTGGAAATCAACCAGCTGGAAGAAAGGCTTACAGGTTTGAAAGGATGGCTGCGGGACGGCAACGCGTTTCTGTTTGGTAGAAAAAACAAAAAGGAAGAGGATGATAGAATTCTCAGAAAACAGGAGTGCGAAGTCAAAGGGAGGCTGAAGGGCCTCAGGAAGAAGCTGGCAGACGCACACGACTCAAAGACCAGCTACAACAGCGTCATCGCTAGGATTGAACAGGAGCAGGAGAAAATCAACAAAAAAATGAGAAAGATTGAGGAAAAGTTGTTGAAGTGCTAAACGCTGGCCTTTCATCCTCCTTTTCTCCAGGATAAAGTGCAAGGATGGTTAAAACACAAATTAAGGTACTGAAATGTTTGGATACAAACTGGAATAATTTGGGAGCCTAACAGGAAGCTCCGTGGGAAGATGCCGAAGCCTTCGCGCAGACAAGACAGAAAGTGGAGACACAATAATAAAATGGACTAGTCTTCTGAAACAAATGTAATACATCACCAGGTGGTATCTATGACCTGGATGACTGAGAACCTACACAGACATTTGTAAAGACTCCAATGATTTTTTTTTTTTTTTTATTGTTTTGTAGTGTGGAAGTGCATTGATTTGAATGTAAAGGAGTATAAAGCTAAAATGGAATTAAAATCCTTGGAAATCTTTACTACAAAATGGCGTGGCTATTATTTCGATAATTGGTGCAAATTTATAGGAAATCTAGATACCTTTTCTGTAATCAACCCTTCATTTATCGAATCCTGACTCCGGGTTCCAATCCGCTCCAGAAACGGCGCAAGACCGGAAGCGATGCGCCACAGGTGCATTGTGGGAACTGTAGGCTTTTGCGCTCGCAAGAAAACGATCATCTCGGGTTCATTCAATGTTTAGTAAATAAAGTAATGCCTTTAATTTTTTTCCACAAAGGATAAATATATCCTAAATATGCATGATTGACAAAGAAATCTATTCACATCCCATCATAAAAACCTGAGACCGTGAACAGAAATATGATAGTTTATCAGAGTAGTGTAACAGCTTTGCTGGAAAACAATTCTATTATAAATATCTTATCATTAAGATCTTTGAATACAAGGATTTTTTTAAAAGCTGTTTTTTCTCTAGTGTTACTGGTCATAAGACTCATTTGTACGTCCATTTTTTTCAAAGTCTGTTATAACTGGAAAAGGCCCTGAAATGTCAACTCAATGCAACATCTTGTAAAACGCATGATAAATTATTTTAGAAGGAAAGGCAGGTTGAGGTGTGTGTTATGCGCTCCGCTCCTCAGTTCACACCCCAAACAATTTAAAGAAGAAAAAACAATAATGTTGAGTTTCCCCGCAAATACCTTCACCAAAACATCACAGCAACATTTATTTTACTTAAGATAAAACCCTTTGATCATCTTAGCTTTACCACAAAACATGAGTCATGTATTACCTCCAAGTACCATTGCAATAACCAAACAAATATATTTTGTTTGAGGTGGAAAAAATAAATATCCATAGGTACCAACCATGAACCAAATGCAGGAGTATCTCCATGATGCCAACAGGAGGCTTCTCTGTGAATACAGTGAAGCAAAACTTCATTTGCTTTATTTGCAGACAGCACCAGCAGCACTGGAAAATGCCGAGGAGCTGAATGCTTTGTGCAACGAGGTTGTGCTCAAGTATAAAGCGCCACCAGTCTGTGAGGATTACAGTGACCAGGCTTCTCTCCTGGCCAACAACGACCTCCTGGAAGTTAACACTGAGCTCCAGAACTTGAATAATGCCATGTCTCAGGACATTGCGATGCTTGAGAAAAAGTTCAATGAAGTTTTCTCTCAAAACCCGGTCAGAAGAAAAGCCAATCCTCTACGTCTCTGTCAAACATCGGCGAGGCTGCAGACTTGGAGACAGCGCCTGGGCATGCTTGGGTAGACAATGTGCTTTGTAACCGGGAAGAAAAGAGAGCGGACAGGGCTATGCGGGACCAGATTAGGATGATTCGGGCTCTCCAGAAAAGCCTAGAGGCACTCCAGGAACAACTGGACCAAACTGAAAAACTGAAAAGCTTCAGTGTCACCACCATAGAAGAACTTCAGGAGCAGAAAGAAGTCCTTCAAGAAAAAGTGAAGACGCTAGAGCAGATGCAGAAAAAATCCAAGGAGCCCAAACTGCAGAGAGGAAAGCATCGCCGGCAAAACACCATTAAACGTCTGGAGCAGGAAGAGTGGAAAGAGCAGTGCACCTTGCTGAACAGGCAGATGTGTGAGGCCAGAGACAGGGCGGACTTCCTCAAAGAGCAGCTGAGCTTGACAAGATGGATGAACGACTTCTACAAGACTGTCATTGACGAAATTATGGAGGACAGTGACACCCTCTCTGGAAGAAAGAACCATCCTGAAAGATCGGCTCAAGAAGCAGCAGGTCCAAACTTTGCCGATGTTTCTGCAGGCTTTTCTGTCCCAGGACCAGGTGGTACAAAGACGACGTCAGCTTTCTCCTCAGGAAGAAGAGTGAGATCACGACGAAGGCTCTGGACCTCGGAGAGCAGCTGCAATTCGCAAGACAGTTCCTCAGCATCCACGAGGACCTGGAAAAAGGCCTGAGCCTGGAAATCAACCAGCTGGAAGAAAGGCTTACAGGTTTGAAAGGATGGCTGCGGGACGGCAACGCGTTTCTCTTTGGTAGAAAAAACAAAAAGGAAGAGGATGATAGAATTCTCAGAAAACAGGAGTGCGAAGTCAAAGGGAGGCTGAAGGGCCTCAGGAAGAAGCTGGCAGACGCACACGACTCAAAGAACAGCTACAACAGCGTCATCGCTAGGATTGAACAGGAGCAGGAGAAAATCAACAAAAAAATGAGACAAGATTGAGGAAAAGTTGTTGAAGTGCTAAACGCTGGCCTTTCATCCTCCTTTTCTCCAGGATAAAGTGCAAGGATGGTTAAAACACAAATTAAGGTACTGAAATGTTTGGATACAAACTGGAATCATTTGGGAGCCTAACAGGAAGCTCCGTGGGAAGATGCCGAAGCCTTCGCGCAGACAAGACAGAAAGTGGAGACACAATAATAAAATGGACTAGTCTTCTGAAACAGTCATTTATCAACATTGTAAAGACTCCAATGATTTTTTTTTTCTAATTGTTTTGTAGTGTGGAAGTGCGTTGATTTGAACGTAAAGGAGTATAAAGCTAAAATGGAATTAAAATCTTTGGAAAGAAACACCGCCATCTTCTGTCAACGGAGGGTGCTGCAGTTCCGCCAGCTCCCATGTTTTGTATTTAAATTATATCTGAAAACGAAAATAATAATGAAAATAAATGTGCTGACAGTATTTATAGGATTTTCTTTGCATTTTTTTTCCCCAAAAATGGTTGTTATTTATTAATTGGCATCACCAAGTGTGTGTTGATGGCTTCTCAGTCACATGTTTGTTTGTTTTATTATCACTGTTTTGCAACAGGTCGAATCTGTGTTGGTCTTAATCTGCTATTCACTACATTTTTATTGCATACATTGGTTTTAATGTCAGGATGTAGAAGTTAATCTCCATATTCGCTTTTGTGGAGGTATAAATCGCATTTGGTGGCGTTTCTGAAACGTTGGGGTTTTGAAAGCGTCTCAGTGACGAAGGAAGGAAGAAAGGAGGAGGGATTCTCGCTTCACAAGTTTTTCCTCCACTTTCCATAGCGGGAGCAAAGGGAGGGGGGAGGCTGGACATTCCAGCCGCACCGGAGAGCGCGGAGCTCGGCCTGGAGCTGGAGCCTCGACCGCTGCCGGCCGCGGTTCCGAAGGGACACGGAGCGATCGCGGCCCCCGACACGTTGATCAACCCTCACGGAGAGAGTCCCTGTCGGTGATCGTGGGGAAGTTTGTTTTTCCCCCTGTGTTTTTTTTTTCTTTTTCCCTTTTTTTTGGAAGATAAAGGAACTATTTCAACTCCTTGGGAAGCCGAACGAGAGCGAAGCGATGTCCGCTGTGAAGCCAAGAAAAGAAGGGATTTTCAAGTAGAAAGACCAGTGAAAAGGTAGAAAAGAAAGAAATAAAGTTGTTTGGTGGTTTGCTGGTGGCGGAGTGAGGAATAAAGAGTCTTTGGTGAAACAATCCGGGATCTCGGTTTGGGGAAGACGCTGTTGTTGGCGGTGGAGGGTGGAGAGGTGGAGGAAGGGGGGGACGAAAAGAGGCTCTTCTGGGACACTTTGGTTCCTGTGGCCTCAGAACTTCAGTCACTTCTTCAAACTTTTTGGTCAAACTTGTGGAAGTTGGTCGTGAGGAGGAAGAGTTCCATCCCGGCGGGGCAGTGATTTACCGACTGGTGTTCCAGGGGCCCGGCCTCGGTTTTCCCTCTGTTTGGAATATGATGGCCTTCTGCTTTGACTTTTCCCATTCCTCTTTGGAATGTCCTCTGTTTTCCCTCCCCACGGCCCAGGCCCGTCATCAGCTTTTCACAAATCCACCGTAAATTCTTGCTTTTTCAGCAGATTGTGCTGGGCCCCCACACCGGTCATGGGGATTTTGGTGAAGTTGTCGCTGGTTCAGTCAGCTGGGTGTCAACAGAGCCCCGAAACTGATTTACTCCACTTTAAAGTCCATTTCACACAGGATGATGCTGTTAAAAGGCATTTTAGGACCTGTGTGCCAGGGTAAAGCCATTGTTTAGCATTAAAAGATGATGATGATGGTGCAAAACACAAGTGATCTGTGTCAGGTAACCACGCTTTTACACCAGAGCTCAGATGGTTTACCGAGTATTTGTTACTGTTCATTCACTGCTACTCAGGAAAAAGCACGTTAAAAAAAAGTAAAATTCACACTATAAATGTGAAGAAGAAGTTGTCTGGTTGGGCCAAACTCACTGACCCAGGTTGCAAAACGTTGTTGCAAATCTTGTTGATCTCGTTGTCGTGACTCATGAGCTCAGCTGTCTAGTGACGACCAAATGATTCCTTGACAATAGATCTCAAAATAACGTCCAGTTTTTTTATCGAGTATAAAAAGGTAAAGATTAAAGGACCCATCACGGGAGCTTGAAAGGGCCCATTGATGCACTAAACACACTGATCAGTGAAGCTAATGAAGAGATGAATCCATAAAGTCTTTGTTTATTGAAATCCTCTCTGTTCTACTGAATCTGGTGCAACCACACCTGTCCTGATGTTGATAATCAAGGGTCTGAAACTCATAGCTATTAGTGTTAGCTGCAACTCCATCACCCCGGAGCTGCACACACACAGACAGACGGGAATGTGCATTAAACCTCTCATTTTCCTTCGCCCTGGCAGGCAGCGCTGACTCCGGGTGGAGCTCGTCTCTCCGTGACGTGCATGGCCGACGTCCGCCACAGATGAGGGCTGCAGTGGAGGAGTCGTCTAGTCCCGCTAACGGTGCTGCAGGCGGCGGCAGCACCGTCCTGCAACGGCTGCTGCAGGAACAGATGAGTCGGAATTATGTGCTACAGCAGCAACAGCAGCCTGGAGGTGGAGGTGGAGGAGGAGGAGGAGCGGGAGGGGGTGTCGGAGGTTATCCTCCCCAGGCCCAGGGCCAGGTAGGCGCTTCCGACGATCACTCCATGACCCCCCATATTGCTCGTCAGGAGCCGCAGGGACAGGAACTGCAGGCGGACAACAGTTTGGAAAAGCTGGGTTCCACCAAAGGAGGAGGAGGAAGCATCGGAGGAGGATCGGGAAGCTGCAGCGGAGGTGGGAGCAACCAAGGTCAGTGCCCCAACCCTGAGGACCTTCCCACTTACGAAGAGGCTAAAGTGCAGTCACAGTACTTCCGCGGCCATGCTCCTCCACCTCCGGCGCAGCAGCAAGAACAGTCAGCCGCAGCCCCAGCACTCTCTCTCCCCCTCGGTGGGCACCGCTTTCTACGTCACCGGCATGACCAACGCCAAAATCCGCACGGAGGGCCGCCCGACGGTGCACCGAGTCAGCAGCACAGCCAAAGTGCACCAAGACGACGGGCTGAAGGATCTGAAGCAGGGACACGTCCGCTCCCTCAGCGAGCGCCTCATGCAGCTCTCCCTGGCCACCAGCGGGGTGAAGGCCCATGCGCCGGTCACCAGTGCACCGCTTTCCCCGCTGTCCCCTCCGCCGCCAGGCCCGCCGGGGGACTATTATAAACCCCAGCACCGGGGGCCGCCCCCAGATTACCCCTTCAAAGGTCTGGGCTCACCCGCCAGACCGCAGGAGCCCGGAGGCGGGTTTTACCACGAGCCCAGAGGGAAGGATTATTTCAGGGACGTGCCCAACGTCCGGTACCAGCCCCCGCCGGAGTACGGCTCCTTCAGGTACGCCTGGCCGACGACGGCTCCGCAACCAGAATCCGTCGTCTGCCCGTCGAGGTTATAATCGTGAACGAAAGCGAGATTTGAAATAACTGAAATCCAAACTGTTTTTGATAGGAAGAAAGTGATGACCTAAAACCTTCACGTCTGTTTGAAAAAGGAACTCAAACAAACGGAAAATTCTGGTTAAAAACCCTTGGTTTTAGATTGAATCCATTTCGAATTGATATTAAATTCGTTTATTTCATTTGAATTGTGCACCTAACAAATTCTCATTCAATTTTCCTTTCAGTAAAAATATTCCACACAAGCCGGTGATCCGAGCTTGAGAAATTCCTGTTAAATCACACAGTTCTTGTAGTCAGTTGTGGGCTTTTTTGAGGTTTTTTGTCTTTTTTTTAGGTTCAGCAAGGAGAGTTCCATTCACTCCCAGAGGACTCAACACAGCCCCACCTCCTCCATCACGTCGGTGGGGTCTCTGTCTCGGGCGCAGTCCTCGGTCCTCAGCAGCATCCTCAGTGGTTCCCAGTCCTCCTACTCCCACCAGCACCCCCAGAGCCAGGGAGAGCCCTTACCCAGTCTGGCCCCCCGAAACCCACAGGGTCCCAGTTTACAGCCGTCTGGCGAGAGCCTCGTCTCAGGACCGATTCACCTCCCCCGCGGCCACGGTTATGCTCAGGACCCCTACGGCTCTACTCCGAGGATGTACCACCACCACCACCATCACCACCAACAGCAGCAGCAGCAGCAGCAGCAGCAGCAGCAGCATCAGCATCAGTATCAGCATGCACCACCTCAGCAGCTACAGGGACCTCCGCCCCCCCAGCCCGTCCAGGCCGTCCCCTTCCCGCACGGCTGCTCCCACCTGCAGGGGGAGCCCTTCGCCGCCATGGCCTACGCTCATCAGATGGTGGATATGCTCACAGAGGAGAACAGGATGCTCCGGCAAGAAATGGAAGTTTGCCGGGACAAAGTCACCAAGCTGCACAAGGTACTGCCCCGCGGACCACAAAGAGGTTGGGGGGGAGGGGGTGGCAGTAGGTGTGAGGGGGGGCTTGGTTTTAGCTCCTTGTCTCTGTCTCCTGCCCCCAGCTGGAAACGGAGATCCAGCTGGTGTCAGAGGCGTATGAGAATCTCGCCAAGTCCTCCTCCAAGAGGGAGGCCTTGGAGAAGACCATGAGGAACAAGCTGGAGCTGGAGGTGCGACGCCTGCACGACTTCAACAGGGATCTCCGAGGTGAGAGGACAGGAGGGTTTCTGCTCGGCACCAAGGTTTTTAACCGGCTGCTTCTCCTGTTCTTACCCAGAGCGCATGGAGACGGCCAACAAGCAGCTCGCCGCTAAAGAGTGTGACGACACCGAGGACAACCGGAAAACCATCTCCCAGCTGCTCGCACAGAGTGAGCGCCGCACACGCCCACCCAAGACACCACCCAAGACGCCCCCACACTATCCAACATTCACTGCTTCTCCTTTCTTCCACTTTCAAACCCTCATGGACCCTTTTGCGTTTGTGCTGCGTGAACTCAGACAAAGAGACTCTGCGGGAGAAGGAGAAGCTGGAGATGGAGCTGAATACGCTGAGATCCACCACCGAAGACCAGAGGAGGCACATCGAGATCAGAGACCAGGCGCTGAATAACGCCCAGGCAAAGGTGGTCAAGTTGGAGGAGGAGGTACGAGGGCTTTGGTGATGAAACGGAACGGAACGAGCGCCAGTCTGCGATTACAAAGAAAAGAATGATTTTTGATGTATTTTACCAACGGTAACGTTGTCAGAAATCATTAGTGTGAGTAAAAAACCAAAAAATAGGATAATATCTTTATCTGCTGAGTTAAACCAGGCAGAGAAGTAAAAAAAAGGGAGGTTTGACAGAAAAGAGGACAAAGAAACTCCCCAGTAAACACAAAACATGGCGCCATGTAGGGCAAAGCAGATGTCATCAGACGCTGTTACAGTTTCACCTGATTCAGTCATAGTCAACGGTGAGTGTGTGTGTGTGTGTGTGTGTAGCTGAAGAAGAAGCAGGTGTACGTTGACAAAGTGGAGAGAATGCAGCAGGCCCTGGCTCAGCTCCAAGCAGCCTGCGAGAAGAGAGAACAGCTGGAGCATCGTCTTCGCACCCGACTGGAGCGCGAGTTGGAGTCTCTGCGCATGCAGCAGGTAGGACCCCGAGGCTTTCCTTTCGGAACCTAAACGTGCACTAAAATGTCCGCCTTTTATGTGTGTGCGAGGAATTTGTGCTCCAGCACCCCTGTTGTTGGCATCGGTTGAGTTTGCCCTCCCTTCTTTGCACACGTGCAGCGTCAGGGCGGCTCTCAAAGCGGCGCCGCCGCCCCGTCGGAGTACAACAGCAGCGCGCTGATGGAGCATCTGAGAGAGAAGGAGGAGCGGATCCTGGCCCTGGAAGCGGACATCACTAAGTGGGAGCAGAAATACCTGGAAGAAAGCGTCATGAGGCAGTTTGCCCTGGACGCTGCCGCGTCCGTCGCTACTCAGAGGTGGGCCGGTTCCGGAGCCTTCTTCGGCCGGTCTTCCCTCCCTGACGCTGGGTCATGCCTCCTCCTGCAGGGACGCGTCGGCGGGCATGATCAGCCACTCTCCCAGCAGCAGCTACGACACGTCGGTGGAGGCTCGCATCCAGAAGGAGGAGGAGGAGATTCTCATGGCCAACAGGCGCTGCCTCGACATGGAGAGCAGGTACGTTCCATGAACGTGAAAACCCAGCTGACGTTTGCCAGGAACAAACCCCGGAAAAGGCTGCCGCTTCTGGAATATTCTTCTTTTGACGGAGGAAGCTAAAGAACCAGAGGAAAGACACGTCTGGTGTAAATACAGCATTCCAGAGGCAGAAGCTCATATCAAACGTGACGCACAGAGGTGGATAGACTGAAGGTTACCACGAAGAAGTAGAATAAACATGCTGGTTAAACCCCCGTGGTTTCTCCAAACGTGGTCCAGGTGTATAGAAGTCTTGAAACGAACGCATTTACTGTCAAAACTGTGAAGGTGGCATTTTCAAGACTTGTTTTTTCTCTCCAGAATAAAGAATCTGCATGCTCAGATCATCGAGAAGGATGCCATGATCAAGGTTCTTCACCAGCGATCCAGAAAGGAGCCTGCAAAACTGGACACGCCTTCCGCCATGCGGCCCTCCAAATCCCTGATGTCCATATCCAACGCCAACTCCGGTGGTTCGGGGCTGCTGTCCCACGGCCTGGGACTCAGTAACTCGCCCATTACGGAAGAGCGGAAGGACACCAGCTGGAAGGGCAGCCTGGGTAAGAATGAGCAGCTCTCGGCAGGTGACCCTGCGGGGGGGAGGAGTCACCCCTCAAGGCCTGTTCACCAGCCAGAAAGCAGAAAAAAAACAGAAAAATTAGGCAAACCTAAAAAAATAACCTAGTCCCTGGTCATCACCCCACTAGGGGTCCTGCTGGGGCCAGAGTTTCGTACGGAGTCCCTGAGGACAGAGTCCATCTCCTCGTCCCCGTCCCCGGTGCTTCCCTCCACCCCGATGACGACGGGCCACTCCAAGACGGGCAGCAAGGACAGCTACACGCAGACGGAGAAGGGCACCGGCCAGGACGCCAGCAAGCCCAGCACGCCGGCCCTGCAGAGCATGACGCTGCCGGCCCCGGCTGTCCAGCCCCAGCCCCGTCTACATCCCCGACCGCTTCGCAGGTCTGTTCAGAGCCACGATCTCTTTGTAATCGTTTAAATCGAGGTCCAGTATTTGACCCACAAAGTTGCATGAATGAATCTATCTGTTTGTACAGATGTGCCGGCGTTTCACAGCAGCACCCTAGAAAGACGGCTCCCCGTCCAGGTACACGCCCCGCCGCCGGGCCCCCCTCAGGCCCCGCTCAGCCAGCAGGAAGCAGATGGCGAAATGGTGGAAATCCTCATCTGAAGTCTTATTGTGGTCCCGTTTCCTCATTCGGTTACTAAACGTTATCATTTTGAAATCAGTATAAGTGCCTTAGCTCATCTCAGAGTTTGCTGGGTTGCCTTCTTAAATGTACGTCCATCAGTTACTGGAACTTGAAAAGGTAAACGACTGTACACACGGCGATGCTATGCTAACGTGTGTATGAATATGCTCCTTTGTAGACAATCATTTCGGTAGTCGCCTCCGTGTTTCGCAGTTGTTAGCACAGGAGTGTGTGTAGAGTCACTGAAAGGATAACGGGCCAATCTGAAAGCCGGAGGTCGGCCCAGCCCGCGTCACACGAGCCCGTCAGGAGTGCACCGCTGCCCTGACCCTCCGGGGAGACTTTAGCACTTAGGCCACGAGCTAACCAACCATGCTCGTTGGTTGGGTAATTGGATGCCCTAGCAGAGCGCTAACAATTGGAGCCTGTGTCCAGGTGTGTCCAGCTATAGAAACCCCTCACACACACACACACACCCCAGCTCCAGCACCACTACCCTGTTTCATTTCAACCAAATATTGCCACACTGACTTGCACTACATGTGATAACTTGAGCCTGTGACCCAGAACCCGGAACCCGGGCATGGACCCGGAGCAGCAGTGCCTCCTTTAAATGCACTACTTTTTGCGTGGACCATCTGGGCTCGTGTTGTCCATCTGCAGACAAATCCTCCCGCCTCACTGAGCATTGGCACATCCACACGTTTGCAGGTAGCAGTCCATTTCTTCCCAATATACGGCGCATAATAATGACACAAACACACGAGGTCATGGTTGGCTAGCGTGTTACAGTGGTGCTTGGACCAAATGTATTAGCATTTATTACTTTTATTATTACTAAATCTGACGGTGTTGTGTTTCTATTTATATTCGTGTGGTAATTATGGAGTAGTCATGCGGTATTTGTGGTGCGTGTTTACTAGAGGTGTTGCTGCGTGCTGTAGAAGGAGGGGAAATGTCTTACAAGTCATTTTGGGGAGTGGGCAAACAGCGTTCCTTTGCACGCTAAAGCAATTCATAAGAATTAGAGGACCAGTGTGCGGTGATTGTCTGTTCAAGTTCCTTTTTTTAGAATGTATCGGTTCCTGTTTTGTCAGAATGATAACCTGTAGAGACGTGTTCTCACAGTTTACACACTCACTGTCCATCAGTGAATATTTACCTTTTTTTTTTTTTTTTTTACCAAAAACCTGCCCGGATGGCCTTGGTCGCGTCCACCAGGGTTGTGGGACATCCACCAAACCCTCCTCGTAGGGTTTGTGGCTCTTTTGCCGGTCCCGTGGTTTTAAAAGCTCGGTTCAGCTAAAGGTAACCAGAACCCAACCTGAGGGATGAGCGTTGTGCTCTCGCTCCTGTGGGACAGAGGTGTCAGAAATGGGTTCAAGCACAACACCGGAGGAATCATGGCCTCTTCTGCTGCTTGTGCAAACACTATGAAGTACTCTATCTGCACTGTTTTGCTCATATATTCCTTGAAATCTTTTTTTTTTAAATAAATGTTTTCCGACTCTACTTGCATGAATTTTAGTTGTGCTCTCCTCTGAACTATACCTTCGTTGTGGGTTGTTTTATGTTTTTGGTTTTCTTTTTGCCAAACCCTAATATGCATGTTAACACTGTGAGCGCTTGTCGCGGTTCATCCAGAGCTCCCACCGGTGGGTAGTAACCCTGAAAGGCTGCAAGGGTATGCTAAAAGGTCTGTGCTGTGCTCCAGAAGCCAAGATTTGGGGGATCCCACCACAGTTGCTCGGAATATTAGTGGAAATCCTTTTTTTCTGTCGTTTGCGTTGACGATTGTTCCTGGTTGTAACGTTGTGCTGATTCTTCTAACCATACCAGCGTGGCTCAACGGTGAAGCCATCAAATGAAGGACTGAATATTCTTTGATTATATTATTGTGTTGAAACATAAGATTCCCACTGAGAAGTAAAAGGAAGACCAAAGTAAATCTGCCTTGAACTCGTGTCGTTAGTAGAGTCGTCCAATGATGCCCCTGAATGTTTGCGCCTACGGGAGAAGCTCGCTGGGAAGTGTGACCGGCGCGCTCACAAGGACCGTGGGCAGCAGCCACTCCGTCCTGTCCTTCACCACCAGCAACAACCTGTGGGTTTTTATCTGCGAAATTGTTAATCAGGCTGCAAAAAGAGTTCATGTTTAATATTAATAATCACAATAAAATATATCTTTGGACTTGTAATCAATTGCCTCTGTGTGTGTGTGTGTGTGTGTCCTGGGTGGACGGGCCAGAGGGGCTCAGGGGTCACGTGCTAATCCTTACAAGACCTCTTTTTATTCTTTTCTTTGGGATTTTGATTTCTTTTCAATATTAAAATAAAGGAGCTACATCATAAATACGTAAGAACTCATTAACAAAAATGAGGAGAATGCTCAAGGAATGCAGTAAAATGCTTTTCAGTCTATTTTTATTATTAATAATAATGTAGAAAGCGATCCCTTCCCTCGCCCTGCCTCTTTATAATATTGATTTATGATTTTAAATAAATATCTCAACCTGACACTCAAGAACAGGGGAGAAGGGCAGAAAGGACGTGTGAGGGGAAGATTGGAGACGGCTCATACGTCTGGAGAATTCCAGAGTTCACTTTTACTACAAAATCTGGTTTAATCCGACCCAGCAAGATGTAAAATAATCTCAAACCAGGATGTATAGAATACACACACATGGTACATACATCCCTAGAGACACTGGAGAGGTTTTGTTCCAACCAATGCTTCATTTCTGGTCCACCTGAATGAGCTGGTGTCCCAGGTTCCTCCAGGTCCTCCTCAGATCTTTTGCTGCCACATTTGGGCCCAGATGAGCCTCTGGGGCCATTTGTGCCTTTGGCGTCAGAGCGGAGCTGTTGGCCTCTCAGCAGGGTGGCAAATGGTTCCAGTTGGCTCCTGACAGCTTTGTTTATCCCAAATGAAAAAGCCATTAGTTGACGTTAGGGCCACTCAGGGCAAACAAACGCGTGGATCAGCCTCCAGCAGGGCTCCACTCTGCAGGCATGAACCCACTCGAGCTATAACCGAGCCATCCAGAACTTTTAATTCACACGGAAGCCAAAAAAAGGGACGTGACTGACAAAAAAGGAAGAAAAAAAAGGGGGGGGGGGGGGAAGTGCGCTGTGTTGTTCCATCACACGTTCTTTTCAACGAGGCGCAAATGATGGTCTCCTATCTGTTCCTAACAGAGCTGCTGCGGCTTTGATTGATGCGCAATCTGGCGTGAACCCCCCCCATCCTGTCCAAACAGCCCGGCCCTGTGGGGGGGTGAGAAATTTCAAGCACCCGGCTGTCTGTCAAAACAGTGGGGAGAAGATTTAGACACCATCTGCAGGAAAGTCAGCGGGGAGCTGCAGTAAACTAATTAAGACAAGAAAATGAGATTGATGTTTGGAGCGGCCCCATTAGGGGCGTTTCAGGGCCATCAGCATCTCCTGAGGGCAGAACTGGGACCCACTTTGGACAAACTTATGTTACTGTAGCAACAATTATAATTCCATCTTTCTCTTTACCTCGCCTTCTGTCTAAGAGCCCAACTCGATGGTTTGCTGCAGGATTCCTCTTTTTATCGCACGCACCACAAAGAATTGGTTTAGTCCTAAAAGAAAAAAGAATAAGAAGCTTTTTCTTACGTGTCTCCACGTGTTTGAGCGTCGGATTAGTTCTTATTTTAACAGTTGGCCGCCTTGTCATTTGCAGCATTGGGCCCCAGCGGGGCTCTTCCCCCCCCCGGTACCCTCCCACCTCGGGACCAGCCTTATAAAGTCCTGGACTTCGCTCCCACCACCACTCCTCCGCGCCTGTGCTTCCAGCCAAGACCTCTGATCGGATCACGGATATATTCCCGTCGTATTCCCTTGGGAGAGAACATCCAAATGAGTTCCACGTGTTTCCAGCCGTCACCTGTGCGCCCGACCCGTGCGCCTTCAGCGCGCAGAGCATCGGACGCGAACAGCAGGTAATTACTCTCCAGATTCTCTCAATCAGTTGTTTTAACTCTAGAGATCACCTGTTTGGATGCTTCGCGCAGTGCAAATATTCGACGCAGGTGGCCTTTTAGCACACACACACACACACACACACACACACACACACACACACTGGTTCTCATGGGGTGTTTTGTTGTCTCCCTGCAGCCAGACTCCACTGTGGAGACCCTGGTTGTTCCCCAGCACCAACCAACTGGTCTCTGTAAGTAACAGCTCTCACTTCTATGTAGCTTTAATAATTTTATTCATAATGATAATCCAGAGCTAGTCTTCAAGTAGCTCCGCCGGGTTTTCTGTCCTACCAGGTAGAAAATTGCTTTTATAAGGGAAAATGGGATTCCAGGTGAAAGCGGTGTCTACCTGGTAGGATAGAAAACCCGGACTGGGTCTGGAGGCCTCTAACAGAACTTTCACTCATGTTGCTGTGACTCTAAAGAGAAAAGTCCTTGTTGTCAGCAACGTGAATTATTTTGATTTGCCATGATCACCACAGCACCTCAGTCACCCAGAAGGTGAGTCTAATTGACTCTGCCTTCGTTGCACAGGTTGAATCCAGGCCCTCACGCTCCGGCTGCTCGTCGTCAGGAGGCAAGTTGGGCTTTCAGCATCCTGTCAGGTGAGTGATCCACCCCCTTTCACACGTGTCAGTGACTGGTGCACCACATTTACAGGACATCTTCTCCTCTCTTTCAAACAGGCTCTTCTGGCCCAGGTCTAAGTCATACGATCACCTGTTCAGCGACGGCGAGGCCCTGCTGAAGAACTTCCCCGTTCAGGCCACCATCAGCTTCTACGACAGGGAGTCGGACAGTGAAGAAGAAGAAGAAGAGAGCTGTGAAGAGCACAGCATCTGGGTGGAGTGAAGGGGAACCTCACACCTCCTGCGGGACACCTGGAAAGACCAAAGTCTGCAGAACTGAACGTCCATGTTGCAGAAACACACAGTTTAATCCTAAATCCTTTATATATATATTTTATCAATAATGTACATACCTTGTTCTATAAGTGTACATAAAACATATTTATGTGGATATATTTTTTATACCTTTGTGCAGACTAAAATGAAATATGCTGATAAGTGAAAGCTGAGAAATAAACTGGTCTGGTGACGAGCCAACCGCCCCTGTGCGGATCTCTCCTTCTGTTGGCGTGGTTGTCACAAACGGGGGAGAAAAGACCTGAAGGAGAAGAGCAGGGAAGAGCTTTTCTCTCCCTGCAGCGTGTGTGCACGGTGTGGCTTCCGTGCAGGCGTCTCTTCTGGGAAGTTCGCTCCGGATTCTCCCGAGTTGACGCCGCCGTCACCCTCCTCATGGCTTACGTCATCCACTCGGGGTCGGCTTGTGATTGGTCCGCCGCGCTCTCTCGCCCTCTGCCATTGGCTCGACGACACGTCACTCAAAGTCAAGGGAAGAGTCGCGGAGGGGTTCCCGTCAGCGGAGATGGAAGAGAAAAGGAATGTTTCGCTGGAAAAAAGGTAGGACAGGCTTTATTGTTGCTAGATTAGGATGTCCAGCAATCCTCATCTGACGGGAGGCTCCACAAAGCCAAAATTACATCGTTGTAAAAATGCTCTTAGTTGTATTTTATTATTTCCGGAGGAGGCGTCTAATCGCTGAGATCGCGATGACAATGATGCTTCTTTTGACCAAAGCCGGCTCATTTCGCAACTAAATGGATTTATACCAGTGAATTCTGTGTATGCTGAATATTGAATATTATATTGTGCGTGCGTGCGTCCTAATGACGGGCGCGCGCGCGCGCCCATTCGTGCGTTTCCCACGCCCGATTCGCACGTTGTGACCTTTGCCTTAATATCTTCTATTCACCACACGTACGTCCAAGTCAAACTCCTCTCTCCATCTTATCGCATTCAAATCCACCCAGTTTCTCTGTTGCCATGGAAACCTCTCTCCCCTCCGTCTATATTTATAGTAGTAGCCTATTTACCAGAGACTTGGGTGGGATCTGCACATGAAAACTGCACTGTTGCAGCGATACAGGTGGACCTGAGCCCAGGAAGAATGAAAGAAGGACAGAATACTGGTTCGGACCACCGAGAGTCGTAAAGAAATAGAAAAAACGTCACAGAGACGCTATAAATTCAACCCACAAGCAAGTACTGTTATATGAAAACAGAAAATAACAGCACCACGCAAAAATCTGCAAGCGTGACTGTTAAAAAGAAGGCAAAATGCGTTGAGAAACACACTCTCTTCCCTTTCCAGAGTGTGTGGAATTCAGATGGGCTGAAAGGTTGATGGGTTGTTGTGTCATTTCCAGTGAAGGGCGCTCTGCGGTCACGTCCAGAGGCCATGCTGAAGCCTGTTTGCCTGCCTGCTCAGTCACCCACTGACCTGCATTCACACACACGCCTGCAGCCTGAGCAGGCCCCAGCAGAGGCGCCTCTAAGACCCATGGAAAATAAAACATGGATCCACAACATGCTCCTATTCACATTCACATGAGGGTTCCTTGGACAACTCGGATGATTGTAGGTTGTATAAAGAGCCATGACACACTGGAATAACTCTGACTGTGCACGGACGCGTGCGTGATGAGTGGGTACTAACAATTCACTTCTTTTTAATGTCACACACCCTGTCCTGTTGTATAAGAGCGATAGCGATACCGACACGGTCCACACGGGGGCGGTGTTTCTGTAAAAATGAGTCCGACAGGAAAAATCAGCCTTTCAATTTTCATTTTAAATTGTTTTTTTCTACTTTGACATGCACAATGAAATAATTAACAATTAATAATTAAATTCATCCCAAGAACATCCGGCAACACACACACACACACACACACACACACACACACACACACACACACCGGGTGTCTGAAAACCCTGGACAAACGGAAAGAAACTTCACCAAATTCTGGAGCCGACGTGATTGCAGGAAACAATCACACAGTGGAAAACAGAATTCCACTTTGCCCTTGATTTGCTCCTAAAACGAGTGTGTGAGCCGCGGGAACTGAGGCGCCTCCTTCGCCTGTCCTGTCTCAGGGCTGAAGCACCGATCTGCTGAGTCCAGGCTGTCCTGTGTCCCATGGTGTCCACCTGGCTGCGTTCCTGCGCGGAGACAGTCTGACAGCGTGAGTGGTTGGACAGAACCATGCCTGCAGGTGAGCTTGTCTCACACACACACACACACACACACACACAGACACACACACGACACATGACAGCAGCTGTCGATGGTGTGTTTTAGAGTTCCTGGAGGACAAGGATGCTCACTCCTTACTCAAGCGTTTCCCGCGGGCCAACGGATTCCTGGAGGAGCTGAAGAAAGGGAACATTGAGAGGGAGTGTGTGGAGGAGAGCTGCAGCTTTGAGGAGGCCAACGAGGTGTTTGAGGACAAAGAACGGACGGTGAGCGAACGAGCCTTTCATCACCCTGAAGGTTCCCTGTTTTTAGGGTCACCCAGGGTAATTTTTGCACCTTTCAGATGGAGTTTTGGAAAAGTCGGAGTTTTTACGCAGCCAGCAGCAACAGAGACGGGAGGTCGGAGCCCGTCCACACCTTCTACATGCTGGCTCCCCTGCTGTGCGTGGCACTGCTCATCATCATCGGCCTCTTCCTCCTCTGGAGATGCCAGCTTCAGAAGGCTACCCGCCGACAGCCCGAAGGCCACCCGTCCACGGCCTTCGCTCAGAACCGCTACCTGACCCACGACTGCGGCCTCCGGGCCCTGCCCCACCCTCAGGGGCCCGGCTTGGGCTCGGCGGAGGCCCTGGCGGCTCCTGGAGGGCGATGCCCGCAGGTGGACTCCCAGCAGAGCACCCTCTACGTCCCGGACTCGCTCTCCGTGGCCTCCTGGTTGTCCGGGGCCACGCCGCCGCCGTCGTACGACGAGGTGGCGGGACACCTGGAAAGCAGCGGGGACGAGACGCCGTCGTACCGCGACCCCCCGCCCAAATACGAAGAGATCGTGAAGGAAAAATGAAACACAGGCTCCTTTTTTCTGGGTTTTTTTCTGCTTCTCTGACCTGCCCGACCTGCCCCATCGCTCGGGCCGCACCAGGACCCGTGTATCAGCACAGGGTTCCCACAGGTGTGGAAGATGGGTGTGGTCACGCTTGTTCACTGGTGATTTTGTCCCATGACACATTTTAGATACACAACAATTGTTCTCCCACTCACACACACTCACACATCCTCACTTTTCTACCTTTTGTGAGGACTTTCATCAATGTAATACATCAATCAACACCTAACATCCCAACCAGCTCTCTGACTGTGACCCTAACACACACACACACACACACACACAAACACACACACAGAGGGAAGTGCAAACTAACCTTTGGGCCTAAGTCTAGGTACATTCTAGTTGTTGAATTTTTAAGGTATCTTACTATTTATTCTTTATTTGTTTTCACAGATGAAATTAGAAATGAGTGTCCATGAGAAACAGCATCCAAAGGGGGTTTTAATCCCACATCTGTGTCTTATTTTCCCGCCTATCCTGACCCTCTCCCGTTATCCGGGTCGATCTCTCGATGGTTGTGATGCTGCTGTTTCTTCCCCGTCTCTGACCTGAAGAACGTGAGACTCTGCTGACTTTGCCTTTAGACAACTGGTGCTAGCGGCGGCCTCCTGGGCTTCCTTTCTGCTTTCAAACTCATCCCGGCAGCGACCTTTGAGCCGATGGACAGACAGATGAGATGGATATTAGGCCCTCCATCAGCTGCTAAACGCGTCCGTCCGTCACCAGACTGCAGAAGAACCACCGGACCGTCTCTCATGAATGCCTGTTTATTTCTTATCTGATTGCTCATCGTCCCAAACATACATGGTGGCTTTTGATATGAATCATTTATTGTCAACCTGCTGCAGCTTGTCTTTTTTGTGGTTTTGTATCAGTTTTGCCATTTATTTGATTTGTTTTCACACATATCACTTTGACGTGTGTCAAAGTCAGTTTTGCTGATTTACCAGTGGTTCCAGTCCCACCAGTCCCACCAGTCCCACAGCCATCAACACCCACTTTGATATACATTTTGTACGTTGTGCTGGAGTGACTATAGATACTTTGTGGTTTTTGAAAACACAATAAATGTTATTTCAGACAATGTTGAGTATTAAAAAATGGTTTAAAAAGTCTGCATGTTCTGCAGGGAGTCACGTTGCTTCTTGTTATCTTTTATGCAGATGATTGATTCGAGACTCAAAACGGCTAAAAGCTACAAACTCTGTTTTTATAAGTTACACTGCTTGACTATAAAAAAGAAATAACTTTAAAAGTCCTTTCTCAAAATGCTGTGACATTCCATAGACTAGATCAAGATGTCAGGTTTCACATATACCATGATAATTAATAAATTATCTTGTGTTTAAAATTATTTATGTGTAATAGAGTAAAGAATAATAACCAAACTTTGAGCATGTTAAAGTTACCGAATTAGTGTTGGTGTGGTTAGGGGTCATTACCAGGATCGACCAGAGGGTGGCGCAAATGTACAGAGGTCCATAAATACGGATAAATAAAACATAAAACATACAGAAATAAATAAATAAAGGTGAAAAACTTATCAACCAAATTAGATTCTTCAGCAGCTGAAAGATAAATATGAGTGAAATGCAGGATTTTTTTTTCTTTTTTCCTTTTTTGAAGAATTAATTTTAAACATAAATTACGTAAGTAAACATAAATTAAAGTGAATTCTTTTTTTTTTCTTATTATGCCTGAATCAGTCATCGCTTTGATTGTGTGATGGAAATTCATTTCTAAATTTAGTCACCATTGCGCAGAGCAGGCAAGACAAGTTCTAACAACCTTTAAGAATTTTAACTCACAAAAACCAACAGATCTTTTTTTTGTATTTCCGCTCAAGTTTACATGGTAAAATCACAGGGAACATGGTAAAATATCAGGGAACATGTTAAACCCACATGCAGGGAACATGTTGGCGCTACAGCTACAAAACTTTAATTCTGGGCTCCAGTTTCCTCCTGTGTGTGTGTGTGTGTGTGTGTGTGTGTGTGAGTGTGTGTGTGTGTGTGTGTGTGTGTGTGTGTGTGGCCAGTTATGACCAGCTCAGGGTACTCCTGTTTTTTGAAAGCAGGAATAGTGAAACACTGTTCTCACATCAGTGTGTTCAAATGTTCTCTTCACATCGTTTTGCTCGACAGTAACACATTTTATTATTATTATTATTTGTAAATATTAAATTTTTTCTTTATATTTCAGATTGAGTTTTTCAAAAAGCAGTCATTTTAGGAATTTATCATGTTTTTTCTTAACACTCCCGACTAACCTGAAACCAGAGGAATATTTCAGTGCGTCAGTAATTATCAGGTTTAACGGTGTTTGTTGGCAATAAAGTCAGGTCAGGTTAACAACCCATCTGATTATTCAGCTAAATTCTACAAAATTAAAATAAAACAAGAAATAGACCTAATTAAATCACTATAATCATAGAGCTCTACATTGTAGTAATCTGATTTTTTAACCGAGATGGTCAGACTGTAGTCTAATTGTTTTCTTTTTCTATTTTTTTTGTAGAATAAACTA
Organism: Tetraodon nigroviridis; assembly: GCA_000180735.1. Taxonomy (NCBI): domain Eukaryota; kingdom Metazoa; phylum Chordata; class Actinopteri; order Tetraodontiformes; family Tetraodontidae; genus Tetraodon; species Tetraodon nigroviridis. The sequence goes on from CAAE01014557.1 coordinate 766,140, forward strand.
TAATTATAGAATATTTTAAAGAGGTCATGCTGCTTTTAATCTATTTTGCTGGATTAGCCAACGTTCCCTGGTAACAAACCAATTCCCACCGGAGCAGAAATCTCCGAAAAAGATTTTTAGCCCTTTTCCAGAGGTGAAACTGCCCGGTTTGTTTTCCAGTTTGGAGGTGTGATTCTGCGGAGCTCCAGGTCAGAATATTCAGAAAACTCCAGAAATTCCAAAGGTGCGGTGAGCGTGTGCGTGTGCGTGCGGAGCTCCATCCATCACTGACAGAAAGCGATACAGCAGCATCAGCAGCCAACGCAAACATGGAGCAGCTGATTGCATGAAAAGCAGCTTTGAGCAGCCCGAGCACCGTTTTCCGTCCACATCCTGAGCAGCTCGCTCGCTCTGCAGCCGCATCACCATCACCATCACCATCACCATCATCATCACCATCATCACCATCACCATCACCATCATCACCATCACCATCACCATCACCATCACCATCACCATCATCATCATCATCACCATCATCATCACCATCACCATCACCATCATCATCACCATCACCATCACCATCACCATCATCAACACCATCATCATCAAGATCTGAGGAAGAAGAAGCTCCTTAAAGAGCTGCTCGGTGTTTCCGTAGGAATATTTGTCCCCGTTTTGTTAGAAGTAGCTTGTTTTTATGAGTCCATCTCTGCTAAATCGCAGAAATCAAAAGTAAAGTGTGACAAAGGTTGATGAAGGGATCAGGGCGCCTTTGCTGCTCTCCAGGGATCTTCACACTCCTTCTTCTTGTGTTCTCCTCCTCCGTTTCTCTTTGAAATGGGTGAAAACACACAATGACCAGTCAGACATGTTGTAGCTTTGCAATAATCCACCACCAGCCCGCCTCTGGGAGGACCGTTTTACGCTGTTTTTGCGCACCTGTGATTTTTCAAGGGTGAGACAAATGTTGTATTTTAATACTAAATCCTCAAGTGTCTGATGGATGCGCACCGCCAGGTGGCGCTACTGCGTCACCTGCTCCCCTCAGTGGGCAGGTGAGGCCGGATCTCAGGTGAATCCACGAAGGACAAACGCGGTGCACGACTGTCAACCCTCGGAGCCCAAACCAATAAATAAAAAATAAAGGGATAAATAAAGAACCTCTTCCTCCCCTATGATGTTGTCTGTATATGTGTGTGTGTGTGTGTGTGAGAGAGAGAGAGAGAGAGAGAGAGAGAGAGAGAGAGAGAGAGAGAGAGAAAGATGCAGAGAGAGAGGGAGGGTGGAAGGAGAGAAGGAGAGAGAGAGATGCGCTTTTCCTTTCACTTCTCTTGCCCTCCGCGGGGTCAGTGACGCCCGTCAGCGCTCTTCACCTGTCCCTCTTCTCCCCGGACCCGCGTCCACGCCGGAGGGCCACACACACCTGACGGGGCCGAGGTCGGCAGCTCTCCCCACGAAACCCCGATGACACCGTGAAATGGACGGAGAGCTCACCTTTACGCGCAGTTTCCATCAGAGAAATTGTCCCTTTTTTCGGATGATTTCGCGCCCCGACGCGCGTTTTCCTGCCGCCACGTGATTTTCTCATCCTCAGCTCTGGCAGAGATGGACTCCGGGTAGTTCCTCTTGGTGTGAGGGGCCCGCAGGGACCCTGCGGGGGACGGAAAAATGAAGGAGAAGTGCAAAAACGCCGCCAAGACGCGACGGGAGAAGGAGAACGGGGAGTTTTACGAGCTGGCCAAGCTGCTGCCGCTGCCGGCGGCCATCACCTCCCAGCTGGACAAGGCCTCCATCATCCGCCTGACCAGCAGCTACCTGAAGATGAGGGCCTTCTTTCCCCGAGGTGGGCCATCGCGCACACGCACGCGTGTCGTTTCAATCCTAAAAGTTCTTACTGAACTGAAAAATAAATAAACCATAATAATCAAACTCATAGGTTAATGGCTTAAAACTGTTTTTACTTTTTCTTTGAGATTTTTCGTGCGCAACAAGACGGCAGAAGAGAGAAATATCCCGTTTTCCCGATTTATACCAAGAAAAACGCCAACAGATGTAGACCCCGACACCTTTTAGTATATTCTGCGGTGCTTGAGCAAATGTTATCTAGAATAGGGTTATTATTTCCCTAGAAGTGAATAACAATTTCAAGTATCAACACTGAAATAGTTATTAATTTTTATAAAATTAAAAAAACAAACTCATTCTCCAACATCAAAATCCACAATTTAGTTACGAGCCAAGAGAAAAATATGCCATGAAGAAGAAGAAGAAGAAGAAGACAAAATAAGTAGTTTTCACAACCTGCTGAACAATTAATTTTTTATGTTCAAGCAAATTATTCCTTTTATATATTTTATTAAATAAAGCTTTACGGCATCGCGGCCCAGCGGCTCCGCCTGTGTTGTTGGAAACATTTCGACGGTTAAATGATTAAAAACCAGCACTGACCGGGCCTGTTTCTTTTATTTAAAAGCACAGATATGAAATCTATAAAATGTGGTCGATCCGTCGACTAAAAACCCTGCATGGGTTGTCCTTGTCCTTTTAAATATGTTTTTAAGATTCGGATCCATTTTCTAAAATAAATAAATCAACTTCCATTTTCCTTTTTAATATTCACTATAAGTTAAAAATGTTTTCATTGAATTCTGATTTAATAAAAAAGGTTTAATTTACAAATGCTAATAATGCAAAAAACAAAATTCCCTCATCGTGACTATTTATGTTAGAATTGACCAAAAAAAAAAAAAAAAACCCACCAGGCATTTTAAAATCAACTTATGTTAAATTTAAACGTTGAATAAACTCCACGTAGACGGGAATGAAGATGAAAATGGTGGAGAGGCCGACCGGAGACCCAGCAGAGCTGAAGACCTCCCCCAAAGCCCTCACACCAACCCTCAGCCAATAAAACAGTGTAAAACTGATGGTAAAAAAATAAATAAATAAATAAATAAATATATATATATCATCTTTAAATAGGAAGCTTTTATATTTTTTATTACTTTTCAGTGGCTGAATGCTGCAGAGCTTCTACTGTATTAGGGCTGATCAAACCTTCTAGGGTTTTTGTTGAGTAATTAGCACCTTTCTGCCTTTGTCCCTCTGTGTGTTTCTCCCTGGAGGTCTGGGTGATGGCTGGGGCCACTCCACCAGGTACGGTCCCCTGGACACCATGACCAAAGACCTGGGCTCCCACCTCCTACAAGTCAGTACTGGACCCTGTTTGTGGGATGAACGTGCAGTAGATGAAAATGCATTCAAGTGCCCCCACACGGCAACTTTTAAATACATTAATGCTGTTGCAGTTTTCGCCTGTGTGTGTCTGTGTGTGTTGTCAAGTCTGGGTCCTCACAGCTGATCTGTGTAGTGAGACAGAAAGTCTTCAGCAGAAACACAAGAAATTCTTTCTTCGAGCGCGATGCAGCAGCGACAAGCTGGGGGCTGGCTGGGGTTAGCCGACACTAAATGACCCCGACTTTGACCTCTGGAAGGAGTTTTTGACTAAGAATGAGTTCATCCCCAGCTGACATTTTAACGTGGTTCTCTGTTGAATCAGCGGTTTATAAATAATAGAGATTTACAGCTAAACGTGCTGAACCTGTGCTTTGAATCGGTTGCTACTATGAGACCACCAACAGCCGGGCTCTTCTCCTAGACCCTGGATGGCTTCGTGTTCGTCGTGGCCTCCGACGGTAAAATCATGTACATCTCGGAGACGGCGTCCGTCCACCTGGGCCTGTCGCAGGTAAAACACACTTTTGCCGCTCGGCTGGCCAGGATGGCGATGATGCTGCTGCTGCATTCAAGTAGCTGGCTCTTCCTCAGGTGGAGCTGACAGGAAACAGCATCTTTGAGTACATCCACCCGTCGGACCACGACGAGATGACGGCCGTCCTGAGTCTCTGCCAGCCGGCACATCAGCATTTGTCCCAAGGTGATTGTCCACACACCCTGATGTGTTTACCTGTTTAGTTCTCAGTTACTCACGGTCGTCAATAAAATGCAACATATTGCAGCAAGTCAAACATTCCCTTAGCATCCCGGTCCTAGAGGGGTGGGTTCTTACCCCTACCAACAAAAAGACAGACTTTTAGCACTTTAACTCTCTTTAAAAGATGCATTTGATCTGTGTTTTGTGTCATTTTGGGCCAGAGTACGAAGCAGAGCGCTCCTTCTTCCTGAGGATGAAGTGTGTTCTCGCTAAACGTAACGCGGGCCTGACGTGTGGCGGCTACAAGGTCAGTGGCGGCTACGGAGTTTTCTGGAATAGAGCAACAACCCTCGGAGGACTCTGGGACGCCTGCAGACGTGCTGCTGCTTGTTTGCGTGCGCAGGTCATCCACTGCAGCGGCTACCTGAAGGTGCGCCACTGCATGCTGGACCTGGCGCTGTACGAATCCTGCTACCAGACGGCGGGTCTGGTGGCCGTGGGCCACTCTCTGCCCCCCAGCGGCGTCACCGAGATCAAACTCTTCAGCAACATGTTCATGTTCCGCGCCAGCCTGGACTTTAAGCTCATCTTCCTGGACACCAGGTGAGACGCGCTGACGCTGGATGGACGGGTGGGAAGCCGTAGCTTCCGTCACTCACTCTCTTGTGCTCTGGACCCAGAGTGGCGGAGCTGACCGGCTTTGAGCCCCAGGACCTGATCGAGAAGACCCTGTACCACCACGTCCACGCCTGCGACATTTTCCACCTGCGCTACGCTCACCATTTGTGTAAGTCCACAGCAAAATCGGGTGTCTCCAGATGATGGACGTGCTGGTTTTCCTGCTCCAGTGCTGGTGAAGGGCCAGGTCACCACAAAGTATTACCGCATGCTCTCCAAGCACGGAGGATGGGTGTGGGTGCAGAGCTACGCCACCATCGTGCACAACAGCCGCTCCTCCAGACCTCACTGTATCGTGAGCGTGAACTATGTCCTCAGGTGAGTCGGGCTCCGCCCCCACATCCTCCGTTCCAAACGGTCCAAAGCTGCTCACCGGAATTCTCCGGATTCGTTGCAAAGTGCCACCGAATGCAAGGAGCTGCAGCTGTCGGGGGATCAGAGTCCCGCCTCTGAAGCGGGTCGCGCCTTCACCTCCGCTCAGGAGCCCCCCAGACAGTTCAGAGGCAAAGGAGCCAGGATGAGGACCAAGGCCAGAGCTGCTCCCTATCCTGAGGTGGTTCCAGGCAGCACTGCGGCGTCTGCTCTCTGCTCTGGTTTTTTTTATTAAAAGTTAAAAAAACCCCAAACGGTACCTTCCGCAGGCCGGCAGCCGCAGCCAGTCGGACCACCTGAGCGTGTCTCCTCAGCTGGACCTGTGGAAGGAGGGCCCGGCACCCTGCGGCCCCGCTCAGACCCATGGCTACCGACACAAGCAGCAGCGGCCTGCCGACGCCCCGGCGCCGCCCGACCCCGGTCTGGGTCGGCAGATCGGGGACGGCGGAGGACAAGCCGGTCTGAACATCAGCAGCTCCGCAGCAGCCGGTAAATACGCAGGTGGACCCAGTTTGACGTTTTAGGACGAGTTCTTTCTTCTAACTTCCGTGTTCTCGGCCTTTAATTGTGGTTCTGGCAGGTCCGGCGCTGGCGGCTGACTGCCGGCACCCTGATGGGATCCGTCCTCCCTCCTCCAGCTGTGGGAACCAACATTTCGAGGAAGGGGCCTACGGGGGCTGCAGAAGCCTCCGCAGCAAAGAACCAGGGCCCTGCTCCCGTTTCCACGGCAGCAATGGTGGAGCGGGGCCCCACGGGGACCAGGCCCTGGCCTGCTCCTGGTTCACTGGTCTTGTGCTGGGGAAGGATGAGCGAGGCGGCTTCCGGGGCAGTACGGGCCAACACGTCCCCGTCCAGGTGGTCCTGGAGCAGAAGAAGGGGCCGCCGTGCAGGTACCCGGCGGAGGGATACGCGCCACCCAGCGATGGCTGCCGGAAGCACGGAGCTGTGCTCGAGTTGGAGAAGAGGGCTGCTCAAGAGCAGCGGGGACTTTTCAGAGGCGTGGGGCTGGGCGTGGAACTCGCCACTCCGTCCCCGTACGTGTCCCTCAACTTTCACCACGTCTTGGGCAAGCGCGGTTCTTTCAAAGTGGGCCCGCTGAGCGCCGGGGCCGAGGCCGACGAGGGCCCGGGCGGAGGATCGGCCTGTTACGCCTCCGACGGCCCCTCGTGGGAGAGTCACAGAGACTTCCCGTCCTACATCGGCACGTCCGTAATCATCACAAACAGGAGGTGACCTACGGAGGCGGATCCATGACCCCGCCGGGGCCCATCTGGACGCTTGTAAATATCGATCGGGTGTAGCGCGGCGCCGCTGCAGCGACGCCACCCACTTTTTATGTTGTTATTTCGCTCAAATGTATTAAAGAGTGAAATGATTTGCATGGTTTTCCTCACACGACAAAAGATGTGCACAAGTTTATTGAAGGCTACTTGTGTGGTGCCCTAGAGGACCAGATTTGAGCTCTCACAACTACAGATTTGGTGTATTTATTTAATAATTTACCCGGGTGTTAACAACCTCCACCGGTGGGAGCGTAGCCGTAGCAGCTCAAAGGTTCAGGGGTGTGAAAACACAACCGTCTGGGCGGACGCACCACTGGGAATCGGTTCCAGACGCAGCCCAGCGAGGACGGGACCGTTCACTGGCTTTGTCCCAGTAAAGGGACTGGGATCTGTACACGCCGCAGGACAGGTCACATCAAACTGGGGTGGGTTTTTTTTCCCCCATTAATCGCTGTTTGAACATTAAGTAATAGAGAATAAACAATTTCCCAGCTGTGTCTGCTGTTTTCCATTATTTTAAGATGAAAACGGCTCCTAATCCCATCAGGCCCCGTGTTCCATCAGAGGGAGGCTGCTGTTCTGCCGGTTTAACCCGCTCGGGCTTTCTTTCTGCTCACGGAGAAGCACAGCCAGCATACAAACGTTTCTTTAAATCACTTTATTATCTCTGGTCCTAAAAATTAGTTTTTGTGCAACAGGGAAACAGAAAATATCAGCAAAGTGTGGCTGCTTGTCCCCAAACCAGCAGGAAATCAAATTTCCTTTACCCAGCTGCCTCCTAAGGGCCCATATTCCCTAACAAATGGATTACACCAATTCAAATAATATAATAATTATATTTTAATGAGGGCCACTAACATAGATCTGGATTACTCATTTACAAATTACAGTTTAAAAACTTTTGTTTTGCTGAAGAAGAGTGGCCCTAATGCTGTTTGATGACCACCAGGTTCTTGAGCATATCGAAGGAGTTTCCATCGGGCTCCAGGGAGACGACGCCCTGCTGCTTGTTGTACACTTGGAGGAAACCGTTGTGGTCCAGACCCACTACCTCGGCCTCCAGGCCGTCCTCGCTCCACAGGCGCACCATCGTCCCGCTGGAAGAGACCAACACAGACCACCAACGTCAGCTCATTTCTTCATTTTCCATCCAGATTAGCTAACTCTTCATCAACTTTTCATTCCCAGTACTCAGGCTGTTGTAGTGATGTGCTAAATTGCTAAAATTCCATAAAAAAAAAAAAAAAAATCATCACATGAATCTTAATAAAACAAATATCAAAATGACCTATAGTCCTTCAACTGTGTCAGAAGTATGAAAACACATTTGAAGAAAGGTAAAAGTGATGATTTCCAGGAAACCGCCCCATCAATGCGACTGGGAGAGGTCCGGGATCTGCCTTCCCGCCTGCTGTGCCTACCTGTGAAGCCACCTCTTGTAGTAGGCGGGCAGGACGGCGTCGGCGCCTCCTCGCTGGAAGTCAGCGATCAGCGCCTCCAGGCAGCCGAGGGTGCGAGCGATCAGCTGCTCGCAGCGCAGCGGCGGCAGGCTGCCGCCGTGCTCCAGGTTGTGCCGCTGGATGAGGTCGTTGATGGACACGGTCGGGTTGCTGTTACTCACGTTGAATCCGCACCCTGTGGATGGGAAAGGGCTCGGGTGGGTTTCTACCTTCCCGCAGGAGTGTGATCCATAAAGACCGTTTCCAAGCAGCCATTTTCTGATTACTTTCCTGCCGCTTAATGAGCTGTTACCTATGAGTAGATGAAAGGTTGATCCCATTAGAGTTGAAGTGACCAGGATGCCCCCGAGCTTGATCACATTACTGTAGTAGATGTCATTGGGCCATTTCACCCGTAAGTCTATGTCCTGGGAAAAAAAGACAAAAATCCCTAATGAGTTCGCTCTTTTTCTGTCTCTCAGGAAACAAAAAAAAGGGGAAACCTCGTAGCCAGGGAGCGTTCGGACGGCTTCCACCACGGCGAGAGCGGCTAAATGCTGCAGGAAGGGAATCCTCTGGCCCAGTCTGGAGCCCAGGTCAACCCGGAGCCCCACGGTGAACATGGCACCACCAGCCGGGCTGAGCCAGGCGTTTCTGCCCCGGCCTGCAGGGGCAGACGGAGGAGCGCGGAGGACACACACGCGCGTCCATATCAAAGAATCTATCCATTTAAACTGTCATGTGTGTGTGTGTGAAGACCAACCTCTGCCCTGAGTTTGTTGGGTCGCTATGGCTACGAGCCCCACGTCCTTTGGTAAGTGCAGAGTCAGCCTGAAAGGGAAAAAAAAGGAGAAACGCAAGGTTACCGAGAACCGGCGACAGATACAGCCGAGAGGAAAACTGTTAACAATTACAAATTATTCCTTTATTGGAATAACCACAGCAGGAAGGGAAGGGTTCCGACAGAAAGAGCCCCTCAAAGGCCAGACCTCCGCCCCCCACACGCAAACAGGGAGCTAATTGGAAAATATCCTGGGCAAATCTGTCCGAAAGGAAAGATTTTGGCCTCATCTGCAGACGGAATGAGAGTTCATGCTGTTCCTAGAGCAGACGTCTGCAGATCCCATCAGCGTTCTGAAACCAAACGGTGCCTTTTCAGATCCGCCGGGTGGTCCCATCATTCCGGCGGTGGTTGGGGAGCGTGTGCGCGTTCGGGAGCAGGAGACGCCGTTTCCGACAGAGCCGGAGAAAAAGGCCCGAAACAGGCTGATAAACAAAGGAGCTGGAATGTGCGAGGGATTAGAACTGCCTCTCCCAGATTGTCATGCAAAGCTTGTCGCCCGTAAACCAGCTCAAAGGCACCCGGAGAATTCCCACCCGGGCTAACAAACCGCAGCCGCGACCGCTCACGACATTAAAACGGAACTTTCTGCTGTTTTGAGAGTAAAAACGGCTTCAATCTATTCTTCTCCTTAAATCTGGTTCTTTTGCCATTAAAACTCTGACATTTTCCCCCAAAACATCATGTTATTGTTTGGATGTAAAGCTCAATGTGTATCGAGTTTACATTAGACAGGAAAAGATCTAAAAGGTAATTCTCTGGTGCAGATTTTAGTTAAAATAACACATCTAAAAGCTTTAATTTGATGAGGTCGGTTAAGATTTAATTTCATTGAAAGCCATTTGTCGCCGGGCTCGGGCCGCCTTAAAAATCCTCTCACTTTTCAGATTAAAATATCGCAGATTAAAAGATTATTTTTGCCATCAATGCTCATTTTTGAAACTGGATTTGGCGTGCATAAGCGCGTTTGCATTGATCACTCTTCAGCATCAAATGGATGATCAATAAGAGAGAACAAGCTAATCTGGAAATGTAATTAATTTAGCTAATCCTGTTTACGGCCGGACGGCGAAAAAATTATCATTTCCAAACGGCACCGCTGAAAGTGATCAATGCTTGGGGGGGTGAAGTGGGGGAGGGGGGGGGGGACCGCTGCAACGCCGGCGCAGGCCCAGGCGCCCCAGAACGACCTTGTTTGCGGACGAAACCGGAGCCAAGGTGCCCAAGAACCGCCGCTTAGGCCGCACACAAAACGCATTTGGGCCAAACATCGTCCGGGGTCGTCAGACAGGACACCTAAGGAGCAGCAGGACCACAAAATACCCAAATCCACCAAAACGTACGAGCGAATCGTCTGTTTCAGAGAAGAACTCTCGGGTCCAACGTGACTGTACATTAGGAAGCGGCACCACACGTTCCCCAGAAGAAGAAAGGAGCACATTTAGGCATCTGCTTACAATCTTGTCTAATTACAGATGGAGCGCGCCGGGTCAATTGGCCCAATTTCATATTTTACGGTGCGACCCGCTGCCACACTGACCGAGAGCGGGTTTTTCCACGGGGGCACTTCCACCCGTCCTGCAGCGTCACTTTGGATATTGGATTGCTTGTCAAAACAAACGGTGATTAGCAGGCGTTTGCTGCCTACCTGGAGCGGCCTCGGCAAACAGGCTCACCTGTTCAGCTGCTCCGGAGAGGAAAAACGAGTACAATTCCGGCTTTGTGCCACGCGTCCATAGAGGCGGCGCCTTCAGGACCGAGGACCCGAGTCATTTGAATAGATATTACAGCGTTTTGGAACACAAAAGTTAAAAAAAACAACCAAAGAATCTGTGTGCAGACAGCAGGGAAGGGCAATTTGAACCAGAATCTCTGCTTTCCGAGTCAATCTTCCTTGACGGAACAGTAATGTGCAGAAAGAAAACACGAGGGGGGAAAGTGGGCTCTGGGGCCTTTATGTGTGGGCCTGAAGCTCTTACGAGAAAAAGTCAACACCAAGGTGTTGCTCCAGGCTCGGGGATCAAGTTCAACAGAGCAGGAAAAGGACAATTATGCTCTCCGGAGCAGCTGAGCGGCTTTCAAAACCTAACAGACTCTTATTCTGACCTCTCTGCAAATAAACACTCGGGCGCTGTTAACGCTCCCTAAATAAACCTCCACAATCTCTGCTAACATTTGTTATAGTCTAGACGGATTTGGAAAACGTGACGAAAGCTGTGGAATTTCCTCTTTTTAAACTCCCAGGTTTCCAAAGCCCGTAATTATCGATCGTTTATACGGACAAAAACACTCTGAAAACTACATTTGAACTATAATATATCACCGTACCACTAACTCTTGTTATAATATACTAACATTAACCAGAGCAGCGGCCATGAATTTAGTCTTTTGTCCTCGTTACACGGTGTGTGAGGAAGATAGGAACACGGTGCTAAACACCAGTGATTCTCTTTCTCTTTTTTAACCGTTTAAGAAGCATTTCTGAAGCCATCAAGGGAAGAACCTCCTCCAGAGGGCAGGCGACCGCCTTCTGTCTGCATTCAAATCAGTGGCAGAGGAATACGGAGGGCCTCTGTAGCGGCTCTTCTTGGGCTTTCTCTGTCCAACGAGGCATTAATTCCACGAACAAACATAATCTTGGCTACTGAGACGGAGCTTAAAGCCTCTGCGCCACTTTTTCATCGGCTCTACAGCTTCATTAGAGTCCTCCTGAACTCTTCGGGCCTCCTCCAAAGGCTTTGTTTGTTCCTCAGACGCTACCAAAGCAGCAGCCATTGTCATGTGACAGAACTCTAACAACTGGAGTCCCTGCGCTTCATCAGGGGTGCGACTGTTTGCTGAGCAGATTATTCATACGGGCTCATCCCACAAACCAGACGCAGCTTCATTAACTTTCTTTAGAACTTCGGCTTCATCCTGCTCCATTCTTCTCCTGAAGGATGGAAACGCACAAAGCTCAGGCCTCGGTCGGCTTTTAACGAGTTAGGCGCAAATGTGGAAGCCGTTTGTGCCAGAGGAGACCTTCCCAGCACCAAAACGCACACTCGGAAATGAAAAATAGTGTGTGTGAGTGTTTTAAAAACACTGGACCATCCAAAGTGTTAAGCCCTTCAGGTCTACCCCAAGAACCAGCAATGTTCTTTTTACTAAAGGCTGCAGAAATAATAAGAATAATCCATATATTTATATATCTAAAAAGCATTCCTTAATAAAAACATTAATCAAGGCCGGACTAGTGGGACATCTGGAAAGTCAAACATTAGCCAGGAAATCAAACTGCATCAACAGGTCCGAGGCTGTTGGGCCCACTTTTGGGCTAACCTTCATGACAACACTGTCTGTTCCAATCAGCTCAGCGCGGCTCCGCCGTCCATTTTTCAAACTTTATGACAGTTTTAATTGCTGCCACCTGTCGCCCGATCGACCTGCTCGGCACACACTTTTCCTCACATGTGTGGACGCGGACAAAGAGGTCTATTAGGGAGAACCGGCCTCCGCTGCGGCGAGGTCAGTTGGCCATTAAATTAGTTCCAGCCTCCCACTCCTGCGCGCGCACACACACACATACACACACACACCTACCCTGCTGGATATTATGTGGAGAGTTTTTTTTTTTTTTTTTTTTGCTCTTATGTATAATAATTTCTGATGAACCACAAGTTAATGGCTTTGCCAGTTTGTAAAGTCACTTTTGGGCTGTTGCGTGAAGAGAAAAAAACGTTTGCGCATCGACCACAAAACATTCTGAGTCAATTTGTCTCACACAACAGGGACTTTACAGGTTTCCTATCACCGATTTAGATTTCTTTTAAGAAATTGGAACTAACTGAGCCAAATTCCCGGGAGCTTGCTAGCTCAGCGTCCTAAGGGGACCGACGGTGCCACCTGCTCATCGGGGGAGATAACGGCTCACTTCTGGGATCTGACCTGGAGGCTGCAGGGACCCGGGGTCGACCCGCCGACCCACTCTAGGAGGCTAACGGAGCCGGGCTACACTCTCGTGGCAGCATTAGCTAAATAGGAACACACAGAAACGCCATTTTCCCCTCCGTGGATTCTGGAAGGGATTCGCGCTCAGGCGACAGCACCGGTTGCCCCCGGAGACCCTCTGGATGCTGACAGAGCCAACCTTGACGACCTCACACGATGCAGTGACAATGTGAGTCTGTTGGGTACACGGCGGAGACAAATCACAGCCCTCGTTTATGGGTTCTGGCTGCCGTCGGGGGGGCCTCGCTCCCTGGTTTGGGTTTCAAGGGCCACTGAAGGGACTGGTGATGATGCCTTACCCTTCCAACAGATCCATGGTCGACGTGACGGCCTCGGCGTACAGCAGAGTGCGGCCCAACAGCTCCGTCTTCAGGTTCTGGCAGTACGTGGAAAAACAGAAGTGGGCGAATTTCGGGGGCTCGTCCGAGGCGACGACCAGAGCCACCTGGCCCTGGGGCCACGCGCTCGCAGCCCGGGGCCCCGAGGAAGACACCATCCTGAGAGAGGCCTTGGGAAAGGTCAGGAGGCCGTTCTCATCCACTCGGGTCTGCAACCATTCCAGAAAACTGGCCTTGGTGTCCTGCGAAGAGGGAAAACACCACAATAAAAAGTTCCATAGACACACACACACACACACAGCAGCTCAGCGAGGCGTTTTACAAAAAAGGAATCAAGGACGAGTTTAAGCACTTGCTGGAAAACTCAACTAAAAAGAAAAGTGTTTTAATTTATATTATTTGCATGCAGAGAAAAAGTTTACTTTTTCCATGTAACGCTGTTTTGTTTATTTATTTGAGACCGGCCTAGTCGTTATATCTGGAAGAAACAAAACAAATACTAAAATGTTCTCTTCTAGTAATAAAGGCTCTAACGGATGATCACCTGCCAGTGAAAACTGTGAAAGTGCGCGAATCTCAGCCAATAAAGATCAGAACATCTTGGCGAGCGTAACGACGGTAGTGGAGCCTGGAAACGGTACTTCCAGGACTGTCCTGCCGACCTGTTGGACCCTGCAGCTGTCCTTTATGCTCTACAAAGCAGTCTGGAAACAATTCTGCAGCCTCCAATTTTAATCAACCTGCTCCACGGCTCGGACAAAACGGCTGTGGCAGCGGGGACAAAGGTCAGACATTTGTCCAAACAAAGAGCAAGGAAAACAAAAAGCAATCGGAAGGAGGCTGCTTCGGCAGCCCCTTCTGTTGAAAAGGAAGGAGAACAAAGTTGAATGACACCCGGCAACTGTTTGAGTGCTTAAATGAGAGAATTAAGGTTTTAAAGAATGACCCGTCCTGGGTTCAAGCTTCCCTAAATCGGCGCTCAGACGCCACCTAGTGGCCGTTCTTCAGCACTGCTGCTTACTTATTTAAGCGTCTGAATCTTATTTAAACTAAATTCCTCACGCAGGGAATAGTGGATAAAGGGTGTCAAACTAGGAAAAAGCACTGCGATGGAAGGATAACCCGGAAGTCCAAAACTCACCCGGTCAGTGGCCAGGACGTGCACGGGGCTGAGAGGTGGGACCTGGGTTTCACCGCAGCTGATGCCCAGAGACGTCAGGATCTCCGTTAACACTTCATAGCGCAGGGCGTTGCTGACCTTCAGCTTATTAAAACCTTCGGACGTTAGATGTCGGGAGTCGGGTGAAATTTCCAGGTGGACCTTTAGAGAAGGAACCAAAAACGGAATTAGAGCATGCAGGCGTTTGGACGATGCTGTGACGAGAACAGGAAGTCTGACCTCTCGTTCTGTGTGTAATACAGCACAGTCAGGTCATGTCTCAGCTTTTTAGAACCTCGTGCCGTTCTCGCTTTGAGTAAAAACAATTGTCTTTACCTGACAGAGGACGGCTTCCCCACCATCCTCCTCATGGGTCACCCTGACGATAACCATGTCTCTCTGATGGAGCACGTCCGATTTGAGCTCCCCCCACAGCTCCACCTCGCCCCCGCCCTGGATGTCTCTGACGTAGACTTTCCCACTGGCCAACGAGTGAAGTTCCAGCTCCGCGCTGTCCTCCCTGGTGAAGGCCAGTGTGCGGATCTGCTCGTCTTGTCCCTCCCGGTCCTCCAGACAGATGCCCGCAGGACAGAGGCTGGAGGCTAGGCCCAGCACCCTGCCCCCCTTGCTGAGGTAGGTGAGGAAGCAGGCCTGAAGCTGGGGCGTCAGGGCTTCCTCCTCTGCCAGGACCAGGAGCCTGGTGTTTTCCGCCCAGGGGTCACCGAGAACCTGCTGGGGTAGCAGGTGGTATATGATATTGTTCTCCGTGTTTATACACTCTGACAAAAGCCGAGACACCGCCTGGAAGCGTTCCTGGCGTCCAGCCGTGTACACCAACACGTTGGGTGGTTTACAGCCGGCAAATCCTCCAGAGTTCTGGTCGGCGTCGGCCTCATCCGCACTGTTGAGGTCCGAGCGATCGTCGGGAAGGTCGGGAATGTTTTCGACAGACGCATATTTGACGGACAGAATGGTGCTGTTCTCCAGCTCTAAGCATTCGTGGCAGCTGGAGAGGTGGAGGTGGTGTCCGTGGCCCTCCATCTGCTGGGGATTCCCCGAGGAACGGTCCTCAGTGTCGCCCGAGGCTCCCAGATCGCTGCAGCTGCAGACCGGCGCGGAGCCCCGCCGCTCTTCCAACCTCCGGTCGGCCTCCTGGCCAAGAAGGTGGCTTTTACGACACAGCGGGCGCTGGTGGTCCGCTAACAGGGGCTCGGTGACGCAGGGCTCAGTCGGGGGTCCGCGCAGCCATTCTGACACCTTTGAGGCCGGCTGACTTCGCCTCCCGGACACCTCGCTCAGAGAGGATTCCAGGATACGGACCGCTGCCAACACAACAGAAACAGGAGGGATAAATAAAAGCAAACGTCCAGACAGAACCCAGTTTGACTAGCAAACGAGACTGAACAACTTCAAGCACTGAAACTCTACTATAAAGACGACAAAAAGGTGGCAGCCGATTAAAAATATCATGTGTGACAATCTGAGTTACAAAGTACATCACTGAAGGGATTCTGCTTCTCTGGGAAGCAATGTAGGCAAAAGTGAAGCTGAGCCGTTACTGAGCGAGGAGCAGGGACTGAAGGTGACATACGGACTATCTTCGAGGGAACGAGTCCATGGTCCAGAAGAAGGCGATCTTCGATGAAAGCGACACCCAGCACGCTGAAGTTTTCCAGGCTTGTCTGAGCAACCGCTCTGAATGGTGGGCCAGGACTATAAGCCAGAGGCAGACAGTAGTCGGACCACCTCAGCACCTGTACAAAGCACACACACACACACACACACACACACACACCGGTTAGATCAAACCAGACTCACTGGTTGGGTAATGGCACGCGGGGGCGTTGCCTACTTTCTTCTTTGTTTGAGAAGAATCGCAATCGACTTGGTGTCCCACAGCTTCAATTATGAAGGAAACATCTTTAGTTTGTGGACCTTGCCACGCAGAAGACCCCACGACCACAGTCCAGTTGTTGACGTCACCGAACGCCTGGAGACAGGGGGGAAACGAAAGCGAAAGTAAGCTAATTATAACCCTATCATAATTATATTTATCAGCTGTTTCATATTAAAAGCATCACCCATTTTCATGTGGAAATAATTGTGTATCACAGAAGATGCGTTATTAGCCAGGTCGTTCCAGCAACTGACCTGGGGCTCTGTCACATACACAGTCTTGTTCCGCAGTTGGAGGAAGACCGAGTCTTCGTCAGATGGGAGGAGGCTGACCTGGGGCTGCCCAGCTGGGCGTCTTCCAGAGGAACCGGCGCAGAAGCTGCAGCAGAAGCTGAAGCTGCGGCTCTGGAGTTTGCGCAGGCTGGCTCGGATCAGCGCCGAATAGCACTTGTGAAAACGCACCCACATGTAAACGTAACACAAGGTTATTAACATTTTTAAATAGCAGAAGCCAAAGTGGCCATTATGACTCTCTCCCCTCGCACCAACTGTATTATAAATCGATGTTTGTGACTAATTTTGTCCTCAGCCGGGCTCGAACTATTATTTCTAATCTTCTTCTTCTCCTCCTTCCGCCTCCTCCTCTTCTTCTTCTACTTTCGAAATGCGGGCGCAGTAATAGCGGTTCTGCCCTCTAGTGTTTAGTTTTTGTGACTGTCCTCGTAAATCAGACAGAGACAAGCAAATTGATTTACGCGGCGATATTTATTTTATTGCAGGCTGTATCAAAAGTGGGTGCATGCTAACGCCGATACTGAAGGTGGCAGTAAATTAAATAACATAGTATTTCCCCTCCCACGCGCTAAAGGACGAGGAGAAATTTTACGACAGTTGAGAACTGTCGTAAAATGTACTGCGATGAGCTGTCGAAAATGGCAGCAGCATGCCGGCGCTTTCCAGGATAACGGTCTTCTCCGGTCCAGCGCGTCTTTTTAGGTGGGGACAGTCTGCATCCAGGTCTTGCACTGCAGCGTGTCAAACACAGAGTGCTACAGAAACAGCTACCATCCATATCCGCCGTAAACAGCGCCAGTTCTTTTAAATCAGCGGCCGGTGTCGCTCCCAGGCGTGGTTCTGGGCCGTTGGTTCCGGCATCGAGTTCCAGCATGTCCTCCTCCATGTCCCAGAGGATGGTTTGGGTGGACCTGGAGGTGCGTCCCTGCTCCCAGCGATCGGTGGTAGTTTCAGGGAAAACCTGTGTAATCCTCGCCTAACAAACGGATTGTCATATAAACGTTGCTCATAAACCTGTATTTCTTCTGTTTTTTAGTTACTCATAACCTGAAAGTTCATTTGTCAACTCCATGGCTTGACTTTACCAATTAAAACTTGTTTACTTTGGTGTTTGATTAGAATTGGTGTTGTTAAACGTGGTTTCCATGGTGAAACAACCTGTTGTGATGCAGCTACTAGATACATGCACTTTTAGTGACACTGTGTGTGTGTGTGTGTGTGTGTGTGTGTGAGATCAGATGACAGGCCTAGACATCGAGAAAGACCAAATCATCGAAATGGCCTGTCTGATTACAGACTCTGACCTGAACATTCTTGCTGAGGTAATGTAAATATTTCTGCTCATTCTGTTGTGATGTGAAGATCTGTCCTCTGACATTTTTGTGTGTGTGGATCACCAGGGGCCCAACCTGATCATCAATCAGCCGGACGAGCTGCTGGATGGCATGTCTGAGTGGTGTAAAGAGCATCACGGAAAGGTGAGCTGCTACAGTCGTGGTTTTTAAAGTCCTCCATGCCGTCGCCAGCTGTTGTGTAACAGCCGGTGTGATTGTCGTAGTCAGGACTGACCCAGGCTGTACGAAACAGCAAAATCACCCTGGAACAAGCCGAGTATGAGTTCCTGTCGTTTGTCAGACAGCACACTCCGCCCGGACAGTGTCCCCTCGCTGGTGGGTGACGGCAGAAGCCAGGTGATCATGTGACTGGGCTGATGTGTCGCTAACCTTCCTCTGATTCCTCTGCCTGCAGGCAACTCTGTGCATGCGGACAAGCGGTTCCTGGAAAAATACATGCCGCAGTTCATGCACCACCTCCACTACAGGATCATCGATGTCAGCACCGTCAAGGAGCTCTGCAGGCCCGTGTTCAGAACCTTGCTATTTACTTAAAAGGCGCCGTGGGCGCTGGAATTCTGCAATTAATTAAAAAAAAAAGCTTTATTACAGCTGTAGTTTGTTGTGCAGAGTTTACCTTTTATATTCTAATGGTTCCTTTTGGCAATTCCAATGCTTGCAGGCGCTGGTTTCCAGAGGAATACAAGCAGGTGCCTCCCAAGAAAGCAACCCACAGGTGAACAGGCATTTTTACCTCCCCATCTGTTATAAATCTAAAGTCTAACTCTTAGATTGTCGCCTTTATTGCTCCAAGTAATTTCAACTCGTTCCTAAGGTGGCTATGCAAATACCAGTCTGGTTGATGTGAAAAGCAATTTGTTGGTGGTTAATGGGGATTAAAAAAAGGAATAAAATCGCATATTGAAACGGAGATATAACTGAGATAAAACGAGATAAAACTGAAGCGACATTAACGCGACAGCAGGTGTCGCTATTGTCCATGTTACAAAAGAGTCAAACAACAGAGAGGCAGTTCTGCTAATGCTATCAGAATATTATCAGGATCTATGTCTTATTTTTCTTAAAAGTACATCAGATTTGATTATCTATTCCATTCAAGCTCCACTTTCCCTACTTTCGACTTACTATTTCTACTTTTTGCACTTTAGGCTGCGAACTGTGTGAAAGTCGGAGCAAAATGTCTTCAATTAATTGATTCCCGAGGAGTTATTTTTCTTCGGAGGCTACAAAAGTCTGCAACTGACCACGTTGTTTTGTTTCAGAGCCTTGAGTGACATCTATGAGAGCATTAAAGAGCTGCAGTTCTACAGATCCAGCATCTTCAGAGTCCCAGCAGCAGCGCCGCTCTCCAAGATTGTGGAAAACGGAGGCGGCAGCAGCAACGGTTAAAGAAAGGCAGGAGTAGGATGGAAGATCTTCCTCAGAGGACCACTTAGTGTGATTGTCTTCATTTACTTTGTTTGTTGATTTGGTGTCCAGCCATCCTTTCTATGGCTGGAAAATTACACACAAGACCGAGGCCAGTTCGTTCTGCATTTTTATTCGACTTTCAGCTTGAATTGATCTTTTGACTTTCAGTACTTTAACGTTGCAGTTATTCTGTCATTGATTTTCTTTTTTTTTACAGAATAAATTAGTCTGTAATAGAAGAAGTTGGCTTCTCACTTCATGAGCAGCTTGTATAAAAGCTCTTTTTAGGACTAAACTAGTCACATCTCCGATTTATTCTTCATGTATGAAGATTTTTGTTTTAAAAAGAACTTGTAGGAGTTTGCTTTATTAAAAGAAATGAGAAAATATTAAAACAGATGAAGCTGTTGTGTTTCCTTTTGACAAGAAACTTGCAATAACAACTCAGCTGTGTTATTTTGACATCATTTAGGAAAGAATATCAGACGTACAGACGTCTAAAACCAAAGAGCCGCATCTCAGGCGGCACTCTGAGCGCTTTGTTTACAGATTCTTCCAAATCCTCAATTCCACATAAAAATTTCATAAGATTATGTTTCAGCATTTAGAAAGAAGAAGCAAATAAACCTGAAAACAACGCCTCGTTTTTAGGACCGAGTGGTGCAAACCAGCTCGCCTTCTCCACAGCCCCCACCCATCAGCTGTGGACGGAGTAAACACACATTTCTCTCCTCATGCCATCGATCCTCTGGTTCACAACCGTGTGTGAGACCTTTTCTTGCTTTGCTTGACTTGTTGGAGGGGACTTCTCAGGCCCGGTGTGAGAACCTGGCCCCTCTCGCATTTTCGGCAGGTTTCTCCCTAAAAACCCACGTCAACAAGGCCGAAACCGAAGCGCTGTCAGGCCAGCGGCGAGGAATAAAGCGTTAAAGGGATTATTTGGGTGTGATGAGAGCGTCCTCGGCCTTTACGGAGCCACGAAGAATCCCTGAGCGAGGAGAACGCCCGGCTGATGTACCCTTGATACATTTTTAATGAGCACGTCTTTGTTCTGCTCGCTGCTATTTCAGGAGGTTTTCACAGGCAACACTGATTTCATGGCCCAGACCGATTGTTGTGGAGGAAACAGACAAACGGACACACGATATCGGATCATTTGTTTTATTCTTCATCTTAAGGCGCCCTGCTAATTGACTTAAAAAGAAAAAAAAAAGTGGGGCGTCAAACCTGACTCATCAAATCCGTCCTGTCAGCAGAGGTGTGAAGGTGCAGCAACGGTAGCGCGCTGGTTCGTTACTCTGGCTGCAGGCCGCGCACGGCTGAATCAGCTAACGCTGCTGCTGACAGAACAGGCAGCAATAACAACTACCAGTCATCTTTGTGAACCCCCCCCCATCCCTCACCGTCAGGCCCTCCGGCCCCCGGGTCCATAACGTGATCCGGTGAGGCTCTCCGGTGCTCGTCCAAGGTGTGATGACGAGCTCAGTGCCAACGTGCCCTTCATCATCAAGTATCCTGCTTAATTAGCCTGGTACAGCCCAGAGCACCGTCGCTACAGCTCATCACTTCTTTTCTGGTTGTACAGCAGCTGCAGCACCAGCGTGACCCCGGAATCTCAGCCGAATCCGAACCAAGCTGACCTCCGGGAATCTGACGGGATGTGTGCTGATGGTCTTTTCTTTGTTTATTTTAAATAAATGTAATGAAACGACCTGAGTATCAAATCTGCTGTGTTCTACTGCTCGTCTGTCTGTCTCTCCTCTTCACAACCAGATTTAAGGGACAGATTTGAAGAATTCTTCACTTTTTCATTGAGGCAGGGATCAGAAATACATAAATAAGTGAATCAACAAGGTGGTTTTGTGTCTTTTCTTAGGACATCCAGATGTGTGGATGGTGTTCGTCTGCTTCGAAAGCAGAGACGACTGAACCTTCGTTGTTCTGCTGTTGCCCCAGAACAACGACAGCACATCCGCATGTGGACGCTGCAGTTTTCACGCTGTAAATACGCGCTCAGGTGCTGCCGGGCCCTGTGAAAAATGGGTGTCAACCACCTCTCAGGACCAATTATAACTCGTCAAAGCGACATCCTCATCAGCCTAAACAAGGTTCCGCTTACCTTCTACATCTAAAAGCCTTCTGGGGCTCAAAGAGAATCATCTGCACAGCTCATTACCCCACAAATATTGTAACACAAAGAGTAAAACAAGGTTGCACAACAAACTCTCAGCATTATCTGAATTACCTGAAAAATTAATTAGAATCTCTTCATCACTTTTCAAGCTATTTTAGGGGTAATAATTAGTTACACACTAGAGGTGTTAGTGTTGATTGATTCTTTTTCCCCCATGGCAGCCTTTGTGGGGGTTTAATTCAGCTGTATGTATTTATGACATTTGTAAGATCTTAAATGTTAAAAAGGAAAAAAACGGTTGTTTATTCTTCCATTTTGCTCAGTCCATGTCTTTCTTGTATCGGGACGTCCTGGAGGCGTAGAGCCAGATCAACTGCCCCCTTTCATCGACTCCACACACACACACACACACACACACACACGCACACACCTCGGCTACGCCTCCTCCTCCGATATTACGCAGTGGCACCGAGGCTGATCGGACGTGCGGGGGCTCCATGTGGGCTCATCTCCACGAGGGGGGCGACCTGCACATGAGCTGAGGGTGTGAGGGGGGGGGCTCAAGGAGAAAAGGAGAATCCTCCCTGCTGCTCGTCTGCTGGATCATCCGCTCAGCGCGACTCCGCCGCTGCGTCTGAGGGAGCGATGCGGGCGCGTTGCGCCAGAGACCTGCGGTAGTCTTCCTCACTCCCTCGCCAGGTCACATTCGAGTTGGTGTGAAGTGGATCTCCGCGACTCCTCTCTCCTTTCCCGCGGGGATCCGGACCAGCTGGACGCATAGATGTCTGCGCCTCAGCTCATCGCTCCGTCCTTAGGTAAGTTCACTCCTTTTCCAGCTGTGACCGCTGATGTCGTGAAGGTGTGTGTATGCGTGTGTGTGTGTGTGTGTGTGTGTGTTCGTGTTTGTGTTTGTGTTTGTGTTTGTGTGTGTGTGTGTGTGTTTGTTCGTGCAAAGTGCGTAAATACGCGCCGGCGTGTGCGGAGTGAAGAAAATATATTTCAAACCTTATAAATAACAACTGTAATTAATGCAACTACTGGGAAAAAGTATCCCAAAAGGTGTCCCTGGCAGGAAAATGACTGAAGTTGATTTTAAACGACGCGCTCCGTGATTCCACGCGACAACGCGCGCCATCGGGAGGGAAATACTGCCGACACTGACCTCAAAATGTTACAATATCACATCACACGCCACTGCAAATCCAACAGTTAATTTGGTAGAAAAATAACTCCCCGTGCGTGCGTGCGTGCGTGCGTGTGGACGCAGCACATCACAGCCTGGAACACATCAGCGGGTCAGGACACGACGATTAGAGCGGTTGTCCACGGGGTTGTGCGCGCTTTCATTAGTTGCATTAGGGCAGCGGGTTCGACGGGCCATGGCAAAAAACAGGCCGTTCCACCTCATGGCGCTGCCTCCTTTAGTCCACTGGAAAAGTTGTCCTTCATTTGGCCACAAATTATATGCAGCTGAATAAATCTGAGCCGCAGTTCAGCTTATAGAAAGAAAAGAAGCTATCTTCTTATTTTTCCTATCCTATTTAATTATGTGTATCCAGAGTTTGTCATTTTGATGTGTTCTGATGCCTCTTTCTATTCTCTTCTTCCTATTCTATCTCTATTCCTATTTTTCCTGTACATTTTCTCCTAATATTTATTACTGTGCTGCTGCTGGAACAGTGCAGTTTCCCCATTGTGGGATAAATAAACCTATTCTATTCTATTCTATTCAAAAAAAAAAAAAAAAAAAACAATCTCTCCCTTTGTCAGCTGGGGCTGCTCCATCAGTCATGTGACACACCCAGAGATGATCCCACAAGTAGGAAGTCATTCATTGTCCCCTTGACTCTGGATACAGAGGAGATCGCCAGCTGTAGGCGGGATCCTTCAAATGTGGAGATGACCAACCTCTTCCCCCCCCGCGGATACAGGATGTTTTCTCCCTAAACTCAGGCCTCACATCTCTGGCTGCTCCCCCCCCCTTCCGGCAGCACCCCCCCCCAGCCCCCCACCCGCCCTCCAAACCCCCCATCATCATCATTTCTCTACCTTCCATTTTCTCCTCCTGCCTCTGCAGTGTCTCAGAGGTGAGTTTCACAGGAAAGAGGTCACGTGAACTATCTATTTAGCAGAATTTCCATACCCCCCCCCCCCACCTCTGCCCTTTATCTCCCTCTTCTCTCTCTCTCTCTTTCCCAGTTGGTTGATGGAATGGTTAAATTCATTGCTTCTCGTAAAGCGCTTTTGATGGGAAGTAAAACGATATGGCCGGAATACACCGGGATGTTCGAACACCTGTGTGAAAACCAGGGATGGAACCTACAAATGTGACTCACAGATGTGTGTGTGTGTGTGTACGAGGGCAGCCTCAGTGTTGTTGTTGTTGTTGTTGTTAGTAGTTTAGTCTTTTTCTTCCAAAGAAACGAAGTCAGCAACGGCGCTGACTGGCAGAATCCTTGTTTGAGTTTTATTGTTTTTCCTTGTACATTTGTTCACTGTGCAGAAAAGAAAACTCTAACGATCCCCGTCGATGCTCAATGTCACAGGGAAAACTGCTGAATACACACAGAACACACACACGCGCCCACACAAACACAAATATTTGCAAGAAAAAGGGGGGGAATTATTTATTTGCCGCCACCAGAGGCCTCTACATCAATGGCGCATCTGTATATACCCTAAATGCTGCAGTGGGGTTTGGGGGTTTTCTGTTATCCATCAGAGTCTGGAACACTCGTGGATGTGCAGGTCGGAACGTTGTTTGCTCCCGCCTCTTTCTCTCCTCTGAAACAAGTGTATTTGTTCACTTCTATAACTGCTCACAGAAGCCTTGTGGAATTGGGAATATTGTTGGGAATAAAAGTGAGTTTCTGTTTAACCTCCTCAGGAGACGCTCCTGCTGAGAGGTCAGATTTAATGTTGTCATCCAATTCAGGGATAAAACCCCAAACTCATTATGGTCCATCGGCGGAACGCATGAAGGATAATCAGCGACATGATGCGGTTTGGACATCTTTTCCAAGTGGAATTTCACCTACTTGCAAGAATACATCTTGCAAACTATAGCACCCGTGTGTGTGTGTGTGTGTGTGTGACATATGTAAAAGCTTTAATTAGCTGCGCGGCAGGGGGGAACTTCCCCCTTGAGCCAACTGACAACACTGTGACAAAGTCATCTCCCTCATCTCTTCCACCTCCTGGTGGTAAAATCCCAAGCTTCTCTCCTTTATCCAAACGACTGAAATCATCTGTTCTTTGTGCTCGCCAGTATGCTCGCGAGCAGCAACGCACTTCGTCTATGCTGATGTTGCTTTTTAAAAACTGCTGCAGTCATTTAGGAACTACTGCCACTTCCTTCTCCTGCAGATCCATCATTTAGGATCCAAGAGCACAAGTGACACCAACATGTCTGCCTCTGGTCTACAATTAATAACTACTGGTTATTAATTATGGCTTGAAAGCAGCTATTAACCTTAAAGTTGTGTTTCCTAAAGTGTTACTGAAACAAAAATAGCAGTTTAGGGGGGAAAATCAGTTCCCTATTTAACCTTTTTGTGAAATGTTCCGCCGTATAAAAGATCATTTTTAGGTTTTAAAACTCCCGTGTTGTTGATCTGATCTATAAATGGTCACATCCAGGTGAGAATTGCACAAGAAGCAATAAAAAAAAAAAAAGAAGTTCTTTTCCTCTCTCTTCTGCTCTCCCGACAGTCTGTTGGACCTGCAGCATTTATTTTATTTCCCACTTTCGGCTCTTTTTACTCAGATGGGTCCCGTGTCCTCGGTGAATCGCTGAACTAAGTCCTCCCACTGAACCTCCCACAACACTCCCAACTATATCTTTGATCTTTGCCTCGTTCTCCGTGAAGCAGATCTCAACATCCCAGCTCTAAATCAATTTCTGTAGTATGAGAAAAAAAGGAATCTGAAAACAACCCTTTTTTTTGTTTTTTAATGTGAAACCAAATACAAATAGGTCGCCTTTCTAGCTGCTGCTACACCAGGTTTCCTCTGAGCTTGGACGACTCCTTTCTCCTTCAGTTAGACCAACTGTGCAGAATTAGGATATAACTTGTACGTCACATAAACTGATAAACGCTGCCTAATTACATCGTGTCTACGCCATTTAGCGTTTCAGGTTGAACAACGTTACACAAGAAAACAGCCTTTCCACTGAGATGCTGTACATGTGCAGGTGTTGTTTGGCTCCTTGTTCACCAGGGTTATTGTCACCAGCTGTCTCTGTGTGTCTATTCTTGGTCTTTCTATCTTGGAGGTCATGTAGGCTGACAGCTTAACTGCCGTGTGCAAAGCTTCGGAAACCACTAAATGCTACCCTGCTCCCACGGCTGGTGTTATACGTGCACCTTAGCCTTGCCTGTGCTGAGTTGTAGTCAGGTAACTTTTTCCAGGTTTTCCAGGTGGTACCAACTGTGCTCACTGTGCAAAAGTGAATGGAAATCTGTAAACTTCAAGGGTGCAGACCTAGATAGTTCAAAAATAAAGTGCTGTATCAACACTGTCCGCACGTTTAGCAGCGGGCCTCCTGAATGACAACGTGCTGCATATGGGAAAATGGATTAGTGGATTACTCTGTCAGTGGTGCTGAATGAGACGGGCATCCCAGATGTGTTCTTGAACACGACGACAGTAATTCTCGCGTTTGGACGGCTGAAAAATTAATTGGGGGCCTGTCCTGGAGAGCCAAAGCACATCATGAAAAAAAAAAGTGCATGGAAGAGAAATTTAAAAGCGGCATTATGAAAAAAAACCATTTTGGATCTGTGACTGAATGCCGCTTCTTTCCCTCGATCCCTTTCCCCAACAGCGAAACAGTGAAATTAAGGATGCCTCATTCGATTCCAGTGTGTTAAAAGGACATTTGCAGCAGAACCGCCGGCGTGGCCACAGCTCTGGCTTCGTGCCAGGGCGGAGATTGGGGGGGGGCTTTATATTTAGATGGGGTGGTAAAGATACCTCCGTCTCACGGTCTGCACGTGCTCTGTGCCCGGAATGTGGGAGAGCTGGACGGAGAGAGCCGAGCTGGCCGGTTCTGCTGTGTCATCTTGTTCCAAAGCAGCGTTTAATCACGTCCCCTCGCCTCCGTTCTTTGTGTTTCATCTGGGTGTATAAGGTGGTCTTGTGCTGGGGGATGGCTGGGCGGGAGGGTGGGGGGGTTTGTGGGGACACAGGAACATTTGCAACACCGGATTCTGCGTGTGTTTTGAAGCTGTGGCCCGTATCTGTCAATCAGTGTCGTGTGTCTGCCAAGCAGACGTTGAGTCCTGTCTCGCTGCTAATGGAAGAATCTCTTAATCCGTCCTGATCTTGTCAAGGCGCCCCTGAAAACGTGCGCACATGGGGGTCGTGACCAGGTGGCCCAGACAGGGCACGTCCTAGGTGAGGATCTGCAGATCATCAGATGTTTCCAGTGATTTTCTGTCAAACAAACCACACGCTTTTACGCCTGGGAACTAAAGCCGGTTGTGGGCTGCAGCAGTAATGCAGTCTTTCTACTGAGGGGGCTCTTCGCTGCGTCTGCGGCTGCTGTTTACATCCGCTGCCACCTCCATGACATCATCAGCGCACTGGAAACAGGTCACCCTGCTGCTGCGTTCACTGCCACTAGGAAATTTCCTTCGCCGTAACCTATAGACTGTGCTACTGAGGAGGGTTTTTTAATGTGTGCGTTGCTATGCAAGACCGTGACGTGGCATCGGCGAGGCACGCTGTCTTGCTGCCCCCTGCCCCCATTTTTAGGCTCTCGGACCACACCTCTGTGTCTTTGTCCAGCCTACAGGCAGAGAGTCAAACAGTCCAAACCGGTTATCTCGCAGGTGGACGCTTGTCCCCGGACACTCAGAGCATCCTGCAGCTCCGTGTTGTGCTGGGACGTAGCTGGAGCCGCCTCCACGCTGGAGGAGTCCTCTGTCAGCATCCGGGAACATGCTGTCCACAAACCTGCGCCCTGCTTGGACGTCAGGACGTTTCAGAGTAGGAAGGAGGGGCCTTTAGGGGGGGGAAGCTACAGCACAGAGGAGAAGATGGACAAGTCGTAGGCACACTTGTCTCCATCCCCACCATCAGTGTGACTGACGACCACCAGTAGCCGCCCACGGAGGAGACCCCCACAATCCTGGACGCAAGTGCAAACCAGTGTCAGACATGGGACATTCAGGCGCTACAGCAAGGGACTAATAGCTTCCTGACATACTTGCCTGGTGGTATTAAAGAAGGCAAAAAAAAAACCCACTTTTAATCTATGTGGTTAATTAAATGCATCTGAGACTTATATACATCATATATGACGCATCTAAAAATGAATGACTGTGGAGTTGTAGGATCGTTAGGGGCCATTGTCACTAATAATCATGCCACATCCTTTGGCTGGCGCAGCAAACATTCATCTGAAATTCTAATGGGTGATTTAAAAAAATAAATAAATAAAAACAGGCCTTTGCAGTCCAGATGATTAGATGGAAAGCTAACTAGTGAGGTAGTTAGGGGCTAGCTTTCATCTCATATTTCAAAGGAATGAACTCCCTCGCGTGCTTTGTTACTGTATAAATCATATTTTAATTATATCCTGTAAAACTGAGTCGTAAATACAATTAATCCGAACTGTGTTATTCATATTTCTCTTATAGACCAACGTCGTCATTTGCGACTGTGATGCAGCTGATGCTGGTTCGGTTTGGGTTTTCCTAACTTGCATTATCACTTCCTCTTAGTTTCAGCCCAGGCCGCATTCATCAACACCCCAGATCTCCCTCCCTCCTCTCTCCCTCTCCCTTTCTCTCTCTCTCCTCCTGCTTTTGCATGCCCATTTCCTAACAATAAGTATCTGAGTGCTGACAGGAGCAAAACGCCGCGATGTTTTTGATGAATGCCCTCTGTTAACATGAGGAGAAGCGGGCATCAATCTCCTGCAGCCTGATTAAAACACACCAAACAGCGATGCAGAGTGTTGACGTGTGCTGCAGACACGAGGACCTCCAAGAGAGCAATTCCCAAACGCAAATGCGGTGGTGAGCGGAGATCGTTAGAAGGCGCAAAAGGAAAAACCAAGTGAGCCGTTTGAGTTTAGTGAACATTAACGCCGAGGGAGAGCTTCCTCAGGAATGAGGTTTCGGATATTATATTTTAATGCCGTGGGAATTCAAAGTCACCTGACTAAAGCAGGAAGGGAACTGCAGCAAAACTTCAGATGTTCAGCCCTACATTCTGTCAAAGGGAGATGAGAGTTTGAGATTGATGGCTCCGGAGACAAAAGTGCGGCCTGACTACGCATCTTATAAATATAAATCATAAAGACGGCAACAGCTTATGATTTTAATTAGATTTCTGGCCTTTTGTTATTTCTTTTCCTGTTGTCACAGATAAATGGTGTGGCGTTTTATATAGCGGTGTAAAAAAAATGCATGTAAGCTAGAACTGTTTGCGTGAATTTAGTGCTTTTGCTCTGTGAATTGCAGGAACATATCAGGTTGATCCTTGCTGGGGTTGAAAAGTGAATCATGGATCGTTTGGGGTGCGGCTGCCCAGATTTACTGATAGAGGTTGGGGGTAATAAAGAAAGGTCAGAGGCCAGACAAGAAATGCTGAGACTTGGAAATGGAGCGATTCATGGTCCTATAACTCAACTCTGTACGACACAGAGGGAGGAAGGAGAAGAAGGATTGCAACATTGATGGGATATGAGGGGGTGGGGATGAGTGGGTGAGTGAGGAGGAAGAGTCAAGATGGTAGATGTCGCAAGCGCTAATCGAGAGTTGCAGCCAGCATTAAAGGCCTCGGAAAAAGCTTGCTCAAAGAGGGTGTCTTTGAACCCAAAATGATCCTTCCCCAAAAGCTGGACCCAAGCTCTCCGGCTCTATTCAGCGGCACAAATGCCTCCGTCTCTCATTGTTTCATCCAGCTAAAAAAAGGATTTTCCCTCTTTCTGCTTTTGTCTCCGTCCTCTCAGCTGATTCTGTCCAAATAATCTTAACTGAATAGCTGACCTATATGAATTGTTTCCCCTCTGTAACTGTAAAAAAGGAAAAAAACAATCACCGGAACCATCGCCGTTGCATCTGTTTTAGTTTAGTGATTCTGCAGATCATTGTATGAAACTCTACACTCTTTTGACGTGTGACACTTCATCTCCAAGCAGGAATCGGATCAAGATGTGGAAGCGCTTCTGGTGCGGGGCACGCGTTCCAGACGGCGTATCAGTAAGTGTGAATGAAGAGTGATCCCAGTGACACTGAGAAGAAGCCAGGGCGGAACAAGCCTGCAGCCAAATCATTAGGATGCTTTCAAACGACAATCTCCTCACACTTGATCCCCTTCACGTCAGCCCGCCTCGGAACACGCTGCCCACCGCGCCGGCGTCAGACGACTCCCAAAGCGCCAGCAGCGTCACCCCACATTAACTTTATTCATGCTGACAGTGTCAGGAGTGAAAATGCCTCCCTCATCTTCAGGTGAAAGGAAACCAGAGTGAGTGCTGCTTGTCATTTTGCGCGGCGTGTACTTTGATTTCGGCGGTCAGCTAATAAACGACATGTTTCTAAGACTTTGGTGGGGTTTCTTTTATAAAGGGAGATTTTCATTGATCTGAGTTTCACTGTGAATTTTAGAAGTAATGATTCAACACCATAAAAAACTGGATGTTTTGGCCCAGCGGTGCAAAATACTGCAGGAGAAAATGCAGGTACTGATATTTAAAATGTAACGATTAGGCTTGAGAGCAGTCTCAGTGTCGCTAATTGTGTCTGTATTTATTACGTTTGACTGGCAGGTGCAATCCGCCTCCACACAGATGGATGTCACCGGGGTGGTGTAGTCTGTGGGAAGTGAATCGCCTCGAAAATCCGTATTTAACGCTGATGGAAGTCCATGTTTTCAAAAACATCTATACGGTTTTGCACTGTTGGGTTGGATTCAGTTCAGAAACAGAGGAAAAAATATTGTTTTTTGTCTGATTAGATAAGAATTCAAGTGGGAAAAAAAAGAATATTAAACAAGATTCAATGTTTGGGTTTTGATTAGCAACCTACAGTCCGGAATATAAGTTATATGTATGTGGAGGTGGATAAATACTTCTGCACAGCCCTGTGGCCACGCCGCGTCATATAACCGTGGCTTCGGAATGTGACTTGGAGCAGGGCGCTGACCCGACCTCCTCCGATCCCACTGTAATCAGGCATTTATGGAAAGTGACAGATCTATAGATGGAACAGAAGCCTCTCACATCATTAGCAGAGAAGTCTGAGATACCACTGAGCTCTGGCTTCTATAAATGTCCTGACAGGCAAGAGCTGGGGGCAGATGCGCTCCAACATCGCCGTTGTGGCTCGGATTTTTTGCTCAGCAGGTTAGCTCAAAACGCCAAAACGGCCGTCGAGCCTGAGAAAGCAAGTTGACCAGCTCAAAACCAAGCTAAGAAAACTAAAAGACACTTGTAGTATTTCATTTAAAACACAATTTCCTCCTACTGGTCACACTATGGTTGTGTCAAACTCAATAACGATACTTGTTCTCTGTTAAACAACGCATGACCAGATAGCATCAAGAGTGAAAACGCGGTTGGAGAAATCAATCAAGTGGATGGTTGACGTTCATTCACACAGCGATAAACTTGATTGGACAGAGCCACCATTCTCTGGTGTAGCCACAGACCTTTGCCTCCAGCTGTCCCTCTTAATAATGGTGTTGTCTTTATTATTATTATTATTATTATTATTATTGTAATCATCACCACCACCATCGGTATTATGATGATATTACTATTATAACTCGGTCGTGGTCCTGTCAGCAGCTGTGACTGAAGGTGGCCGTCTCCTTGTGACCTCTGCCCAAGGGCATTTTCTGGTTGGCTTGCGTGACAAGACAGTGACAAGACTGTGACTAAGTCTGTTGCACCGATGGGGGAACAACAGTGGTGATGACTCCAGTGATGATGGTGATGTCAGCGTGGCGCTCACATGTCACAGCTGTCCTCATTATAGGACAGTGAATTCTAAGCAGACCTTACAGCTGTCTCCACTGCCAGAGTGCATAATTAGCAGGGAGATGGATCAATTAAATCTAATCAGGCCAACCAAGCGAGTCCTTGAGGAACGTCTCTTTTGCTAAAAGTTTCTAAAAGTCTTGGAATGATTGTCCCTTTGTTTAGCAAACTAGGCACATTTGTTAATGTGAGTTGCTGGATGGAAAATGGATAGATAAAATCGGACAAATTTTATGTAGGTGCGGTCACGACCTTGGAAGAAGAGAGAGCTTCACTGTAGAGAACAGCGCAGGAAGCCAAGCTTGCCAAGCTTGGCATAAATGTGCCATCAACTGCATGCCCAGACACAAAATCCTGCTATTTACTGCCGTGTTTCAAGGCAATGGGGAACCGGATCACTGTGCAGGTGTTTATGACTCATCGGCAGGCCTGCGAAAATGTCTCGACCTATTCGATACTGCCAAGGACACAGCTGATCAGTGTCATCAAATTCCTTGTTAAAATCACCCCGATCGGGCTGATCTTTGATCCGTTTAATCGCTTTCATCCTTCCAGATGTTCCCAAGTTCACGGTTGGAGGCTCTGCAGCTTATAAATGACCTGGTCCTCAGAGGACAGGACTGAAATACAGCCTGTCAATAACAGAGGAGTAGTGGCTGCTGAAACAGCCAACACAGCAGGTGGCCAAAAGCTGCGCTGCTCAAGTGTAAACCCCCGTTTTAAAGGGCATAAATATTAGACATATGTGTGATAAATAAGACATGGAGAGTTATCGATCTTTAGAGATGGTAACAGAAGAAAAAATTTGCCTACGCAGATGAAATCATCCAAATGTCAAATCATACGATTGTTTTTGCTACTTAAACACACACACAGACACACACACACACACACACACACACACACACACACACAAAATCAATCACTTTGTGCAGATTGTTGTTCTCAGCTAAAAGGGCGGCTGTATGGACTGCGCTCCAAGTCTATAATACCCTGAGTGCTGGAACAGCGCGAGGATCTTCCTCTCTCTGCCACAGTTTCATGCAAATGGCTCAGGTCTGCCAAACATAAGAAGAGGAGAGAAGGAAAGCAGGAAAGGGTCGGTTTAGGGAAATGAACAATTATTAGATTTTGGTAAAGTAGATTGGTACTTAATGTACTTTTAATATTTTCCCTCAGATAAATAATATACGGCATATTAGTTATTAAAATTGTCGAAGCTGCATAGTATCTGGGTCATGTGATCTTTGATTTGTATGAAAGCGGATATTCCAGTTCAGAAACAATCATATATAGAGTGTATTTATTATATTCTATATTTTGAATAATTATATATATTGAATGTGTGTGTGCTCATCTGTTGCTGCTCAGAAGAAAGAACAAGCTCCCTGGCAAAGCCTTAATAACAGCATGTTTGCAGCCCTTCCAGGGAACCATCCCATAATTTCAGAGTAACCATGCGCGTTTGTTGGGGAGTGCACAGCTGAACATATCTGTCAAGGCTGCACACGCTAAAGGTTTGGGATTAGCCCTCTAGTCTTTCTTTTTCCTTTGATATTTTCAATTTTGTTAGTCATTTCCATGGAATGTGCACGGAGAAAGTCGTGCTCCTACAGTCGCGTTTTGTTCCGAAATCCCCAGTAGATGTGGCAGAAAGGCATAGCTTCGAACCAGGAAACATGTCTCCTCTGCAGCGCCCACCTCAACCCTCAATCAAGCGAACAGTTTGAACTTTTAGCCGCTTAATTGGCGAGTTCTGTCTTTTTAACCCTACCAGCTACGAATAATAATAAAATAAGTCGACAGAACTGGGAGAGTTTAGATGAAAGCTTTGAAAGACGTAAAAAGATGATTCACTCTCGGTACCAGAGTCCCTCCTCGTCCTCTGCCTCCTCTTCCTCCTGCTCGTCCTCCTCCTCCTCAAGCGTTCAAGGCTGCGGTGAAACGACTGCACGCTTCGGGGAGTAGCTAATGTGCAGAAAACAGGTGGAGCAGCAGGGTGGAGGGACGTCAGAGTATCACACATCCATTATTCACTGTCTGTCAGCAGAAGAGTACAGAAGCTGGCAATCATTCACAACAGCAGCTAATTATGCCCCTTCAGCCTGTCAGGGGTTCACGCCAGCGTTGTTCTTCATCCTTTCCAGCGTTGTTCCTCTTTGTTTTTGCCTTTGCAAAACTTAGGGACGGCATGAACGCAGGAATCACCCTTCTTGTCTCTGACAGCACGACATCCCTTTTGTCTGTTTCCATGTTTAGCTGACACAGTGAGCGTATGTATTATAATTATAATAAAGTTATTTCTTTTTTTTTGTTGTTTTTTAAACATGAACACATCCTTTAGATCTGGGGGTTAAGAGAGGTTCTAAAAGACTCGCTGGGTTGGCTCTCCATGCCACACCACTGCGTGCTGCTCAGTCAGCCAAGAGTTTCCAGACATTTTGTGGTGATAACACACACATACACACACACACACACACACACATCCAGCAGGATGACATTGTCCGTACATTTGATCATTGTTCAAGGGAAGATGAATACATGAGGGAACCAAACGGGAGCTCGGGTTTTTATCCCCTCGGTCTCCTGGTAATTGGAGCCCAGTCAGCAGGACGCTATCGTCCCCACCACCTTCTTGCTGCGGTTGGTGAGCTGCATGTCCCTCCGGATCTCATCCGTTTTCGATTGCATCGGTGTGTTTGAAGCCCATTGTGGTAACCTAAAAACAGATCGCACAGATGGAGCTGTGTGTGTGTGTGTGTGTCAGCAGGTTGCTTTTCAAGCCTTGCACCTTTTGTTTTGGTGAAAGGTCCTCTGATTAGAAGGTGTCGCTGGCGGTGTGCCTTTGCACACCGCCTCCCTGGGAGTCTGAGTCTGATATTTCAAGTGCAACCAAACTGTTTTGATCATGTCGATCATCTTTTATAAGCTTGGGTTTTTCTGTTATTTATTTCCATTTTTATGACATTGATTCATTTCAGTTTTTACATCTTCAACATCTTGTTTCTGTCGTGCCTCTGAGCCAAGCTCAGTTTACTCTAATGCCTAATTGGTCCGTGCATCTTTCCTTTTATGTGCTCAGTAAGCACATATTTCTGCACCCACTGAGTTTTTGCTGCAAACTCACTCAGGGTGAGAGTGTGAACTTCAGAAGTTACAGCCATAAAGCTACACACCGTTTTTACTATTTTTTTATTTTAATGGAGAAAAAAACTCGTGGGTGTGTGTGTGTGTGTGTGTGTGTGTGCGCAATACAAGGTTACATAACATGGCAGATTGCGTTGATTGAAGCCCCTAGGCCCTTTGATCTTACCCGATGATCTTTAAAGATTGAAGGTCAAAACCCCTCTAGAACATCACCAAAACGCAGTTGTCTGTTCCTTGGCCCATTATCAACATTTCCTGAAAATGTCATTAAATTCATTTTCTAACCCTTGAGTTGTTTTGAAACCAAACTGTTTATCTGTCTGTCGGATGTATTTACTTCCTCCAAGGAGGTTTTGGGTTTGGTTGTTGATAAATGTTGATAAAACCCAGGTAAACTGTTCATTAAATGCTTCAATCTTGGCCCCAGACGTCAGACTGACCTCTTTTCTGGCAGTTTTGCTGGCTGTGCTGGCGGCCTGTGCCCAGACAGAGATGAAGAGAGTGGTTGGAGACAACGCCACGCTGCCCTGCCACCACCAGTTCTGGGTGGGCGACGATCCCACTCTGGACATCGAGTGGCTGCTGCTCAAGCCGACCAACAGGGTGGTGAGTGGGTTCACCGGGGGGAATCAGAAGCTTGCGAAAGTCAGATGGACAGATACAAATCCTTTTTCTTCCTTTCCTAGGTCATCACGTACTTTGCCGGACGTGTTTTTGACCCCAACGAAGCGGAGCGCGGCCGCGTGGCTTTCGCCGGAGAGTATTTAAAAGGCGATGCCTCTCTGATTATCAGCGACTTGTCTCTGACGGACTCAGGGGAATACAGCTGCAAAGTCAAAACCGGCGCCCAGTACCACTGGAGCACCATTCGACTCATAGTCCTGGGTAGGTGCCAGACGGCACCCGAGCCGAGGGAATGCTTTACAAGCCAAGGTGTCATGAAAACCCAGAGCTTTTAGCATCGTTGAGTGCGACACTTGTAGTCTGAAAGTGTCTGTTTCATAGGTGAAGTCAGGGCTTCCTGCGGCGTAACTCAAATCCGTTGACTGGACCAAAGAGAACAATTTGCTTTGAAGGGAAATGCGGCTCTTTTATGAACGTTTGTGCAGTTAATCTAAAAAGGATGAACGGGGGTGGGTGACGAATGTGTCCCCATCAAAGCTCCTTGTTCCACTGAGGCCACGGTGAATTTCCTTAGATCGTTATGGGCGGTCCACTGTCCCTAATTAGCGCACGATGGTAGATTTTTAAGGGATTACAGCACATCCACGTGGCAGTGTCATGTCCTTACTGCCATATCCAATATTTCCTTGCTATATATAAAATGGGCAAGTCCGAACTTATTTTTTGCTTCCTCTTCTATGGAAGCAGCCTCTTTGGAAATGGGCAGCTGGACGTTCCCACATTCGGCCTTGGAGCTGACAAACAAACACTCATTTGCTCAGGATTCAGCATCAAATCTGGAATAAACTGAGGAGATATTGTTATTTATTTTGCTCGCTATGGTAACGGCTAGATTGCAAAGAAAAAAACCAACCAGAAACAACAGAAAACCCACATCCATGCTGGGGTGGTCAAACAGCTGTAACTACTCTGGCCAGTGATGCTGTGTGTGTGTGTGTGTGTGTGTGTGTGTGTGTGTGTGTGTGTGTGTGTGTGTGTGTGCTTCCCAGCCCCGCCTGGAATAACTGATGAGAGGTTTTTCCATCTGAGGGAGAGATAAAGATAAGACTAGGGAGGCTCCGGCCCCATCTGGAACAACAAAGTGATTGTACTGACTCCTCATCATTTTCTTGTCCTGTGCATGATCTCTCTCCCTCTCTCTCTCTGTCTCTCTCTTTCTCCAGTAAAGCCTTCAAAACCGCAGTGCTGGATGGAGGGAAAACTGTTGGAGGGGGGTGACGTTAAGATGAGGTGCAAGTCTGCCGACGGCTCCGATCCCATCCGCTACAAATGGGAGAGGGTGCTGGACAAGGGCAAATATGTCGGCAAACTGCCTCCACTGGCTCTGATTGGTTAGTTTCAACGAGAACACGGAGCGAAAGCGTAAGAAGAGAGAGAGAAAGAGAGAGAGAGCGTGCGTGCGGGACAACGGCTTTTGTTTTTTGTCTTCAGATCTGAAAAACCCAGAGATTGTGACGCTGAGGAATCTGACCAAGGACAGTGCCGGAGTCTACAAATGCACAGCCAGCAACGACGTGGGGGAAGAAAGCTGCACCGTGGAGGTCAAGATGCACTGTGAGTGGAGGAGAGTCCTCTTCCTCTTCCTCTTCCTCCCAACGCCGAAGCTGAGCAGAAGCCGTAAAAGCCACCTGGCCCACAGCTGCGTTTCCACCTCTGGTGTTTGTCTTGCAGATGTGAGAGGAATGGGTGTGATGGCCGGAGCCGTGGTGGGGGTCTCCTTCGGCGTCCTTCTCATCATCCTCATCATCTGGTTGGTGTTCTGCAAAAAGGAGATGCAGAAATATGAGGAAGAGGAGACCCCGAATGAAATCAGGTAGCTCAGCGCGGCTAAATCTGTTATTCCAAGCTCGTCTCTTTCCACGATAAAGGAAGTGCTGCTGAAAAACTGCGAGTTAAAGTTGTGATAGAGGTTAAAAGTTGTTTATTCTTTGTATTTTAACTTTTGCAGTCTCCTGGTTTGATCCCATATACAAATGCAGGATATTGTGCTCATTTCAGAGAGGACGCAGAGGCCCCCAAAGCCAAACTGATGAAGCCCAACTCGCTTTCCTCGTCGCGGTCTGGCAGCTCACGCTCAGGAACCTCCTCCACACAGTCCATGATGCACCACATGGGGCCCCGGGGCCAACCCGTCTGCATTCCAGCCGTGGCAGCTCTTAAACACAACTGCCAAGGCTACGTTCAGACGATTCCCAAGACCCCCGAGCGACGCTCCACCCCGACCTCCACGTCTACGACCAACTCCAAGACCAGCTCCCCGCCCAAACTGAGTCCGGGGAACCTGACCCACATGGGGGCCACTCCTGTCATGATCCCTGCCCAGACAAAGGCCTTTCAGACTGTATAGAGGGCATTTTAATGCACAGAGGACGATGACAGCCTCAAGATGTAAAAACCAGCCGAAAATAAACTTCCCTGAAGGTTCCATTTGTCCAGATGGACATTTGACGTCCACCAGGGACACGACGCGTCGACCAGTTAGCAGCGCAAACGTGCCGAGTCTCCGCTTTACACCAAAAACAGGAAAAAGCTTTTATTTGACCTCCTCATCTGAGATACAGGAAGCGCTTTATGAAAAGCCAAACGGGGGTTCTTTGATTTGCACAAATGAGAAAATGAGGAGAAAACGATGAAGATAGGAGGACACGGCCGCCATCCAAGACCCTCCCAGCCACAGGACATCCATTTGCACCTGTTATCAGTCAAATTTCATCATTCGACTGAGGTCATGGGAGTCGTTAGAGCGGTAATGCTATATGTAAAGGACATAAAAGGTGTGTAATTGTATAAGAAGGTTTAATAGTTCATATCTTATATAACCAGTCATAGGCTGATTTTAGTGGTACAATAACATATTTTATCTTTCTTTGCTACCTTCCAGCTGTTAATATGCCAGCACGTATGTGTAGTGTTCAAGTTCATAATTAGCCTGCTGATTTTTAAAGGTCTTGGGGGGGAAACCAGGCGAACGGAGGCCCAGTCCAACATCCCGCAGCGAGCGGACGTTTGAGTCGCTCCCGCTCGCTTTGGTTGGTGGCGTATTTGGATCAGAGGAAAGAATGATGATCACCAAATGCACTTTTAATACAAAGAAATACAATTTGTAATCATTTATTTAAAAAAAAGTGCCTTCTGCTATATTAATCCACACACCTTGTTTAAGGCGAGGGAAATATCATCTGTTCATTATTTGCTTTTTTATTTTTACTCATTTTGGGAGTTTTATTCCTGCTTTAGTCAGCATGTGTAATGATGATATTTTTAGGCACGAAGGTTGACGCTAAAATAATACCCAACCCCAAAACATGGACTACATCTTTACTACATTTTATTTTCTGTGACTCGATAAGTAAATTAATCTTTAGAAAAGGACTAACAGTTATGCTGTAGGCAACATACGCTCAGATCTATAAATAGGAGCATGAAGCATAGTCTCACAGGCAGTTTTAGGTTCATGTCACAGATTTTCCATCTAATAATAGTATAATTATAATCATCATTACTGGGATAATAATTAAATATTAAGACGCCATTAAACACCAACTACCTGATGCTATTAGCTGATCAGCCATCAGAGTGGGTTTTTTTTCAGTCATTTACTGGATCCCATCTGTAATAAAGATTTGTTAAAAGGCCACCAAATTCTTCACATCTACGTTTATATACATAGATTAAATCCATTTTTAACAACAAGCCCCGGCGTCTGTCAGCAGGCCACATCTGTTGTGATACATTTTTTCTTTTTTTAACCGCTCTGAGAATCTCTCTTTTGTAATAAACTGCATGTGTGTAATAATGGGGCGGACTAGGGTTAAATCATTTCATTTTTCCTAACATTTTAAAGGAGATTTCTCTACATGCAGCAGAATTTATGGACCATAAATGCACCACGAGCAGAGGGAACTTTACACGGAAAATTGTCAGCAAATAAAATCAGGACACATAAAAGTGATTTTCAATGTTGGCGTCTCCAGATCTTCTTGCGGGAGGTGGGGAGTGATTAATAACTTGACTAAAGACGCAGACTAATGAATATATGCATGTTAAAAACTTTGGATTGTAGAAATCTTATGTTTTGTGTATAGAGATTCTAATCTAGATGACATGTAACCGTTAAATAATTCATATTTATTTTGCTTTATCCTAAAGTATTTTATTGGTTTTATTCTAAATTATAATTTATGTACAGGATTGCTTTAAAATAAAACACCACAGTCATTATTTTACGTCCCAGTGTGCCACCCTGGGCTCCAGGTGAGAAGGATTAAACCAAAATGTCCATAATCTGTGGTTCTCTGCTCAAATGACAAATGTACAGTTGTACAGGAATTCACTGGCTTTCAGTTTTTTCTTTTGTACAGAATAAAATATTAAATGGAGATATTTAAACTTTTTTTTTTGCCGTAATTGAATGTGTCCATTAGAAATGTGGTTGATTGTTTTTGGGTTTTTTTGAAGAGAAAATAGGGTGGTTGGTTCAACAAAAGGGTATATAAATATATCTTGAATATATAAATAAATGCAGTCCATTCACCACAAACCACATGTGAGTCATATAGTGTTGATTGCAAGCCGCATTCTGTTAAAAAAACCGGATGGCTCACTAAAAGAGTACAAAAAGAAAAATTCTTGACATTAATGAAAGAACAACCGAAAAAACCCACATTTTTTTTCTTTCGTCCTTTTTTTTACAAATGAAAAAAATCCACTAGATAAAAAGAAAATCACAAACCCTGTTGAAATGCATCGAGGGCTGTCAGAAGTGCTCATTATTCAACAGAAGGGAGTGTATCCACGGTAACCACCTGACCTGTGGAGCACAGATTAGAGATGAGGGATGGGGACGGGGTCAAGGCCGAGTGTTTACAGAGGTCAACCAAATACCTAATCACAAAGCTTCTCCAAACACTGTCCACTTTGTTGATGTTTCAGCTTAATGTCACTGGTTGCTGCTCCATCAGTCACATGTTTTGGCATCTAACCAGACACCTTAGCGAAGATGGGCTGAACTTCCTTTAAACGCAACTGGCCAGTTCCTAGATTTCATATTCTGTCATTTAGCTGCTCTCCAGCTCCCTGGTTAGCAGGAATCCCTCTCTCATTCATTTATTTGGTGTGTTTGTAACCTAATTTGACTGGTGTGAAGGCTCTGGTACCCAAATTTACAAAGGTCCAACCTTCAGACAAACATAGATCTCATCTTTTGAAGGTGTGTCTGTCAACAAACACTTGGTTCTTCATACTTTATCAGGGTATTTTCCCAACTGGCTGCTTTTATGGCGTCCCTCCCTTTCAAGCTTTATTTAGATGAAATGTTGATCGAGAGCATGAAAAGCTGCTGAAATGTGGACCGGGTGAGTGCCTGGAGAAAAGACGCCCCCTGCTGGTGATTTGGTACATTGCGCGATGGGAGCGGTTGCAGTTCCAGGTAGGTTGGTGGTGAAATCTGAAGCAGCAACTAACCTCCAGCAGCAATCCAGAGCTGGTGATGTGCGTCTAATCCAGCCAGGTCTACAGATTCTCTTTTTGATTTTGTCAGTCCAGCCCGCATCTTCGCCAGATCCCAATATCGACTTCTGGATGTGGATGTTGCCTTAATTTACAGCTGTTGACATTTATTTGCCTGTTCACACTAAAGCCTGCACAGAAACCTGGCTGTCTGCACACATGAATTCCAACAAAATATCTAATAAACTGACTGGACCCCACACAGCACACACACACACAGGCACACACACACGCACACACACGCGCACACACACACACACACACACACACAAAACGCTGTTACACTTTTCCTTTTGGTTTTTGACCTCACAGGGATGCTTCACTAAAATAAAAGATTAATCATTTTAACCAACAACATTAATTTTGCCGTTCTTAGTCGTTCGTATTCATAATTCATAAATACACCCATTTATCCCTGGCGTAACTTTCCCTGGAATGGCTGAGAAGGCCTCCTCCCGGCGCACATCTTCCCATCTAACATGAAGCTGCTGACCTCACAAGAAAAACCTTTTTAGCTCTTTTTCAGTGCTCAGAAAACAGTGTAACAAAACATATTTTTACTTTCTAAGCTGTGTTAATCTCAAGACACTCCTAATAATATGCATTTCCTTTGTTTCGATGTAATCTTCCCTTTTGATGTTATTGTTGTGACACCACGAACACCGGAGGAGGGTCCCTCTTGCATCTCTGGGAAATCTCCTAATTATAGCTCACTAATTAATGTTCACTGTGGCATCTACAAAACAGATCCCGTTTGGACAGTAATGCAGCTCTGGAGCAGAATATCTGTATTCTAAAATAACATCCTGGGTAGGAGCTTAAAAAAATAACACTGGGTTTGTGCTTGTGCTGAAATGATTTATTCTGTCCTTTTTTATAAAGTCAGTAGTAATATTTAGCCTTTTTTGATAGGAAGTCAGCAATATTTGTATAGTGTTGACAGATACTACTGTTATTAGGATTGATCACATGACTAAAAACGTTTTCTGGAGTGAGTCAGACCCGTTATGAGGACCTCTTCAGTTATACTTTCAGTTTCTCAAGCGGCGGCGGTGCTTTCTCATCTAACATGCGGGGCCTTTGTGGTGGCACTGGCTCGGAAGGTTGGAAAATGGGCTGGACGTCGGAGAGTTTTTAGTTTAAACTCCACTTGAAGACCAAATCATTGGGTAGAAGGCCGGTAGCAGGAAAGGTGCCTGACTGGACTTTTGCAGGGGACGGCTGAGGTGCCCTTGAGCCCGACTGGTCGGAGCGTCTGTCCGGGACCGCTTCGTCACTCTGACGCTTCTCCTGCGATGCCTGCACGCACGTGCGCTCTTCCTGTGCCTGTTGTTGTGTGCACTCAACAGTGAGGACTCTCTGGGGACTGGTAAAGTTGGCTAACCCACATCTTCTTTTGGTGGCTCACATCATTACGCACACCCTTAAAAATAATAATAATAATAATAATAATAAAAAAACAAGACTTTATGAAGTGTGAGATAATCTAAGCCTTCTATTAATCGGGTAATAGCCTTTGCCAAGGATTTGAAGCAGTCACCTAGCACTCAAATGCATTTATTCATGAGAAAGCAGCCCTCAAGGTCCCTTCCGGTAGAAACGAAGGTGGCTTAATGATTTATGACTATGCAAATGTGTTTACGTCTTCTGTTGTGTGCCTGTTTTTTGTGTGAGACTGTAATGCAGAACGCTGATTATGCTTAACAGGGTGTGTGTGTGTGTGTGTGTGTGTGTGTGTGTGTGTGTGTGGGATGCATGACCTATCCCGGTACACCAGGGAGGGAGGGTCCCGGTTCCTCCAGACCTGATGGTTCACCTCCAAGGTGCGTATTTTTTAGACAGGATTCTTCCTTTCCTAGGTAAGCGCATCCCTTCCTAATCTCCACAGAAGCATTTGGCTTGTAACCCTGATTTGGAGAAAACGGAGAAGGAAGCGATCGATACGTTTAAGGCATGTGCATTTGGTGTGCAATAATCCACCCTGGGGGAGCGTGACCTTTTTAAGGTATGGCTTGGAATTCCGCCAGAGAGCTTTTCAAGCAAATCACTCCTGACTCCAGTGGCTGCACAACTCTGCAGCACACACACGAGCGCTACCTTTAAACCATATCCTGAGTGTTATCGACTCAGTTTGGCATTTGTCAGCGCACTGTTTGCAAAAAATTATGAAGAAAAAGAAGAAGAAAAAAACCAGACATACATGTCCATATAAATATGATTTCACTGGTAATAAAATTCAAAAGAATCTCATGATGACTCAGTGGTTGGAACTGTTGCTTCACGTAAGGTTTTCAGCTCGGTTGGGGCCCTGTTGCGCGTTCTCTCCATGACTGTATCCATGACTGGTCCTTCCTACAGCACAAAAACATCCATATATGGTTGGCTCGACTCTAAATCGCTCCTTCGTTTAGGTCACATTGACTGGCAATCTCAAATCCTCTTCTCTTCTCTTCTCTTCTCTTCTCTTCTCTTCTCTTCTCTTCTCTTCTCTTCTCTTCTCTTCTCCTCTTCTCTTCTCACACGTGTTATTGCTGCTCACCACCGCTGGGGGGCGCATGCATCTACTGTAAATGTCTTTCCCAGAGCTGTAAAACGCTACAGTTCTTGTTTTATGACATCAGTGAATGTCTGCTCCCGTTTTAGTCTCAAATATCAGCCCCAGTGCAGAACAAATGTAGTTCGGGGTGTGTTGCAGTGGGCAGACTTTGTGTGTGTGTGTGTGTGTGTGTGTGTGTGTGTGTGTGTGTGTGTGCCTCTGCACGAAAGACCAGACGCACCATTCGTTTTGATGCGACTTTGCCAAAAGAAGCGCCTGCTGCACTACTAACCCAATTACCCTGTCTCTTGAAAGTTAAAATGTTATGATATTGCGCAGAAAGAACAAAATAGCCAAAAAACCACGGCAAACAGGACTGGGCGAAGGGCTGGGCGTAGTTTAAACCGAGGCAAAGCTGCGCGCGTCCGCTCACAGCTCCGCCAACAGTTGTCCGAGCGGGAGCGCACAGCGGTCTGCAGGCCAGAGCAGAAGAATGGCCCCCGGAGCGAGGTCGACAGCTGAACCCGGGGCAAACTTCACCGACTAGAGTCCAATCATCTTCTTTTCAGATTTCCTGGAGGCTCCGAGGGGCCCGAGATGATGGCCACGGCCGAGCCGGGCTGCTCCGAGCGCCTGCTGCCCGCTGCGCTTTCGCTGCCCATGAAAGAGGAGCGGAGTCGGAACAAGGAGCGGCTGGAGGCCAGCCTGGCCGGCTTGTGTGAGCTGGAATTGCTCAAACAGAGGCAGGAAAGCCGGGTGCTGAGCGCGCTGTGCCTCGGAGCCTCTCCGGGCTCCGGACAGTCTCCTTGGGGAGAACTGCGGTCGGCGCTGGTGTCCCTGGACGCACCCAAAGACGCCACATCCGACGACCGCAGGCACCAAACGGTACGTTCCGTGCGTGTGGGTGTGTGTGCGTGCGTGCGTGTGATAATAGTTACTGCCTTTGCTTTTGTTTGTGCAAATGGTGAAAAAGTTTCCTAAAGTCTGTCCAGAAAGGACCATGGGTAGTGTTATGCATCTGCCTGGGCCTGCGCCTTTTTTTTTTTTAAATGGCAGAACAACGCTTTCACTCTCATTTTGAGCTCTTTCCCCCCATTTTAACTCATTTGAAAAAAAAGTGTGTCGGTGAAAGGCATAAGGAGGACAGTATTAAACTTACATCACCATTTAAGGGCCGCGTTTTGGGGCGTTTCATTATTTTATCATTGCCATGCTGTCGTTTTGGGTCGTTTGATTTGCGTTTGTGT
Source organism: Tetraodon nigroviridis (assembly GCA_000180735.1). Lineage (NCBI taxonomy): Eukaryota > Metazoa > Chordata > Actinopteri > Tetraodontiformes > Tetraodontidae > Tetraodon > Tetraodon nigroviridis. Next base: position 810,364 of record CAAE01014557.1, read on the forward strand.
GTGTGTGTGTGTGTGTGTTTTAGTTGCTTTTAGTTTTGCCAAAAAAGAGCAACAAAAAAACCAAACACATGATGGAAAAGCCCAGAAGTTTGTTTGACACAAGTATCAGGAGTTCAGCAAAATGCATGTGATGATTAGAACGCTGGGATTTAGTAGAGACCCACGTCCCCGACTGGGGAGGACACGTTGGTTTTGTGACTTTTAATCCACCTCCAACTTTTAAATGTGTTCCTTGGTAACAACATCCTCATATTTCAGGCCCTTGTTTTCCTTGAGGAGTGGTCCTTTGGAGAGGTTTGCCTTTTCATACAGACCACAGCTTAATTTGAAATCCGTGCTTCAGAATCCTGTTCGGTTCCATGAGCGTCGTCTGCAGGCCTGCAGAGTTATTAGGTGCAGACTGACAGATACTTGAGATGGCAGGAATTCCTTCCATGCAGACTAAAATGCAGTTGTATATGGAAACAAGGACTCTGTGCAAAAGAAATACCGAAGAACACAAAAAGAATCGGCTCACTTTTGGCCACGATACCTTCCAAATATACACAACCTGATGTAAAATATACAAGTTGGACGACTGAAACAAACGGACCACAGCCGTTGTTTAAAGGGACCGATGTTTAAAAGCAGCACGCCTCGCTGCACACGTTCAGAAGCGTCCCCTTTTTAAAAACCTGCTGTTTGAGCAACACATTCCACGATTTCACAGTCACTGATGCGCTCATGAAACCGTGCGCTCGCAAATCTCCCGGGTGGCTGTTTCCTGTCCTCCACTCGATCTCGTCTTCCTTCAGGCCTACTTTGCACTTTTACTCAAACCAGAACACGAGGATAAGCAGAACCGAGAGGTCGTCGCTGGGTCTTTCCTGCTCACTCCGCATCAGCGGGAGAATATAGGAACAGCCGTATTATTATAAGCTTCATGTATAACAAGGTCTTCCCAAACGGCACCATTTTTTTTGATTAATAACCGCACGCTTCATCCTGTCTAAATCACTCCAGAATCTTCATCTTCCCACGGTCGACTGTACCCAACAGTAAATGATGGTGTAATGAGGTCTGAAGGGTAAGCGCACACATACAATGGAGCGTTTCTGCTGGACGCCGCTGGCTCTTATCTCCCTGATGTTGCTGATTATGGCTGAGCGTTCTGCTGCCTGTTTTCTCTCTCTCTGAAACCGTCCATGAGAGGTTCTTCCTCTGGGACTACTCGTCCTTTTCCTCTGGTTGTGGATCAAGATGAAACGCGAAAATGAAGATAGGGGCAAGGAGTAAATGCTTGCTGCCGGTGTTCCAGGCAGACAAAGAATGCATGTTTGTGTGCACGGGGAGAATGTGTGTGTGTGTGTGTGTCGGATCCGCAGCAGGAGCTGCTGACAGCCATGTGACAGCTGACAGCTGAGGAAGCAACACAACCCTCGCTGTGGCCTCCCGTCCAACGGTGGACAAATGAGGTGTGCTGGTGTGTGGAGAACCGGAGCGCTTCATTGGCTCGTCTGCTTTGTAATTATTTGGTTGTTTGTTTCACGGGGAGTTCAGGTCTGTGTTACTTCACTCCTAGAACAACAATCCCGTGTTTACTGCTGAAAGCGGCCCTCAGGAATCCACCTGAAGTTGGCTATAGGTGCTTTGTGGATTTGCTGTACGTCTCCACAAACCTCTACACGTGTAACTAGTGTGTTTTAGGGAGCGTTCCCGCTCACGCTTGACACGTTTGTGCTACTTTGCAGTCCCCTGTGACAGATGAGGAAATTGTTGATCTTTGATCCCCCTGGTCAAAATTCCTCTTAACGCCTTGAGTTTAGAGCCAGTGGAAAGACTAAAGGATCTCCAGAAGGCCTAAATTTAGGAAAGTTTCCAGTCGAGTGATGGATGCTCAAACTCCTCTAATCCCAACAACAAGTTCCTCTAAAATAGTGTTTCACGATCCTCGGTTGACAGTCACGGTGAAGGTCGAGATAAGGTCTCCAAGAATAAAAAAAGAAAGTATTCAGAGAGGACCGATAGTGGGATGACTAGAAAAACAAGACAGGGTTTGACTGGAAAAGACCTTCAGGAAGAGTTGGCAACCCCGGAGTTGTGGTTCAGCGTTCAGCTGATCCGTGACGTCTTTGAGAGTGAAAACCTGAAATAATTGTGGATAAAACTCTGCTGAAATGTGTCCTTGTATGTTTATCTGTCTTTGTGCGTTTGTATGTAGGCATTAACCTCTCCCTCTCTCTCTCTCTCTCTCTCTCTCTCTCTCTCCCTCTCTCCTGCTGCATAGATAATGTAGATAGACTTGTAAAAATAAATGGAGCATTATTCTAACAATAGGTAAAGCTGCATGAAGCCTCATGTGGCAAAAAAAAAAAAAAAAAAGACTGATCCTCAACAGCTGAATTGCTTTTGAGCAAGGCACCAATCTACCGGCTGTTCCAGGGGCCAGAGCCACAGCCAAGCTTTGTGGAGCTCCTCGCATAGCTTCAGTTATGCGACGTAATTCTTCTACTGGAAACTGCTGGGTGGCCAAACTGTCCCGCAAGCCTTTTCTTCCCTTTCAAACGGCGACGGACGTCAACAGCCTGGCTTTCACACCTGGCTGGGCTGGACAAACGTGTGTCTGTCGCTGCTGTTTAGGCCCCTGCTGGGGAGCTGGGCTGGGGAGGGCCACTGAGCAAACCGCCCGCTTGTGAGGTCTCCAAAACAAAAACACTCGGGGACGCAAAGGAAAAAACCTGACAAGAAAAAGAGAGAGATCACTTTCCTGCAATGAAACAGCCTGAGCTCACAAATTATAAAAATAAAATACTATAGGACTTCTTCTCTCCTCTGGGTTCTACTCCTGCAGCAGGTTGCCAGAGCTTCTGCGATGGACAGTCAGCAACACCTTTGCTGTACACAGAGCCGCCATTGATGAGCCAGGAGGGTTAGGGGGTTGGCTGGGGGACCGACAGACAGATGTGCTCTGTGGGTTGCGCTCTTTCTAAATCAGGAAGCCCTCAGAGAGAGAGAGAGAGAGAGAGAGAGAGAGAGAGAGAGAGAAAAACAAGCATCTTGACACTGAATGGGCCTATAAATTTAGGATCAAACAAACCGGCCCACAAGGCCCTTCCATATTTTTGCATAATAATAATCATGTTAGTTATAGGCAACTTTCAGGACAATAAAAGGGCAAGAAAAAAAGCAGCATTGAATGAAAAAGAAGGGAGGACTAGCTGTTGTTCCAGGGTTGATGGCCTACTCAACTTGGAAAAGCCTCAAGTTAGGTTGGATGGCGGCCAGTGTTCAGTAAGAGGAAGGTTCCGTTTGGATCCCGGACCCTTCCTAAACCCCCAGATCTCTCCCAAAGCTGCATCTTCAGGGCATCAACGTGCATGAACGCTCATTCAGATTTGCAACAGACATAAAGAGCAAGTGTGTGAGAGTGCGCTCAGAAAGGGAATGAAGCAGCCGCTCAGTGGCTTAAACCTACAAACAGCTCTTTTTATATCATGCATGCCTGACATAAGCCCAGCTCAGTGCCGCCGACTCGCACATACCTACGTGCGTCTTGTGATTTCTCTGGCGTTATTTATTAGCATGTTGCAGTTTAAAATTGCTGTTCTGCAGCCAATTTCTCCATCAAGGGTTTGTGGCGACTTATTTCATTTCGGGTTCATCATTGAGTAATCAATTTATGGCGAGGTCATGCTGTTCTTTACCGCCTCTTTGAGAAGCAGCCACTTTGCGGACTCAAAAGTGGGTTGTGGAGCGCGGCGGCAGCGTCTGCGGACCACACAGCAGCAGGCTCCGCTGCTGGACGACTCCTTTGTGAGAGGGGACAGCAAGCGGGGACCATGATGGAGATGTGGTTGGAGAGGTCGAGGCGGGGGCGGGGGATGGTTCCCTTGGTTTGTGTAAACATGTTCAAGCGTGTTCTAGTCCCAAGTCAGCATATGATAAAACCATAGCAGAAACCGTGACATTAACACATCTAACATTCAGTTATTAGATGATATGTATAATACTGAAAGGCGGTAAAATAATCCAACTTTCTGTTTTACCTGGAGGTTCATTTAGAAAGAATATATCACTGTTTCCCTTTGTAGGACAGGAGAGTGTAGTATACTATATACTGCATAGTAAGAAGAATTATGAATGGGATTAGTCTTTCTGTGAAGTTCTCTGTTGTGTGTGTGTGCGCACGCGCGTGTGTGTGTTGGGGTAGCTGGGATTAGAGGCTGACATGTTATTGTTACAGTGTTTTGAGAAGAAGCTCTTGTGGTTATAGCTGTCTGTGAATGTAAAAGTTCTTCATCTCTGTGTGTCCCCTGACCCTAAGAAACGAACTTTCAGCTACTTTTTTGTGTGTTTTAGGCACATTTGCAGTGTGCATCCTGGTATTTCGACCCAGCCATGAAACAACAAGTAGCTGAGCTGAGTCTGAAGACCGAGGACCATTCCACAAACGCTCCTGTGACCTTGGAGAACAGTCCTCTTTGTCCAGGTGAAATCCTGAACGATCGTTCTACCAAACACAATGATTAGTCCTTTAAAAGTGGGAACTGTGTATTTTAAACATTCTTTCTCTTTTCTGAACACCGTAAAACTACATTTTCTATACATTTGGCCACAGATGTTCTTGTTTAGGAACACTCTCAAGTCCTGAGTATGGACAGGGATTTAAATTAGGAATAAACAGTTGCCAGTATGTCTTTAAAGTGGAAACAAAGCTGCACTAATGGAGCTATAGCTAAACTATATACAATATACACAGTGACAGCTGTTCCTGACCTTGTTTTCTTTTTCTCTTTTTCATGTTAGGAGAAGCCTGTGTTGCCAAAAAAAATAAATTCCCTGAATCAGATTACCTCCCTCGTGTCCCTCATTCCCTCCCAGCCCCCGAGGGGCCTGACGAGACAGAACTGGAACCAAAGAAACACGCCGCCGTCGCCGATGTTTCGGGGGATGTCGGGGATATCGGCCTCCACCCGGAAGATTATCAACAGGCCCATAAAATCGAGACCTACATCTTCGGAGTGATCCAACGCAGAACTCAGCTTGCGCGCCCCTCCAAGCCGCGCACCAGCCTGGTGCACGACGCTCGAGCCGCGGGCGTGGTGAGGCAGAGCAGTTTGTGTCACAAAGACGAACAAACGCCGCCAAAGCAGGCTCCCGTCCCGGAGCCCTCTGCTCTGGCCCCGGCTCCTGATGCTTATTTTCCAAATCCTTATAACACTTCTGATCAAGACGGTTACCAGGGGGCGGGGCCTGGCGAGGACCCTGCGTCTAAATGCCGCCATCATCAGCAGCAGCAACCGGGGCCGTACCCCAGGCCCAGGCAGGCCGCCCGCCCCGCCTTGTTGGAGTATCCATCTTTCAGAGTGTTGCAAGCCTACCCAGACTCCAGTAACAGTGAGCCCGATTTGCCCCCAAATTATCACTACCACTCTCCCTCCGCTCAGCAGCCGCCATCGACCGATGAGCAGCTGGTAAATGCCAAGTATATTCCGGCCCAGCCTTGTCGGGGCTCCGCCAGAGCTTCTGCTCACCAGCACTCGAACCCTCACAAGGCTTTCGGGGTGTCTAAACCCAACTCGGGTACGTTCTCTCTAGAGAGGGGCCAGCATCACCTACCAGAGCAGCCACCCACGTCTCAGGGCCAACCCAATAAATCTCGAGGGGGGCCCAAGAAGTGTCGCTCGAATGAAGACAGAGGAGTCACCAGCAGGAAGCAGGGAAAGAAAGCCTGCAGGTCCCAGTCGGAGAACAGCCTGCAAAGGGTCCCGGAGCGCAAGTATAATACGGTGGAGAGAGATGGAGGGGGAAGCGGGAGCGGAGGGAAAGGTAACCGCAGCAGTCAATCCAGGAACAAGAAGCAGCACCAAGGAAGCGGCGGCTGTCGGCGCTGGCAGTCCAGCCTGGAGCTCAGTCAGGACGAGGCCGAGCAGCTACCCGCGCAAGCCTCCGCCCATAAGGACAACCACGGCAGGCGTGCGCGGAAATCCCGGCCTGTGCACGCATCGTACACGCCTCACCACTCCCACCACCACTCACCCCACCAGCAGCAGCAGGTGGAGTACCAGTTGGAGCGCGTTCCCATGCATTCGTGCCAGCCCGGTGAGGACTACCACCACCACCACCACCACCACCACCCGGGTCAGGGCGAATCCGAGTCGAGCTCGAGCGAGGCAGACTCCCCGGATTCCAGCTCCCTGTCCAGTGACTCGGACGAGAGCGGCGGTCTCGTTTGGCCCCAGCAGCTGGCCCCTCAGCTGTCTCTGGCGTCACCACCCACCCCGCCTGGAGCAGCTCAGCAGCCCAAAGCGTTCGTTAAAATCAAGGCCTCGCACGCCCTGAAGAAGAAAATCCTTCGCTTCCGCACCGGCTCGCTGAAAGTAATGACCACTGTATAACGACGGGGAGACGTCAGCACTCTGCAACGTAACGCGTGACCGCTCCCATCAGTCGCAGCAGAAGAGAGAAACGATGGCCAGTTTTAGCCAACCACCTGGAAGCGCTTTCACCGCTCTGATCTATTTTCAGGCTGCTGAACAGAAATCTGTGTGTTTGGCTCTTTTTTCTTTGTTTTTTGGGTTTTTTTTTTTTCCTGTTACAGTTCTGGTTCCAGGCACTGAGTCATTTTCACTACAACCAAAAATCGGATTCTTGACAACTTTTTTTTTATAATTCTAATTACTCAAAAGAGTATGAAAACTTTGAAGATTCGATACGCTTGTGTTAAAAATGGATACCTTTATACAGGTGGTCATTTCTTAACTCGATATTTGCACATTTCGTTAAACCTGCTTCCATTACTAAAATAACTGAGGTTTTAAATCCATCTGTTTTTCTAACGGTGATCACCACAGGCAGTGTTGGATGATAGTTGTCACTCGTCACCAGGTCTGTTTGTTCATTTATTTATAAGCCTATGCATATTTAAAATGAGAACGGAGACTTTGAGTGATCCTGTGAATCGACAACTGCTCAACGGCAGGCGACCCACCAGATCTTTTCCACACACAGTTTCTGAGCCGCGGCTGAGTGGAGTTACTCTGCCCAGATACTATATATCTGCGTTTACCTTCTCACGTAAACAAGCAAGCCCGTTTTGTTTGCTGATGAACAGCAGACCAGCCAATCCAGAGAATTCTAATCCTGCTAAGCACCCAGTTCAGCCATTTTTGTCCCCCTTTACAAACAAACTGCCCCATCATGTGCCTACAAACACATCCTGTCCCATCTTGTTTGTCTGTAGTGCTTCATCATTGAGTCCGTTTGAACTCACATCACCGTCCAGCCTGGAAATCTGACTGGAGCACTCCTGGTTCACGCGTCACTTCTTTGTCTCGCTATATTTGTTTGAGAATCTAAATCTCACTGTAAATAAAACACACTTTTACCTAAAGAGGTCTGTGAACCGATGACCTTTGTCTAGCATTAGATGCAAATGTACCATATTTCTTCTTAAAAGTTTGTTGTTAAAGGTTTGATACTCCTGAAGGATTTAATGTAAAAAGTTGGCTACCTAAAACTGATTAACACAAATTTGTTTGCCAAAGAATGTATTTAATGTTATATTGTCACCTTGGCTTTTTGCAGTATTATTATTTACGGTGCCATTGCACGCTGACAGCAGTATTTGGTTTCTTTGTATCTGAAATTAAAGCTTTTAAAAGCCCACATCATCTTAAAACTGTTGTTTTCTGTGGTTCATATCCTGAAAATGTTTGTCAGAGACTTTGGAAGAAACCATGTGGTTATTCATCACAGCCCTTTACCAAAGAAAGAAGCTCAAGAATGTAGATTTAATGCGTACTGTTGTCTTTAAAGATGTTTTGCACATGATGTCTCCTGCTGGTAACCATCCAGATGTCTGTTCTGGTCCACATCACGGCCCTGAGCCGCAGTCTGGAGTTAACAACTTATTGTGGACATTTTGTATTTTTCTTATGATACGGGGAGTTTTAATAGCAGCAATAACTCAAAATACTTCTCATGTTGAATCATAAATCTAACAATAAGAAAATTAAATAAAGATAAGAAATTTAAAGTAACCTCTGACCAGACAGACTTTGAACAGATCTTTGTCTTTTTGTTTTGGAACAGTTTCATTGTCTGGTTGTCAGGCGAATAACTTGGTGTTGGTAAAGAATATTTAATAGCATTAATTTACACACACACACACACACACACACCACACACATTTAATACCATTTGAGTCACATGTAATGAAACATCCATAAAGAGGAGAAACGACTAAAGGCACAAATGCTGCTCCAACACTTGTGTAAAATCATCCTATCTTCTTCATTTTTGCAGTTTTCAATCATTTTGCAGTCTCCACTCTACTGAGACACATCATGTGATTATAAAATTCAGCCCTTCCCTCCTATATCCCTCCATCTGTTAGTGGTTAGAAGAAAAGTTCTGCCCCCAGGGTGAGGAACCTGCAGTATTTCCTGCCCTAGCAGAGAGCAGAGGGGGAGAGAGGCTGGAGAGGAGGAGGAGGCCGAGCACAGTGAAGAACAGAGAGGCTCTGAGTCTGAGGAGGAAGCTCACACAGAGAAGCAGAAACAGGGAGGGAGGGCAGAGGGGCTGCACGGAGGCCTACATCTGGCTTTGATTACTCAGACAGAGAGGTTCAGCGTAGACGAGGAGACAGAGGGGCTTTCATTATTGGCACATTTGGGGATTCAGTGATTGACCTATATTTTGCTCCGCTATCCTCTTTGAATCGCCTCGCTTGTACTGGCTCCGTTTATATTTCATCTCTTGCTAACAAGATGTAGTTCTTTCTTGCATTTGCCACCATTTAGTTGTGGCCATACTATGGTTTGTTGAAGGCTTGCCAGGATGTCATTCTGTTAGTCTTCATTGGGTTGCGGATAGCTGCAGGCTGACATCTCAACTCCACATGGGAGCCACAGTCTGCTAATGAACAGAAGATTGGATAATTGGGCAAACTGGAGCAGACCAAAGCAATCACAGCTCTACCTGCGATGTTTCCCAGAGAAATGTCAAGTACTGGCTGCATACATATATTTAAATACATATAAATACACATAATATATATACATATAGACCACGTACAAAATGCAGTTGAACTACTGATGTGTTTAAACAAAAAGCTTATCCCTGATAAATGGAGATAGAGCATCCATCAGGAATCTATCTATCTATCTATCTATCTATCTATCTATCTATCTATCTATCTATCTATCTATCTATCTATCTATCTATCTATAGGTACAGTGGGGTCTCAGAGGGAGTTTAGTGCTGCCACCCAGTGGACAGTCTTTATAATTACACAAGATGGTGGATTAGCGCTGGTCAGTGATGAAGATTGTCCACTGTGCCACGCACGTCCCAGGTATACATCCAAGGGTCATGACGACAACTATCCACAGAAAATTTGCAAATAAAATATACATTGATAGATTTTGACATAATGGTGCTTGTGACAGGATTTAGTAGTGACTTAAAATTCCTCACAATTTTGTAACTCAGGCAATGGTGAAATGGCATCAGATAATAAATAAATACATCAGAAAAATTTAAAATTCAGCTTTATTGTTATAAAACACCTGCTAAAGCTCTTCTGGCATTGCGTTTATCGGAAAGGTGCATATAGGTCATTGGTAAAGAAACATGACATTCAATAAATATTTTACATTAGCTCTTTCCTTTTCTCAGCATTTTTATCTATGACCATGCAGGAGTTATTAAAGGGGAAATTAGCAGCATAGGCATGCATTTATTTAGAAGAATGTTTTTAACGTGTAGCTTTAATAGCAATAGTACAAGCAAATGATGTTTCTATATGTAATCGCAGTTTATTTAGGAATTACATTCATTAGACAAATGCTGTACGTAGAGGCTCTTCATCCCTGTTGCTGCATATGCATTTTTTGTCCTAACAGATTTGGAGTCATCAGTACAAATGAACCATTTCAATTACTTTTTCTAAGTTTAGCTCAAAAATGGTAATCTCAAGAATGCTCAATTTGCTTCCAAATTTGGGCTCCACACAGTTCTTTTTTGTACCTCGTTGGCTTCAGCTTCTCAGGCAGGGGGGAGCAGCTTCGGGAGGGGTTGGGGAGGTCGGCGGGGTCAGGTGAATGAGGGACATTTGACTCTGGGATGGACTGATGGAGGACTTCCTAACCCCCGAGCTGCAACACAGACACTGTTTTAATTTGTTACATTCTGTCTGCTTTAACAAAGATTTGTTGTATTTTTTTGCCTTGTTAGCTTTCTTAAAGTCATGGTTTCCTACCCCGGCTCCATCGTCACGTCCTTCTGCTGTTCTCCCTCGTCAGAAGACCTCGTCAAATCAGCACCTCCGCCCGTCTCCTCTGCCTCCTCCACGCTGCTGCCGAAGGAGCATGGTTTTGGCCAGCGTGGGTTGTCACTCTCCAGCTCGTTGTGCTCTGTGGGCTCCACCACTATCGAAGGCAGACGTTCCCTTCTGTAAAGAACGTTTTCGGCGCAGGAATCTGCCTCTTCGTTCTTGTTTACCTCGGGGAAAATCTGGACCAGGGGGACATTTCCATCAGAAGAAACTCAATGAATAAAACGTTCTTCCCTAAATGTTTTGGACACAAAGGGGTCATAAGTCCCACAACCATGTCCCCAGTGCGTCTCTTCTGAGGATGGTATTTGTTGTACCCTCTGTGTGGCATAGAGCTGAGATTATGAGCTTATCTGCCATCTGTGACACAGAAACCCTACCTACTCAACCCAGAAGGAACTCTATTTTACTGACTACTCTCCTGCCCACTTCACTTTTAGGAGAACAGTAATTATTACCAGCACCTGACTAAGTGTGGTTTGCGTTTTCTACTGTAAAAATGATCTCTTTTTTTCTTGTTTTGTTCACACTACAAAAAAGTAGTGTGTGGCTGGCCCTGTTGCTGTTACCATCTTTGGTATAAAATATGACATAAACCACAGCAGTCTGCAGAGGAAACTATCAAAAATATCCCTTTCAGACATGATGAGTTGGTGTCAAATACTTTTTCTGAAACGCCCCAAACACATTTTACTAAGTTCCATCGGGGCTGGGGTGTTTTAGAATACAGGACTGGAGCTGGCGACCTGTGGGCCATCTCAAGGCTTCAGTCCTCTAAATACCGAAGCTTAATTGTTGTTCTGCTGCCCTCAGCCTCTTCATGTCACAGCAGTTTACTGTGCATGTTGCTGTAGCAACCGCACGACTGAAGCAATTCAACAGCTCCAAGGCTGCAGAGCCAGAAGAGCTTAATGAAAGAAAAGAAAAGCGCGAGACCTTGACTGCATGAGGGCTGATAGAAGGATCGGATTTACCTGAAAGGCTCTGCTCCCTCTTCTCTCTCCTGGACTCTCCTCCAGCTCCGATTCTGCTTGTGTGACAATATTTTTCATGCTGCCAAAAAATAGACGCAAACAGAGAGTGGGTCAAATGTGTCGGGCTGCAGAGCGTCACCGTGTCAAGGTTTTATCTGCAGAGTTAAAGAAACATCTGGAACACCTGCAGCTCACTCCTTATCCCCACAATAAAAAGAGTGAAAATGGACACATGCCATGGTATAAAGAAATAAAAAAAGCTTATTGGTGAGAAAGAGTGCAGGGTGAATCTAGCTGTGGGGGGGTAGCCGTGTTCTGTCTTAATCTACAGATAAGCACTTAATGACATAAGGATCTTAAATAATTGATTCCGAAACTCCCAGAATGGGGGAAGGATGAAATAGAGAGCATGTTCAAATGTTCTACTATTAAAGTAAACCTCTTACTTAATATGAAGGTATTAGGGCCGTTTCATACAGGTGTCTTACCTGTGTGATGCCGGAATGCAGCTCATTTTTATAAGGAGGACAAAGCAAAAAGTTAGTCCAAATGTGGCAAAACTCAGCAGAGAAACCTAAACGAAATCAAAAGGAATCCTGAAGCCAGCGACGCCGTACTTTCACTTATTTCCCTCTGGAATTTCTCCTGCTTTCTTCCACTGCCCACATCCCTCCGGCTCGCCTCTCAGTGACGCAGCGGCGCTCTTCCTGAGCAGCATGCAACCTGACAGACTTAGTGTCACCTTCAATGACACACAAAGCTTTGACGTGATGTGTGTGTGTGTGTGCATGTGTGTGTGTGTGTGTGTGTGTGTGTGTGTGTGTGTGTGAGAGAGAGCTGTGGGCTCTTCCATTCAGCACTTCTGGGGGACTTTTTCCTCACACCGTGATTGCGTCTCTTCACCAAATGAAAGTTTAGTTTAAGCCAGGGAAGCTAGATTATGAATTTCCCAGATGAGACGACATAACAGTGAATCAAGCAGGATTATGGAGGGACCTGCACGTGCTGCGGGAATCCAGGTCACTCCGGCAGCTTGTTGTTGTTATCTGAGCTGTGTTTCCCTTTGCTCTCGCCTGTGCATTTATGATTTCACTATTAGTAGTATACGTTGACTGTTACTGGAACACAGCTAATTGCAATCTTGATGGAATTTGTGAAAGTCCTGAAATGGTTTGCTTAATGCATAGTCCAAAATGCTTCGCAACATCTTATTTTATACATCAATCAATAAGGATTATGGAAATGTAAAACATAATTTTGGTGAATAAAAGTCGATGAGTCTTTTCTACCGGTAGAACTGGGTGTAACTGGACCTGTCAGCCACAAACACACAAACATAAAAACACAAGACTCAGTTATTGAAACTAAAGGCTGGATTTTTGTCACTTTCATACCTAATTCTGCCAAAGTGTTTGCAGGATCACAGTAAAAGGTTCCTTGTGGCCAGTTTAAACTGAGGCGCTGTTCTCTGACGCTGCAGATGAAGCGCTATTTCCCACAGCAGCAGCAGGGGCCGCTGCTGGATCTGAACAAAAACTGAACATGTGCAGCACCCAGTTGGGCTCTATTTGCATTGTTACTAATTCAATAAAGCGTGACAATGGAGGCAATCAGTTTGTGGCGCCATGGAGATGCTGTAGAAGCAGAGGTGGCTCTAAAGGTGGCCCTCAGCTCTGGGGTCTCCCATTTTACCTATTAGCCCCTAGACTCTCTGATGGGGTTCAGGTCAGGGTTGCAGATGTAGATTGCAACATGTGTCATGCCCTTAAATCACGTACTGGTGCCAAATGAAACTGGCATCTCCAAAACACTGGTCAGCAGAAGGAAGCTCTCAAAGTCTCCTTAGCTGCACCGACGACTGTGAAACCCTCCCACTGGAGCTCCAGCAGCCTCCATTCTGACAGTTCTGACAGAATGCAACGGTCACGGTCCATGTCAGCGCCAGCGGTATTCCCCATGATGGCGTAGACCGACGAAAGCAGACTATCCAGACCCTTCACAACAAGGTCCACTCACCTGTTCACCTGTACTTTAGTAATGGGACCGTTTATTCAGGGCAACGGAGCAGAAGGTGGAACAATGACGTATTACTTGTGTATTTGTGCTGTTTGTTAATGTTTACCCTGAATTTATGGAGCCTATTTGAGGTTCATTTATTAATAACATTCATGATAACAATAAACCTATCTAATCTTTAGATGATGCAGGCGAGTAGGGAGGGACTAAATTTTTCCAGAGTGGAGTATTTACAAAACAGTGAACTGGGCAGGAGAAACTGGTCCCTGTTAAATCTCTGTTAGAAAAGAAAACATGACTTAAGGACTGAGGGAAAAGGCGAGAGGAGATGAAGAATAAAAAATGATTCTTTAATAATCATTGGATGGTTGACAGAATTAGAGATTTGTGTTCCCGACTGGGTGGATTAGCAGCAGCTGGAGGTGCTGATCCAGGTCAGCGCCTCCAGTTTGCTCCGACACGGGGGAAGAAAAAGGCAGAAAGAGGAAAACAGATCAGGCCATTTAACAGTCGTGCAGCACGGACGAAGAAAAAAGAAGAAATGGTTTTTAGAGTGTAAATATGGTTCCCTGTTACACACCACTGTTGCAGCACATTGTTTGCAGTACTTTGCACAGAGGGTGCGGAGAGGGACGGAGACACAGCCTGGAGCACCAAAAAAGGTCTGGAGTCAGAACTGGAGAAATTACAGGCTTGACAGATGCTGCACACGAATGGAAAGTGAGGGAGGAGGCTGACAGATAAAGACAAACAGAGGAGAGCGGGGGCAAAAGAAAAAAAAAAGAAAGGTGACCTTAAACAAGACCGGACTGAAAGCCGAATGTGAAGTGCGAAAAGAGGATGTTGCAAAAAGAACAATAAAGGGATCGAGCGGAGGCTTTAGTAATCACAGGCAGGTTAGTGGGGGAAGGGGTGGGGTTTGGTGCTCGTCCAGAAAGAGGTCCAGAAAGTGCTTGTTGGGTGGGACAGAGGTGGGATGGTGGTATGACCCAAAGAATTTGAGGGTGGGCTCTTACAGTAAACGTGATTCACAGGAGACCAGCGAGATACCCAGCAGAAGATCCGGCCGGGCTAGATCAAACACTCCATGGACTCTGGGGGGTAGGTAGGGCCCCTCAGCCTTCGGACATGATGTCGACGGGCCCGGGGCTCGGCGCACCTGGTCTGGCCAAGGGCCCCCAGGCATCAGGCCTGTCGGGCTTCAGACATTGCTGGACCTCCTGGTGGGCGTCTATCAGGAGTTTTACTCTTCAACTCTTGCGAAGGAGAAGTACGTTTCTGGTTTCCTGCAGTGGGGTGAGTGCTTTCCTCCCACACTAAAGTTCCTCATAGAAAAAAACATCTTTGTTTGGCTTTTTATCCAGAAGAAATGCTGATGTGTTTCTCAGAAGCCATACAGAAATGCAGTTCAAGTTACGCCACCAAGTCACAACCGCGCTGCTCTGATTTAAAAATAGAGCAGCTAATACGGGCTGTGTGCTGCGAAAGGCATGTTTGCCAGTAAATTCCATTCATACTGGGTGATTCTGCAGTTTATAGTTTACATCCACTGCAGGTGGCAGTAAAAATAGCTGGACAAACGCAGGACATCATCTCTGTGTTATGTCTAAAAATGATCGTCGTCGTTGCAACAGTGTCCTGATATGACACACAGCAGTGGGGGAAAACTGTTGCAACAACAGCTGAATTCTTCTTAAAGGTGTCTAAAAAGTTAGGGGGGGGGGGTTTTGGGGCCCCCCTCGCCCCCCTCCCTTTTGGTTTGTCAGAAGCATCTTAAATGTGTCAACATCTCTCAGCATCTGTCATGCTTCCTCACTAATGGAACACTCCAAATTTAACCTGATCACGTGTCCAGGAACGGATATCGTGTTAGACGACACCCCCATCATTAAGAACAAGGCGCATCTCTGGATTTAAATCAGACAATAACATTTGTTTAAAACACTGACTCAAACGGGGGTCATTTACACACAACATATCCTTTTCTATTCCAACTGTAAAGATGAGATGTGACAGATGATTAATTCTAATCGAAAGGTTTCTGTACTTTCCCTCAATCGCAGCTGAACCTCTGGTCAGGCAGGTGAAAAGGACTCGTATTAAAAGAGAAGACTTCCACATCCTGAAGGTGATAGGCCGAGGAAACTTCAGTGAGGTGAGCAGGTTTGGGGCAGGAACCAAATACCCTTGTAGGTAGGCCCTAAGTGTGATCGCACAACACAACCTCAAAAAATGTATACTCCATCAACCTTTCTAGACCAACACTTTTCTACAAATGACATGTATGATTGCAACATTAGGGATAATAGTAATCAAACAAATGCTCCAGTCTCAGCTTTTGCTGGAGGGTTTACTACTGAATAACAACATGGTTTATGGTAAAGGCCAAGTAAACTTTGCATCATGAACGTTTGGATGCAGTTTTCATTCTTACCACCAGCTGGCGACAAAGTGTTTTTAGTAGAATCAGAATCATTGGTATGTACAGTGTGTGTGTGTGTGTGTGTGTGTGTGTGTGTGTGTGTGTGTGTGATGTGTGTGTGTGTGTGTGTGTGTGTGTAAACCTTCACCAATGCCGGAAGCGGTTTCAGGCAAAATGTCATGTTTTTGTATGCTTTTTGTTTTATATTATTCCCTCGTAGGTTGCTGTGGCAAGAATCAGAAGCACACAACAAGTGTATGCTTTAAAGATAATGAATAAATGGGACATACTGAGACGAGGGGAGGTAGATGCACAAACATAAACACATACAAACGCATGAAACCTAGAGGGTGGCCAGTTTTCTTACTTTGACACTGGTGGAACTAAGCACATCTTGAGCCAACTTTCTTCTTGTTTGTCTCCATTCTAGACAGCGTGTTACCAAGAGGAGAGGGAAGTTTTGCTCAGAGGTGACAGACGATGGATTACAGAGTTGCACTATGCCTTCCAGGACGATAATTACCTGGTATGAACAAACACCGGCAAATTTGTCAGCCAGGAAAATGTTTGCAATAGGAAAGTTTTACTAATGAATTCTTACTGATTTCATATTGCATATTAGTCAAACTGAAGACCCCTTCTCTCACTCATCCACCAATTTCTACTTCAGTATCTGGTAATGGACTATTATGTAGGGGGTGACCTGCTGACGCTGCTCAGTAAGTTTGGTGACCGGCTCCCTGAGGACATGGCTCAGTTCTACCTGGCTGAGATGGTCATGGCCATTCACTCTGTCCACAAACTGGGTTACGTACACAGGTACAATATTCCCTTTAGCGCGGAAAACAATCTACTCGTTTTTCATGTGAGGGGAGGTGGTTTTTGTATTTATAAAGTCCTCTGGAAATGACAGCAGTCCCTTGTGCCCTCTTCCCAGGGATATCAAGCCTGATAATATCCTGCTCACAGCGGAGGGACACATCAGACTGGGGACTTTGTGGGGGGGGTGGTTTTGTATTTTTAGGGTCATATGGTTTGCCAGAGGAAAATGTAAAATATAAAAAGGGTTATAAGGAATAAAAATATAATGATAAAAGAGGAGGGAAAAATCAGACTGGGGGAATTTGGTAAATGTATGAGGCTAACAGAGGATGGGAATGGTGAGAGTTAACAAGTTTAATGTTAGACATTCTTTTTCTAAGCTTCCTGCTACTGCTATTACTACCACTGGCAGTAAAAAATCATGGTCATCATCATCAGAGGTTGACCCCTGAACAGGAAACAAGAGCAAGGGAACGCTCTTATCAACAGTAAGACACCTTGAGAGGAGGAGAGGAGAGGCATAACTAGGATGACGCTAAAGAATAGACGGTCCCATGCTGTGGCTACAATAGTGACTGTTGGTACAGAATTAATGTAAATGACATGTAAACTTTCTCGAAGAGGAGGGTCTTCGACAAAAAGGGTTGGCCATCATTTACCCTTTTAATCCTTTACAGGTTCGCTCAACTCTGGCCGTTGGAACACCTGACTACTTGTCTCCAGAGATTTTAAGGGCCGTTGAGGGAGGCGGCGGTTACGGTCTGGAATGTGACTGGTGGGCTCTGGGTATCTGTGCCTATGAGATGCTGCTGGGTACCACACCCTTCTACGCAGAGTCTATCTCTGAAACGTACGCCAAGATCATCCATTTTCAGGTACACCAACAATGTCTTTCAAGTCATTTCAACTAGGTTTCAATTTTTTTACCTTCCAGTTTGGCCAAATAGTCAGTATGATGGAGGATGGTGTGATGTGAGTGTGTTTAGTCACATGAAAGCAGCAAAGCTGTGGGTTTGATCCCAGCCGTGTGTGTTGTTCGTGTCTGTAAGTTTACTCTGATTTTACCCACACAAAGCTTTTAAACAGTTTGTCTATTCTCAGGATTATTTCAAATTCCCCTCTTCTGGCCCGGAGATCTCAGAAAAAGCCCGTTCTTTAATCGCTGGGCTCATCTCTGAGAGGGAAGACCGTCTGGGAAGGAAGGGCTTCGGTGACTTCAGGGGCCATCCCTTTTTCAGCGGACTGGATTGGGCTTCCCTGCATGAACTCCCTGCCCCGTTTCTGCCTGAGGTGTCCAACCCAACTGACACTTCGAACTTTGACATTATGGACGACTGCCTCAGTGAAATGGTATTGGACTCCCGAGGGCCAAGTAACGACTGTCACACAGTCTAGGTCTAAAAGAAAAATAATAGCTGTTTCTGCAGGAGACGCTGTCTGACGTGACTGACCGAGCTCCCACTGGAGTACACCTGGCTTTCGTTGGATACTCTTATACTGCCACAAGGTAATTGGAAAGTTATATTTTATTTTTTTGATGCACGTCATGGTCCATGTCTTTATTGATTTTTTTTTTGTTTCTTTGTGCTGGACTTTAGTCAGACAGGCGCAGTTGACCGCAGCCAGGACATCATGATGCAGATTGACAACACAAGACAAAGAGACTGGGGGAGTCTTTACACACCAGTGAAACTGGTTAGTCTTCATCATTCGGACCGGACACAAATGCTCTTTCCCAGGGTTGCTGAGTTTGTTTCATTCATGGTTTGGGTTTAGAGCCAACCTCTGTGGGATCTCACCAATGCGCTAGAAGAAGACCTGTCCCCAGTGCTGGAGCTCCCCCTCACCGAGGACCAAGGTCCAACTGGATCCACTCCCACCGCCACAGAGGAAGATGAGGCCATATCGCAACAGATATCGCAATTGAATGAAGACTTGCAGAGGTATCCGCATCAGACAATCTAAATGACACCATTTTGGCAGGAATACAAAAACATACATTCTCCCCTCCTCCCCCAAACCAGCCGGCTAGAAGAAGCAGAAAGGAGATGTTATGAGCTGAAGAAAGAGATGGAACTATTAAAGGGGGAGATGCAACACTTGAAAAATGCCAAGGCGACAGGCAAGAGATCAGTGCCCTTCTTCCTCACCCTGGCATCATCTTCATCATCATTAACAACGGTTGGAGATCTTAGAATACCTCACCATGTCTTTAAATACCAAATGCAGACAAAACAGCAGGATGGGGCGGTTCAGTTTTAGTGTTATGTAGGGTGCTTATGGGATTCTACAATTTAAATTTCCCTCTGCCAGTCTGATGATGAGCCGCTTCCTCTCAACAAGGGCAGAAAAGGAAGGAAATGCCACCTCAGCTAAAAACGACAAAACCAGCCATACACAGACACCGCGTCCACAGAGCAGACGTCCAACCTCATCCGACGCCCACTGCAGAGGCTGCTTTCTCCACCCCTTCCTCCCCCCCTTCCCTTCTCCTGTCTCTGTCACGCTGCTGCGACCTCTGTCGTCACACATCTGTGCTCCTTTTTGAGTTCTTTATACGCACCCCAAAGGCTGAATACCTGCAGCAGGGCTGCTGTGAATCCGGGCCTCTGACGTTCCTCTCTCTCCTCCAATCACAGAGCTCAGTATCTGTCCAGCATCGCTTGCTCTGCCTGGCTACTCTGTGGATACGCCGACCGATGTAAGCCCGTCTTTACTCCACTCCCATACCAATATCTATCTCTCTCTTTCTCTTTCTCTGTCAGGGAGAACAAAATCAAACCCTCAAAACAGCATGGACGCACCCTCTACTTCCTGATTTTTCTGCAGAAGCAGTTGTCGCAACAACTACTAATTGTTTTGCTGGACTCATCAGGTCATTCCTCCAGATCTCCTGATTTGAATTTGTTTTGTGTGTTCCAGAGAGCGTCCCCGGCTTGCCAGTACCCACTGGTGATACCTCTCCATCGCCACCTGCTCCTCTTTCACAGGGTACAATCACTTGCTGTGTGTGGTGCTTTATTTACTGCACCACAGCATCTTTCCTATTAGCAGAGTGATGCAAGCTGCGATAAACGTGCTAAGGAGTGCTCAGTTCGCACTCTGCGTCGTCTGGTCTTCCCACCATTGCGTTGGTTTACCTGACTTGTCGCTCCTTTTTTTCCCCCGTTCCCCAGGTTCGTCTGCCACAGGCGAGGAGTGAATGCTACCTACTGGTTTGTGCGGAAGGTGGTGAGCTCAGAGCCTGGAGGAGAAACTCTTATTCTGAACTGTCCTAAGCATACACAGACGCTGACCCACCCTTCAGCCTCCTCCTCCTCCTCCTCCTCCTCTGTGCTGAGCATGAAAAGAGAGGCCATTTAGAGAGCCAAGGCGGAAGAAACGATGAGGACATTTTCTGATGTAATTGCATGACAAACTGAAAGTCATGGACGTGAATGTTTCCAGGCACTGAACGAGATGTTATCTATTCTGGGCCACATAGGTGCAGCTGTTGAGGGAATAGAATTGTTTTCGCGAGTGTCACTGTATCTGCACCTCGAGTGGTTCTGTTTTGCACTACGATAGGCATGTTTTTGCTGTGCAAAAGTGAATAAAAGCCATAGTTTTACTCATAAAATCGCACCGGCGCACCAAAGGATGAACCGCGGAGGATATTGTGGTGATCTGCTTAAGTATTTTGCACACTCTGACAAATGCATTTATTGCTTTTCACGTCTGGTGACATTGCAAGTGTTTGCAAGGGTTTATCTTGATTTTCCTGTGCCTGAAAAGTCAAAGATGAAAACTAAAACAATGAGACACTGAGGCCTGTGAATTGAATTATAGCCAGTGTAGCTTAAACTTCACAAGCAAACAAATAAATGGATCAGTTCTAGAAAATAAGGTTTTTAAAATATACTGCTTCAAACAATGAAAGGAACAATAAGGTAAGTCACAAACAATAAATAAATAATACAAATGATAAACATGTGTACATTTTTAATGAAATGTTTTTAGATGTTCTGTTCCAATTCTCTCCTAATGAGAGTCCGTTTGTATGTTGTTGTATATGAGTGTGCGTAACTTTATGTCTGACCATGTTTTCTTGGTTTTACCTACTGTAGATTCATCAAAACATTGTTTTTCTTTGCAAACAGGGTGTCTTTTTATATCTGATTTGAGACAATAATTAAAAGCATACAGCAGTTTCCAGTTTTAGTATTTGTGTTACATGAGTTGAATCCCGTATGAAAAATATACAAATGTGAATTTAAACACATGGTTTTCTCAGAATATATCATTTGGGTCAAGGGCTCCTGGACAGCAATCAAAGAGAACAAACAGTGTCAGTACCATACTCTCTGTTTAGAACTAAATAAAATAACATCTTTAACAACAGACACACTAAACATACCAAACATGTACCAAAAAACACATTCCCAGGACAGAATCGGCAGATATGTTTTTTTTTTTCCCCCTTATATCTTTTTCAAGAACACGTGGAGTACAAATTGAACACACAAAGAAGAAAGATGATAAATTATGAGTAGAAATTCAGAAAACCATCTTTAGAATATAAAAACCAGTGGAACGAGTCCTATATGTAGTATGAAGGGGCTGAGTACAGCAAATATGGGTTGAGTTTACTGTCTGCGGATGCAAATCTACTGTTCTCGTGGGCCTGGCGGCGGTAATACCTGCGGAGGGCGGGGCTTCCAGGATGACACTGCCTCACATGGAGGAAGTACTCATCGGGGCGGGATGAGGTGTAGCCGCAATCCTCACACACAAAGATTTTGGAACGTCTCTGCCGGTAGGCGTACTGTTGATGGACGCCGTGGATCTTCCTCATGTGGGACTCCAGCGAGCATCGCTGTGTGAAGGCCTTCTCACAGAGCTCACACTTGTACGGGCGGATGCCTGCGGCAACAGGGACAACGACTGTCAGACCCCGGAGCTGATTAACAGAGTTTAAAGCAGACGCAATCAAGGTGCAAATCAAAGGGAAAAGACGAAACTGGATGACATTTTTGTGATCAGGCACATTTGTCATTAAGCTCTCCAAACAGTTTAAATTCAGTAGAGCTAATCGGCATTTACCTAATATTTCTAGAACTTAAACTACTAGAATTGCTACTGTTTTTTTCCCAAAAACAAAACCAGCATTAAAGCAAAATATTTATAGTCTCCTAACCCTGCGCTCCTAACACTGACCCAAAACTGAAATTTAAACCCTCAAAAGATGAAAAGGAAGAGCAAAGGATCCAAATCTGCGTGGTGGCTGACCTGTGTGTGTTCTCATATGCCTCTTCAGGTCAAAGGTATCGTTAAATCCTTTACCACAGAAATGGCATGGATGTCTCTTCACTAGGCTGTGGCACTTGAGGTGACGGGTCAACATGCGCTGCAGGGGGAAGATCTTGTGGCAGACCGAGCATATGAAGTCTCCAGCACCCGGGGACGTGCGGGGCCGTGGCTAGAAGAGTTGGCAAAGACGTTTCGTGCAGGAGTTAGTTGGTAGTTTTTACTTTCAGTCCATTTACCACATGCTACAGTAACAGACGTTACCTTTGCTCTGCTGAGTGCTAGCGCGCTGGAGTGGTAGGAATAGTCTCTGAGCCTCACCGTGGGCCAGTCTGGCCTGCAGCTAGCCCCACTTTTCCCAGCTCCTGCTAAAAGCACCGGCACTCTCAGCGATGCTGTTACACATGCTAACGTTGCGACTGGCTGAGCTCCAGTGGCAGGCTGTTGGACGTCGTGCTCTTCGGCTTTTCCGCTCTCTAAAAGTTGAAATAAATAAGGGAAAGATAAGTGAATACACAAGTGAACAAAACAAACAAATATAATTTGGAATTGAGGAGAAAATACTACCTTTGACGTCATCTTCCTTCCACTCAAGCTGCTCTGGCTCTTTCCATTGCCAGCCCCCGGACGACCCTCGTTTCTTTTTCACAAGGAAAGACCTTGGCATCTTTACTACTCTTCCTTTTTTTTTTTTCCGCCAGTGTCCCTTAGCTCAGATCATCCGAGTGTGATCCTGGCCCTTGAATGCTCAACCATGGCAGTCTGAACGTCTTGCAAATCACAAATCACTGCTCAGCGTCATACACTCCCAGGAAAGGAAAGAGTGGCCAAGGTTTAAGCCCGCAAAGAGGGAGGGGTGCATGGAAAGTCCGTGTTTTGACTGGAGTACACCTGTGTTCGCTCTGTGTGTGCAGCATTTTAACTGGCCCCCCGCTGGTTTTGCATGTCAGGTAGTGAGAATCCGGGGAACTTCGCATTCAAGTGGCCCTTGGCATGCAAATCCTTCCTCTGCCAACCGATGGCCTTGGACAAAGACCATGGTATGAGTAACAGGAGCAAGCACAAAGGAGCCACAGCCTTAACTGCTAGGTAAATCAAGCCATTCGGTTTCCTGACCTCTTTCTGTTCTATTTTTTTGTTGGGACCATGCAGCTTCTGAAACGTGCACAAAGGCCATTCATGCACGTCAAGTACCTGCTGTTGGCTGACTGTTCCCAACATAATTGGCCCTCTTTATTCGTTCACTTGACCAACTCCCTGCGGGCCCATTGCTTGTCAACAGGCCAAAAAGAAGGGATGGATATAGTATTATTTCTGACACAATGACGGCGGAGCACGTTTAAAAGGGAAGTTAACTGTGTATATTTTTCTCTGTGCTCTGCACGGCAAACACAAATGAAGCCCGGGGACGAAGGCCCATCATGCAAATACCAATAGAGGTCACTCCAAGAACACTAGCGAGTTCCTGCGGTGGATGACGACTGATTTATTTGTGAATCAAGAATAAAAGTTGCGATTTTAATGCCCAACGTGCTATCACATTAAAATACCACAATTTTTTTTTTTTTTCCTATTTACAAATACATCAAAGTCCTGCCTAAACTGACTGATATAACATCGCTAAAGAATTGTTCTTTTTTTTATCCAACATTCAAACATCTATTAGAAATGTGCTGAATTGTGGTTTTGGGTGATATTTGTGGGGTTTTTTTTTAAGAGTTTCTGTCTAGAAGACTGTTGACTGTACTGTGTGTAGTTGTTGTTGTCGTCCCAAAGCTCTAACTGTATGCAAAACGTCAGCCAGTGTGCTACAGCATGACAACTGACTGGTAGGAGGGCAGGGCCATTTTGTCCTCCAGAAGACCAGGTCTTCATTTTCAGGTTCCCTTTCTGCTGGAGTGAGTTTCATCCCTGGACCAGGGAGCTGCTAAGATCGAAAAAGTTAGTTTTAGAGAGGAATTCAAACTAAACTCCTGTCACTGTCTAGACAAATGTCAAACATATTTGCACAAGGTACTGATGACTGAAACGAGGCTTTCTGCTTTTCTTTAGGTGAATGAAAACGAAAATGAATGACAAAATCAGTTTTAACTGATGATGGTGATGGTGGTCAGCCACACCCTTCCACTCAGCTGACATCAGGGTGTGTGTGTGTGTGTGTGTGTGTGTGTGTGTGTGTGTGTGTGTGTGTTAGGGAGAGAAAGAGAAAATCCATTACTGTTGTAAGATATATAAACACATTATTAAAGAAAGCAAATTTCCTCTGTTAAGTTAAAATGATCACGTGTTCCACCAAATTTAGACCCTGACTTTTGTTTGCCTGTTGAGGAACTCCCATAATGCCAGGGACTAGCTATGACAAACTAAACACGCACTGACCCACCATGACCTCCATTTCATGAAGGTCGTGTACCTTGCTTTTACGGATTCAAAGTCTTCTCTCCTTACAAATAAGTAAATAATTACTTCTGCTTTCCTCAGCTGAACATTATTTTGGGGTTTTTCATGTCTGACTTCCTAACTAAAGGCAACTAAAGTCATCTGCATCTTGATTTTTTTATAGTCCTTGTGGTTTTGTATAGATGCAAACTTTATATATTTAGCCTGTTTGAGGACCTTGAGACTGTCACAAAAAACTTGTAATTTCCTTCCTCTCTCTTTGTCTCACCCTCTCTCACGCTCTCTCTTTCTGTCTCCATCTCGCTCTCTATTTTTCTCTATATCTTTCAGTCTTTTTTTGGCTCTTGCACACTTTATCGCATATAAAAAATAAAACATGATAGGCTGTAAATACCCGTACAGACGCAACTATAATACGTCTACAACAATGTTAATAGAGAAGAAGAACATGTACATCTAATGCAAAAACAAGCTCATTGTTTTGTTGCACTACTTCTGTCTGTTCTATTTTCACTGGTACCTGCGGCTGAGGAGGAAGTAGAACGCTGGTAAGCAGAGCAGAAACAGAACCTGAGGTGCAACCGTTAACCTCTGTGCTTCGTCAATTGTCACTTCAGATTTCGGTCTGAACGAAAAAAACACACAGGCAACCATATGTGAGACAGATAAAAGTGTGTATGAATGTTCCTGTTTGGCATGTTGGCATTTCCTTTTTTTTTTTTGGCTGACGTTTATTACACTGCAAATATTGCCTTTATATCACTACTACAAGTAAAGCTGCTGTTAGCCTCAAGAGCCCCCATAGGAAAAGTGTCTTTCTAAGTCTTGTCTGCCGCCCAGGGGCGCTCGAGCAGAAAAGGTAAGAGGGAGACCGGTGGAATATATGTGTCGAGGAAGATGCAAGTTTAACGTAACCTCGCGCTTTGTCCATGAATAAAATTAGCATGAACAGACCCTCATCATGGAAAATGCAAGAAGAAATGCATATGACGCAGCTTTCAAGTTAAAAGCAGTCGAGCTGGCTTTCAGTGACTTTTACCCTGTCTTTTTTTAACCAGCCCTGTTAGTGCTGTGCTACCGTATTCCTGCTGTGACTTACTGCCGCGTCACAGGCACTGTTTGGAAAGAAAAGCATGAAGGTCATATTCTTAAAACTCTTGAAAACTGCTCTTACTGATGTACCGTCTTCTCTCCTTATAAATAAGTAAATAACTACTTTTGCTTTCCTCAGCTGAACATTATTTTGGGGTTTTTCATGTGTGACTTCCTAACTAAAGGCAACTAAAGTCATCTGCATCGTGATTTTTTATAGTCCTTGTGGTTTTGTATAGATGCAAACTTTACTTTATTTAGCCTGTTTGAGGACCTTGAGACTGTCACAAAAAACTTGTAATTTCCTTCCTCTCTCTTTGTCTCACCCTCTCTCACGCTCTCTCTTTCTGTCTCCATCTCGCTCTCTATTTTTCTCTATATCTTTCAGTCTTTTTTTGGCTCTTGCACACTTTATCACATATAAAAAATAAAACATGATAGGCTGTAAATACCCGTACAGACGCAACTATAATACGTCTACAACAATGTTAATAGAGAAGAAGAACATGTACATCTAATGCAAAAACAAGCTCATTGTTTTGTTGCACTACTTCTGTCTGTTCTATTTTCACTGGTACCTGCGGCTGAGGAGGAAGTAGAACGCTGGTAAGCAGAGCAGAAACAGAACCTGAGGTGCAACCGTTAACCTCTGTGCTTCGTCAATTGTCACTTCAGATTTCGGTCTGAACGAAAAAAACACACAGGCAACCATATGTGAGACAGATAAAAGTGTGTATGAATGTTCCTGTTTGGCATGTTGGCATTTCCTTTTTTTTTTTTGGCTGACGTTTATTACACTGCAAATATTGTCTTTATATCACTACTACAAGTAAAGCTGCTGTTAGCCTCAAGAGCCCCCATAGGAAAAGTGTCTTTCTAAGTCTTGTCTCAGAATGACAACAAAGTTGCCCCTTATTCCATCCAGACACATGAGATTTTCCTGGAAAAAGATGAGTTCTCATCACCCCAACATTCAACTGCTCTGAACTACTAAAGGCCTAACGTGTGAAATGTGCAAAGAGAGATCACTGATTGAAAAGAGGGGAGGAGGCTCAAAGGCTGTCAGTAACCACAAGTGAAGGAGCCATAAACAGGAAGAGAGAAACTAAACCTGTCGAGGAAATGAGAAGAGAAATGCAGAAGGAGAAGTGACAAATGCTAAACATTACCATGGGAGAGAGCAAGTAAGGTGTAGGCGACAATGACTGCACATTTGACTGAGTAGCTGACAAATACGAGGGGAGGAGGACATCACTACTCTGAAAAGAAAAAAAAACAGATCGTCTTTGAGTCAAGGTGCACCATGGGGTGAGTCCTTTTTTTTTTGATCAGTTAGAATGTGAAGTTTGTCTCCTTTTTTAATCACACTGCACAGAACTACTCTCAAAACCCTGGCTTTAGAGTTTTTAATACACAAAACAGCACAAAGTTGAAACACTGAATTGAAGTTGAATGAAAGATTGAAGATAGTTATGCTGAAGTCAAAGTGTTCTGAGAGGATCTACTACAGCAGACACAGACACCATTGTCCATATTGGGTAGCACTGCGCCGAACATGAAAGGCTTTCTTAACAGGAAGTAAATGCTTACAGGCTGCATGATGCCGCAGTGACGAGGTGGAAAAGAAATGGCAGGACGGCATCTGCATGATGCTGCACTGGCACCTGTGTTTTCTACCGCAACACACGGCGGACTCGGGCGTCTTTCTCACGTATCATCCTTTTTCACCCTCCAGTGAGACCAGTATTTGCCAAGTGAGGGCAACGGTCATGCTGTATGACGACACCAACAAGCGATGGGTGCCGGCAGGCTCTGAAAATCCTTCCTTCAGTCGTGTCCAGATCTATCACAATGCGGCAGCCAATACCTACAGAGTGGTGGGCCGCAAAATTCAGGCTGACCAGCAGGTAAAAGCCAAACATAACACCTGACAAATGGTTTAAGCACCTTATCTAATACACCTGATTAATGTTGAATCACTGATACATATCTAACTGGCCTGTAGTCTATTTTCTTATAGTGGTCAAATATTTGGCTTTTACTCTTTGCTGCAGGTGGTGATCAACTGTGCCATTATAAGAGGGATGAAGTATAATCAGGCCACACCCAACTTTCATCAGTGGCGGGATCCCAAACAGGTGTGGGGGCTGAACTTTGGGAGCAAAGAGGATGCTGCAGCGTTCGCTGCTGCCATGATGCGTGCCATTGATGCCGTCAGCGCAGCCGTTCACCCCGGTAAATACGAAATGCCACATCCGGTGTCAGAGTCTGTGTTTGATGGCGGTTGCGGTGTCTTTTCTGTGATTTTTTTACACAGGACCGCCTCCAAATGACCCCTCAGCACAGGAGCTTGAAAAAAAGAGACGGTATTGCTCATGGGGGGGGGGAGGGGACACACACACAAACACACACCGTTTCCTCATTAGAGCGGTGCAGGTTCATTAAAACATGCTAAAAGACTGACCTTCCTCCAGACTAGCATGCGAGAAACAGGAACAGCAGGAAAAGCAGCCCTCGGAAGCTGCCCCACGTGTCCCTGCTCCTCCCAGCAGCCCTGCTACAGCTGTTCCACCAGCGCCCCCACCACCACCTGCTCCACCGGCTCCCCCACCACCTCCGGGCCCACCGCCCTCCTCTGCACCTTGCCCACCCGCTCCCCCACTGCCTCCTTCTGGGGGCATGACCCCTAACGCTCCTTCTCCACCTGACGGAGGTGGAGGTGGAGGTGGTTTAGCTGCAGCTCTGGCAGGAGCCAAGTTGCGAAAAAGCAACAAGGTGTGTATTTGCATGTTCACCTTGATGCACACAGAATGGTTGTTCTCACAGTTAGAGATGTTTGTGTACGTCCAGGTGGAAGGGGAAACAACCCAGGTCCAAAAACCAGCGAGCTCAGGTGAAGGTGGAGGTGGAGGTGGAGGTGGAGGTGGCGGAGGGGGTCTCATGGGTGAAATGAGCGCCATTCTAGCCCGGCGGTAAATAAATTCATATGAAAATGCATTTGACAGAATAAAAACAAGACACAGAATTTTTCCTCTGATAGGTTAAAATCCTATTTTTTTAATGTATTTGGAAAATTCCAGTATTTTATTGGAGGACCTATGCTAGAAATGAAGAATATTAGCAAAAACTGCCACATGTGATTGCATTTAATGTCATAACTATAAAAAAAATGTTGATTACATAATTTCAAAGCTATGATGTCACAGACATTAATGTTTATAACAGGAGAAAGGTTGCTGATCAGGCTCCTGCAATAAAGGCAGAACATCGTAATGTAAGCCTGTCATTTTTTTTATTTTTTAATATTATATATGATGTTGCATGAATAGATGAAGTTTGGAATTTTCTTTGCGTTGACAGGAGGATTCTGATTCTTCACCATCAAAACCTGCAGGACTGGGAGGTGAGTAGTACTTTAATGTATCTGTGCACATTAGGAATTGTTGCATTTATATCAAGGTAATGTGGTATTTTGTTTGACTAGACGCCAATGGAAAATTCAAGGAAAAACCTACTCTCACAATGCCAAGGTTAGAGTATTCGGCCATTATGTTCTATTGAATTAATGATTATACTGAGAATTATACTTGTGTCTTAACTTTTGCATCATCACCAGCAGCAAATTGTATTTTATGTTGATCTTTTTGCAGCAAATCCAAACTATTTAACAGCAACCAGAGTGAATGTACCATGAGTCCCAGCAGCATCAGCTCCGGCTCCCCCAATTCCAACACTTTACCTTCCAGGTATTCTGCTACGAGCTGCATCGTTCTCTCCTCTGTGCTGCTTGGTGATCAAAGTACTGACTGAATTACTTTTTTAAAAACCTAAATAGTTGTTTGGAAACCGACTACATCATGATTGGTTATATTGGGTCAGAGTTACCTGTGGTAAAACTTATCACTTTATCTAAACCCTCTCAGTCTATTTAGCAGTGTAAAGGTTGAACTTTTTCTTTCTTTTAGGATGAAGGGAAGTAAAAAGAACCAGGACCATGCTGGAAGTGATGTAGATGTTGAACGACTCAAATTGGTTGGTTCTTTCACCTAACATGAATTCAAGCTCAGCTTGCATGTGTGCATCCACAATCAGTTTTATTGACTTGTAATGTATTTTTCGTCTCTGAAGGAAATTGTTGAAGAAATGAAAAAAGAACTCCATAAGGTGAAAGATGAAATAATCAATGGTGAGTTGTGGTGTGAAATGTTATGGTGTCATGAACTTCCTAAGTGATGATCTAGTGATAACAGATAGCATTTATGCTGTCTTCCAGCACTGATCCAGCAGCTGCAAAGCATACAGCCAAAGGATGAAGACTCCTGAAAAGCCACCACCCACCCCCCAAAAGAATATTTTTATTATTTTTGCTTGTTTTAAAAAACTTGCATAACTTCCAGAAACAAATTAAAATATACAGCAGTTTTGGGGGAATCTGCCTTACATCATCTGGAAGCTAATTTGATGTTCTTCACATGTGGAATAAAAGAATTTCTCTCTTTGAAAATAAATATAAGTTAAAAATAAAAGTATTTTTTCTTTTTAAAGTTTCAGATTTAAGTCATGTATGCATATATAAAATTATGTAGGCGATTTAAGTCTTTAAAGTGTTCTTAAAACTTGTCTTGTCTAAAATTTGTTAGCAGATCTCTCAAAACACACACACGCACAATGTGCAGGGTTTATTATTTTAATCATTTATTTCATGAATTTTATTTTTATCATCATCATCTGGTACACGAAAACAGATTGAAACCAAGAAGCACTAAAATGGAGATCAGCTTCTAAGGAAAAAGGTAAAATGGCTACATCTAGTGGCAAAATATCGACTTGCAATTTTTTTGACCTTGGACAAAAACCCAAAACATACACAAACCTTTGTGTGTTAAAACGAATTAATATTTTAGGAATACCTCATCGTAAAGTAGATCACAAGATATAAACGCAGGTTCTCCTAAAATCAAGTCTATGATGCGGACAACGTTCGTTTCCTTGCTTTTAGGTGGGGTTTACACCGTCTGACCGGTAGGGGGCGACGTATGCCCAGAGAAAAAGAAGGATCCGACCGTCAGAAGAAGAGAGTCCACGGTATTTTCCTGGGTGGATGGCCTGCACTGGATCTAGCCTGTCAAAACTGCACTGAAACGAGAGCAACGCGGGATCAAGTCTGAAAACAATGTGGGCTCTTTATTCATATTTTCAATTATGTTTGATATGAATCAAATGAAGTTTGTGAATCTGTGACTGTGGATGTTTACGGTAACTGTTGCCTCGCCGTTAGCAAGGCTAACGCGCTGCACAAACTACAAACACTCATGATCGCTAGTCAACGTCGATTAAAATGTATCAAGAACCTTGTTTTTAGGTATGTCACATATTCGCTGCGGACATTACAATCATTTTAAATTTGTTAAAGAAACTTTTTTTTAAAAGATGTAGCTTGTTCTATTGGGCGTAAAACACTAGCGCTTAGTGACTGTTATGTAGACTTGTCTTTGTAAATTATTACTCAGATTCAGACGTTGTTGGTCGTTGTTTGCTTAGTTTCTTAGTAACTACACAACAATCCGACATTACTAGATTTTCCTAAATCTAAAAAAGAGAGCCAAATAACAGTTACTTTAGCTTTAACTCTCTGCTCTTGGGAGTCTTCCCTTATTAAGTAACAGAATTTAATAACTGAACCAAAACTCGCAAATCTGAAACGGTTTCTGCATTCGGTTAAAAAACAAAACAAAACTTAAAACCAGTAAATGTAAAAATACTCAACAATAGTTTTGAAATCCAGAATTTACAATTTGAACATGAAACATGCTGTCTAAGATAATCACTAACACGTTGAAATGTTGTACATGGTGGCTTGATGCCACATCAGATGCTCTACTATTTTCACATTTTACAGAGCATCAAACCATTTTTAGTCACTTAAAAACTGGGTTTGCATGCAGGCCAGTTTAGGATCGGGGCTTGGGAACTGTAGATCTATGGGAAATAATCTGGAAGAATAATCAAAGTCTTTTCTCCAAAAGGTTTGTGAGGGCTGTATTACGGTATTTTATTTTTTTATGCAGTCACTGCCTAAAAGCCTAAACTCAAGTCTGCTTTAACAGCTAGTGGTAAATAATGCAGTCAGTAAATGAAGTAAAGTGAGAATCTACATATTTCACCTGCCTGTGTTCCACTGTGCTGCAGCAGTTTGTGCAACATTTTATTTTGCACTGATGTCGGTCCTATTTTCTCTGTCTGCCTTGTTTTTTTCAGCAGGGGCTGTTCAGATGGTGACAACTGCGATTGAGATTTGATAAAGCTCACAGAATAATCCACGGATTCCCTCCCCTTCCCCCTCAACCTCCTGTATCAAACTCTGTGACACACCATGAATGAAGTTAATATCGTTAAAGAAGGCTGGCTCCAAAAAAGAGGTACTGTGTTTTCATCATCACCATCATTATTCTTGTTATACACATAATCATCGATGTATTACAATAATGTTCATGTTTCAAAAATGGATGCTTGTGTGAATGTCACAACAAATGTTGGTGGTGTTTGTGTCCTGGGACAGCGTTTCATCTCTAATAATTTAGTCCTAGTTACCACGACAACGTCTGATCTTCATCTAGAACGTTGCATTTTACGTGTGAAAGTAATTTTAACCAGCTTCTACTTACAAGTGCAACACTATTTCTGATTCAGGCGAGTATATCAAAACGTGGAGGCCCAGGTATTTCATACTGAAGAGCGATGGCTCTTTCATCGGATATAAGGAGAAGCCCGATTTGAATGACCAGACATCCCCCCCACTCAATAATTTCTCCGTGGCAGGTCAGTCATCCATTGAAACGAATTACTGAAATAGAATTAGGATTTCTTTAAGAACGGCCGTTTATGCCTTTCATACACAATTTGTTCATTGGGCCTTTTCATGTGTGCCAGCTTAATGAAGACTGAAAGACCCCAGACCCAACACGTTTGTCATTCGGTGCTTACAGTGGACCACGGTCATTGAACGCAACTTTCATGTTGACAGCAATGAGGACAGGTGGGAACAGACTGCGGCGCGACAACAAAAGCAGGAAGGCTTTTTTTTTTTTTTTTTAAATTGTCTTGTGATGAATGCATTTCAACCCCTCAGAGAAGAATGGATGTGGGCAATACAGTCTGTGGCTAACAGTCTGAAGATGCGGGAACAGGATGAGGAGGAACCAATGGATCTGTTAGGCTCTCCCAACGAAAGCAGTCTGGAGGAGATGGAGGTGGCTACGTCCAAGAGGTGTACTCGAGTGGTGAGACCCTTTGATTTCTCATTTGTCGTTAGAAATCTGTCCCATGCGTCCTGCCTCCCCCTGATTGTCTGGGTTGCAGGCGCAGCTATTTCTGCAGGGAAGCCCAAACCATCCTTTTCGCAGTTACTCCCCTAGCTCCGGCGAGACTGAGGCAGTCTAATTTATTTTACGCATAGGGTTCCAATTCAATTCATGATCTGATTATGTATATTTTAAGAATGGAACTTTTCATCCATTTGACACCAGGGTCTTTTGTGCGTTTCAGACGATGAACGACTTTGAGTACCTGAAACTGCTTGGGAAGGGGACCTTTGGAAAGGTCATTCTTGTCAAGGAGAAGGCCACAGGAGTGCACTATGCAATGAAAATACTCCGCAAAGAAGTCATCATAGCCAAGGTAAACCCCTGCCAAGGCTCTGAGGCTGTAGACAACAGGATTGGCCCCACACAGTCAAGGAATCGGCCCAAAACCCTTTTGTTGTCCTATCTAAGCATACCTCTCCAGTTGCAGAACATTTAAAAAAATCCTAAAATTGTTAGCGTTATTCTTTGCCAGTACTGTACAAGTTTTTTTTTTTTTAAATGAGGGGTTTCTATATGGCATTTGTTGATGTAAAAAAAAAACCTTGTAAAGTGTAAAGAGTGTGTTTTCTGCAGGATGAGGTGGCCCACACAGTCACGGAGAGCAGAGTGTTGCAGAACACCAGACACCCTTTTCTTACGGTGAGAACGTGCACCCATACCCACACCGCTGTTTCAGGGGGAAACGGGCTCACTGGAATGTGGTTTCAGTTAAGCTCTTGTTTCGTTCTTTCTAACTCCACTTTTCTCCGCTCTTAGACGCTGAAGTATGCCTTTCAGACCAACGACCGTCTCTGTTTTGTCATGGAATATGCAAACGGAGGCGAGGTGAGACCTTGTGTCGCAGTCACATGGAGACACACTAATGTCACTTGCTGTCAGCGGCAGCTCATGTGCTGTCTGAACCAGACCAGCTCCATGTCTGCCCATCTGCTTTCACCTCTTCCAGCTCTTCTTCCACATGTCACGGGAACGAGTGTTTACAGAAGACCGGGCGCGATTCTACGGTGCAGAGATTGTATCAGCCCTGGAGTACCTCCATTCACGTGATGTTGTATACCGCGATCTAAAGGTGATTTGACGCTCATTTGTCGGCTTTTTATTGAATTTTTCTTCTCATAATATCCATCTGGCCTTCGTGTGCGGCATGTGTCGCGAGTTTGGGCGACAGCAGGAAATCTCAGCTTTATATTATCACAGAAGTTCTCCTTCTGTGTCTCTTTCACTCTTCCTCTCACTCCCAATGCGTCTTTCTGTTATTTTTAGCTGGAAAATCTGATGCTGGACAAAGATGGCCACATCAAGATCACCGACTTTGGTCTTTGTAAAGAAGGCATTACTCCTGACGCCACTATGAAAACGTTCTGTGGAACTCCTGAATATCTGGCGCCGGAGGTCAGCACTGATTGGTTTTTCTAGTTTTTAGTTTGCCCTTTTTTGCGCTTGTCTTGGTATTTGTGAAGACTTGGGTTCCAATTTGTTTGATGTTTTAATTGAATAATATCTACATATATATATGATTAGGCTTTTAAAAAAACGCGTGTGTGCTCTTTCTTAGGTCCTAGAAGATAACGACTATGGGCGGGCGGTGGACTGGTGGGGTCTGGGCGTCGTCATGTATGAGATGATGTGTGGCCGGCTGCCTTTCTACAACCAGGACCACGAGCGCTTGTTCGAACTCATCCTCATGGAGGACATTCGCTTCCCCAGGAATCTGTCGCCTGAGGCCAAGTCCTTGCTGGCCGGTCTCCTAAAGAAGGACCCTAAACAGAGGTATCTGTTGAGACAGCTTAGTGATACTGAGAAATTTCCCACCACTTTTAATATCTGATGCACCGAACCATGAGAACTGAGTGGAAAACGATCTCGTTTTGACTGACAGATTAGGTGGAGGTCCAGATGATGCCAAAGAAGTGATGACTCACAAATTTTTCACCAACATCAACTGGCAGGATGTGGTCCAGAAGAAGGTAACCAAATTAAATTCACATTTCCTTTCCCAGCAAGGGAAAAGGAGAAACGATCCAAGGGGGCGGGTGAAAACCTTTATTCTCTGATGGCTGATTTCTCGCCGTGTTTCGTGCACCAGCTGACCCCCCTTTTCAAACCACAAGTGACATCAGAGACAGACACCAGGTACTTTGATGAGGAGTTCACGGCACAAACCATCACACTCACTCCTCCAGACAAGTGTGAGTATTCGGACCACGTTCACAGCCGTCCACACCTGCTTTAGGGTCTTTGAGTTTTATAAGGGCGGCAGGTGCTACCTAAAATGAATTGATGTTTAAAAGAAGCAACAGCTTAGTTCAGAACATGTTGTGTAAAGGTAAATCTTAGTTATATAAAAAACCGTCCTATTACTGCGACGGACGGACGACGAAATACGCAGGGACCCAAAAACAGTGTGACGTTGCCAGTTGCGGGATGTCATTCAGCACTAATAATATTTGCGAGCAGCTTTCACATTTGGCAGTTCCGTTGGGCTGTTGGTGGCAGATGCTGAAGGTTATCAACCCCGATGTAACATTTTGAGTTTAGAAAGCTGGAAAACGTCATTTGTTTTCCCCAGCGTTAGTTTTGGTCAGTCAGTGGTTTAGGTGTCTGGGCTGTTTGTGACTGGTGCTCTTTCTCCTTCAGATACCAGTCTGGACAGCGAGGATCCCAGCCAGCAAGCACATTTCCCCCAGTTCTCTTACTCTGCTAGTATAAGAGAGTGATAACACCTTTGCCACACACACACACACACACACACGAAGCATGAGCACCTGGCCCACATCTCTAACGCCAAGAACATGGCCAGAACCCCGAGCTTTAAAGAGCTGTAGTCCCATCGCTGTGTCAGCTGGTGGCCGGTTTCACCTTTGCAAACCCCATTTGTCCACACTACGGGCAACGCCTGTGCACACTGGCTGTACCGTCTGGAATTCAGTACCTCACGTAGTCATCAGCACAAGTCAACAACACAATCAGGACTCTGTAGTGCCTTTGAACGGCCTAGAAACTACTGCTGCTTTTTCAGACTGTAAACAACTGATCATTTTAAAACTCTTTTATATGGTCTTAGAAGAAGCTATACAGTTCCTTTTGTGATGTTTCCAAGTGCTCTTCTTCGGAACTAGCCGTCACCAATGCTAATAGGAAGGAGGCGAAAGCGTGATAGTTTGTGTGTGGATTAAAAAACAGAAAAAAAAAAAAGAAAAAAAGAAATACACGGGCATCGCACGGAAACCGTCATCGGTTATTTCAGAGCGCATCTGCCCGATCTGCATCAAGAACAACAATGATCCGTGTCTCTGTGGGGAGAAGGTTTTGACAGAATAAAACACGAGCTGTCGGAACCGACCTTTCAAACAGTATGCAAGGAAAACAAATCAAATGTGTATATTCGTTTGCTCTCATCTCAGAATGTGATCTCTGACAGATCAGAAGAGTGCAACACAGGAATGAATGCAACTTGAGAATACCTTAATGCACAAGGTGTATATGTTCTATTTTTAAACTTTTTTTTTTTTCTTTTTAAATTCGTTGATCTTTCGCGATCAGCATAATACACAAGAGCCATGTGATTTAGAGGGTTAATAAGCACTTAAGTGATTCTCAGCAAAC
>CAAE01014557.1:906066-943104 GCA_000180735.1 Tetraodon nigroviridis
ACACACACACACACACACACACACACACACACACACACACACACATTATTACTACTACTACTGATGGCGTATTAATGTGCAGCGCCTCCTGCTGGATAAATTACAAATCTCCTAATTTTCCTTGAAAATTACAATTGCTTGAATACATTATTATTATTATTATTATTATTATTATTATTATTATTATTATTATTATTATTATTGTTGTTGTTGTTGTTGTTGTTGTTGTTGTTGTTGTTGTTACTGTTATTATTGTGAACTATGTTGAAAACTTGTTTCTTGATATTTACAATATTACCAAATAATGCGACCATGGTTGTTATGTAGGTATTAATAGGCCGACTGTGTGTTTCTTAAACGTACAGGTATAATAACTATATCGTGTTACCGGTTAAATGAGTTAAATGTGTTTATGGTAATGAGCAGCAGTGCAAATTGCCTTTCTTTCATACCCGTGGCGCTTTAGTGTATCATTTCTGGTCAAATATTACCAGTACATTACTTTTTATTTTGATTCTGAAACAGGAGTGGTGTCAATGAATGTGGGAAGGCCCTTGTGCTCCTTCTGTTCAAGAGGGCCCAGTGCTGGTGGAAGAACGCTGGAGGGTAGCTTCAAAATAAGAGCTGAGAGGCCAGGAGAGCGCTGGAGAGGACACCGGTCCATGAGGATAAACGCTGAAGGTGTCAGAGGACACGCGTGTTTGTCATCACCTACAAGTAATTACACATGCAGTGTTTTCACTCCAAAAAGGAGGTTCTTCAATTCTGACGAGCTTCTTGGGAGATGAAGGTGTGACAAAGTGTTTTGGTGGACAGTTAAAATGACCAAATTTCACAATTATTTGCTAAAAAACACAGCAATATGTCACAAAGCAGTACAATGCAATGAAGGACCTTTTATATATGACAACATGGTAATGGAGGTAAAACTGCTGTGGGTGAACTGTGGATAACCAGCTTCTATTCAGTTTCAGATGTACAAAGTAAAGACAAACGTTTTAATCTTATTTGGTTTAACTAAGAAATACCCGGGCTTTTACAGGGAGCCGCTGTTACCTGAATCTGACTGGTCTGATCTTTCTGCATGGTCAGACACGCTGGCTCCCTGCAACCTCACCCACAGCACAAAGCTGCAGGGAAAAATGCATTAAAAATGCTGCTGTTGCTGCTTTATTTACTTGCTCTATTTAATGCAAATCTTTTGGCATTGTTACAACCTCCACACAGAGGAAAAATACATTATTTAACTGAAAAAAAAACGATGTAGGAAAAAAATGAACAGTGTTTTTGTCATTCTCATAACCTACTGTTGTATCCCCTTGTCTCTCCGTCTGAGTTTGTAAAAAACAAACAAACAAACAAACAAACAACTAGCAAGCGTCTGGCTGTTGCTGCCGTGACCGGAGGTTCTTTTTTCCTCCTGGATCTTTGTAAACTTGACTTTGATGACATCTGCACAGGCGTCCAATGGGTGCCCGCTCGACCCTGTCATCGCCTCGCTCAGTTCCTGGAAAACATTGCTTCATCCTTCCTTCGCCCCGCCCACCGAGCCACCAGACGCGACAAGCTCGGCAAAACACGGCAGGGAGAGCAGGAAACGGTGCCGCCTTCAAATTAAGAGACGCGACGTCTCGCTGTCGTTCGCCAAATACACTTACCCAAAATAAAAAACGAAAAGGGAACAGCGTTATTCACTTAAACACGCATAACTCGGTTATGCGCATTGATTAAATGCCAACACAGCCGCGATTGTGAAGATTTAACCCGCGTGATTTTGTTCAAACGAGAGGCAATTTTTCAGTGGATGTGACTTCGTCTGTGGTGTGTAACTTGACACTCACGTCACTCCGCCAAACACAGGGCAGAGACCTCCCAGCAAACTCTTCCGACACCAACAAGGCAACGGCTTTTGTCATGCAGGCACAAGATAGAGAATTCCTTATGGCGATCTAGCCTGGTTTAACACGCTGGAGACTTTTCCTGGCTGTTTTCCTCTGGACTCTTTGACATCTTTCGGTTTGTGTGAGCTGGATGTGGACCGAGTGGATCAGGGATCCCAGCACACATTCCCCAGTGGTTTGGTAAGTTAGCACTTTATGGTTTTTTAAAAAAGAATATTAATTGCAACACGCTTTGCCGAATCTTTCATCCTCGGTTAATGAAAAACTTGTTCGAGTTCCTCTGCAAATCCATGACTTCGGCCCCCAGGAAGAAGAGAGGACGGTGCTGAGATGAGTCCAAACTCGGAGTAACACCAAATCAGTTGGAAAACAAAAACAGAACAGCCCAGGTAGAAAAACCACAGTGGAAATGCAACACTCATCCCAAACACTGCTCAAGAGTAATCTGATTACAGTTACATTTAGCCACGAAGTCATGAATTCTTAATGTGGGGACGTGACATGGTGATTTGTGGAGTCCTGATGGAAGAAAGTAGCAAAGTTTAGCCATAATAAGCCAGGAATCAACCAGATCTGGAGGGATTTTACTTCCTCTAACACTGGTGGTTTGCAGGTGAAGTGGCACGTCCCAGGAGTGTAATAAGTTGTTTTTTTTCCTCAGAATCTGACTGTTATGGGCCCTTTCTTTGTCTCCTGTCGTCCATAGGACATGGCAACCGCTCTCAACGGGCGAAACCCCGGCGGACGTGGACCCAATCGCAGCAAGGGTCGGATTTTAGGCATCATCGACGCTATCCAGGATGCGGTGGGACCGCCGAAACAACCCGCCGCCGATCGCAGGACCGTGGAGAAAACCTGGAAGCTGATGGACAAAGTTGTAAGTTTGCCTGGTGGGAGCGTGCCTGCACGTCTCCTTTCCCACAGTGGAAAAGCTCGTTCTCGATGCAGCAAATCATGAAGATAATTAGTTGTTGCTCCAAATGATTATTGTTTTCTCAAGGATTTGATTGCTGTGCTGGTGTTTATCCTCTGTGTGGTTTCCAGCGTGTGCTACAGCCTAAAATACCATCAACAAATGTAAAAAAGGAATGTCGATGAGCTGTTTTCACCAATATTGTAGTTTTACACGTTCACATCGACCCTTTTTAGACATCGTTCTTTTATGCTTGTTTTACCAGTTGACTAATCTGGTGAAATCTGTTCTAAAAGGACATATCAGCTTTTTTAGGCTCGTTCCGCTCAGTTGTTGTGTCGGATTATCATTGTCGTTTGAAACGGCGCAGGTCCGTCTCTGCCAAAATCCCAGACTCCAGCTGAAAAACAGTCCGCCGTACATCCTGGATATTCTGCCCGACGCCTACCAGCACCTGCGTCTTATCCTGGGCAAATATGAGGAGAACCAGAGGCTGACCCAGCTCAGCGAGAACGAGTACTTTAAAATCTACATCGACAGCCTGATGAAGAAATCCAAACGAGCCATCCGACTGTTCAAGGAGGGGAAGGAGAGGATGTACGAGGAGCAATCGCAGGACAGGTAACGGAACCCTTTTTTTTTTCCCCCTGTTAATTCGTTCTCCTCTCATTCGTACACGTTGCGGAAGTGTGCTGGTATTTGACTCAGACAGGCTTGATTCTTCAAAGTGGACCTCAAAGCTCACAGGGTGTCGCTTCCATCCAAAGTCTTGGGGATGACTCAAACCTCCTGCTGCTGTAGGTGTTCCCCTGTGTGTTGTGGAGCAGTTTGACTCAGGTGTGCCACGGTACACTCCGGGTGTTCTGCAGGGGCGTGTTTTGATATGACTGGATGTCAGTCGGATACATTATCGTACCCACAATCCTTTCTGTGAGCAGAGCTGCACTCGGATTCTGTGGTTTTAACCCACGGTGGACGCCAAGCGGGGCGTCCCCCTTTCGGCTGGACCAGGGCGTCTCTGGCCTGTGTGGGTGTCCTCCAGGTCCGGAGACATAGACTTCAGCTCGGTGGCGGATAGAAACGAAACGCATAACCTCGTCGGTGTTTGGATTCCTGAGGAGGATGTGCTGCCGCGAGGCCGGAGAACTTCCCAAAGCTAGCGTGTGCTCTGGTGTGCGCAGTTAGAACTTCAGCCTCTGCAGATGTTGAGCCGATTTGTTCCACCAGCTCTTCAAACGCCGTACGCAGAGAAGCCGAAATCAGTTTTTTTGTTGTTTTTTTTTTTACCGGCTGTCAGTGAAACTGTGAGGAAAATGGTCGTCAGCTCTAGAAGCAGACAGGGTGTGGTTCTGCTCACACTCTTCCTATCCTCACCAACCTGGTGGGCCTGTACTTTTCTGCCCAAGTTTATTTTAATATTTTTAGAAACTGGAGCATGCCAGCTGTGAGTGAGTGAGTGTGTGTGTGTGTGTGTGTGTGTGTGTGTGTGTGTGTGTGTGCGCGCGTGTGTGTAATGACTAAAAATGAATCGTGCAAGCTGCTAAATATTGGCAACGTCTTTGTAGAAAAGTTAGGAGAATCCGCATCAAGCTTTTTCATCCTCCGGCTTTAGTGTGTGTTCCGATAATTCGGGGTTATGGAAACACAAGAAACCGCACAAAAACCCAAAGTTTATTTCTTTTAAATGACGTTCAATTTGGTGAGGTGTTCATGGTCGATTTGGTTCCAGATCCAGGATCAGTCTGAAAAGAAAGATTCCCGTCTTTTCACCAATGACTCAACCGGTTTAAATCCAACCGCACATTTCAAATAAAAAGTAGCTAAATATGAATTCCTCTATTAAATAAGAGCCTGATTTCTGTCCCCATTTCATCGAGGAGGGCAGTACATCTGGATCTGGAATCCTGATGGATTCCAGAGCACCATGCTCTTGTAGATCCCCCGCTCCGTAACGACGATGCTACGATGGCGCTTTTCCCCGCGGTAACGTCGAGGGCCCCTCCTGCCGTAAACACGGGAGACGTCTTCTCTCCTTCCGCCAGCCTGCTGCGATGGTGACATGCGAGCTCCACTGACTCATCAGTGTGGGAGGTGAAGGCAGAGAAGCGAGATGTGGCGAGAGAAGAGGAGGCTGGAGCGTGTTCAGCACAAAGAGACCTTTTTCGGTCACTTTTGGTTGTTGGTTGCGTCGCTGCTGCAGCTGCACGCCTAGAAAACGCACCGCTGGTGATAGCCGAGACCTGCTGACGCGACAGGCCGGAGTTTTATTCATCGACAGCGTTGTTGTCGTTCGAATGGCGACGTTTAAAAAAAAAAAATCCCTCACGAGTTCACCCAGTTTTCATCCATTACTGGGTTTTTGAAGCGTCATCAGATCGGTTGGTAGAGGGGGTCGAAGGAGGGTTAGCGAAGCGCTTCAGAAGCCTTCGCCGACGCTCGTTTAGCCGAACGGCTGACGAGGATGTGGGATCCTCCTGCGGTCGCCAGGAGCCCTCTGTGATTGTGCAGCGCAGAGAGGAAAATCCCCATGCTCTTTACATCCTGTTCATATACCGGGTTTCCTCTCTGCTCAC
Organism: Tetraodon nigroviridis; assembly: GCA_000180735.1. Classification (NCBI taxonomy): domain Eukaryota; kingdom Metazoa; phylum Chordata; class Actinopteri; order Tetraodontiformes; family Tetraodontidae; genus Tetraodon; species Tetraodon nigroviridis. The sequence goes on from CAAE01014557.1 coordinate 911,454, forward strand.
GCTCCGAAACGCCGCAGCGCTCTGCGTGTGTGCAGAAACGACAGGCCTTTAGTGCCTTTAACTCTTTCAGGGAAACGCACCGCTGCAGAAAACTCAGAAGATCAGCCTTTCGATCAGTTATTTGAAAACAAACATTTGATATTTTTTTTTTAGGTTATGGCTGCAAGGGCTACAAAAAGCACCAACTTCCTGCCAGCTAGCATCGAGTAGAAACCAGCTTCGGCCGGTTGGGCATTAGCTCGGGGGATGCGGGGGTCTTACCCGTCCATTAGAGCTCAAGTCTCGCCGGCCTGAGCTCACCCTAATGATCAGTTTGTTTGCCTGTTTTCCTTCTCGCTCCTCAGTTCCCAGCACCAGTTGTGGTTTCAGCCGATCCCGGCTCCAGCGTTAGCTCCAGCGTTAGCTCCAGCGTTAGCTCCAGCTCCGCGTGCCGGAGACCTCGTATCTGAGGACAAACGTACGTTGCAAAGCGTCCCCCCCACAACCAGACCCGCCTGAGGGCGATGACAAGGTCACAGCTGGCTGCCTGCAGACCAGCTTCTCCACCGTTTCCTCTGACAGAGGCGCCCGATCGATGCCCTGTGGCGGGTCGTGGCGTGGCGTGTGTCTCCGGGGACGACCGTACCCAAGCCTGACCTGCTGTTCTTGCTCCAGCCCCGCCAGCCCTTTGTAGATTTGGGCAACAGCTGAGGTCATCGCCAAAGCTTTTCTTTTCCGGCTGGTTCCTGATCTTCTGGTTCTCTTCCCTGGATATATTTACTGCCTGTCTCTTGGTTTTGTTTCTGACCACCTGATCCCTAAATCTGCTGCTTTGGGTTTCACATTCTGGTCAGCTTGTGATGTAAAGCGTAGCAAAGAGCAAACAAAATGTAAAGTTTCTTCGACGCGGTTTCCACGGTAACGTGATTGACAGACAGCCTGGCAAGCTGGGCTTCAGCAGCTTCCTAAAGTGATTGTCTTTAACTCAGCAGGATTAAACCCTGCCAAACCTGTGCCAACTGTTGCAGATAAAGCGATCTGAGCTCGTTTCCCTCCCCCACTCCCCCTTATTAGCTTCTAGATAACCTTTTGAGTTTCTGCTGCAGAGACAAATGCGGAACAACTTTTTTTTTTTTGCAACTCGCTGTGATGAGAGTTGTTCACTCAGCAGCGAATAAATTTAAAAAAGCAGTTACAGGAAATAAGTCAGCATCAGAAGAGGAGGAAACTCAATTTTTTTTTGCAAATAGTTAATTTAGAATGCGTCGACCCTGGAAACACTCAAACGTAGGCAGAGCCGATCGGTTCTGATTGAAATGACTTTTTAAATGATAAATTCTCTTGATGAGCGGTCGGACGGGTTGTCTTTCTTGCGGTGTAGCCTTCAGCAGCTCCAGGTGTTTTTAGGTTGAAAAGCCACCCATCATCTTCTACATTGTGGTCCCATTTTCCTCCCTGTTTACTCTGTTTTTGGCGTTGGTTTTAATTTTTACCTTGGGGGTGTACTTCGGTGCCTGGGCGAACACACGCTCGCATTGTTGGTGTGTGAGCTGATGTCACACTCTCCCATGGAAACATTCAAAGGGACGAAGGAGCCTGAGATGAGTAAAGCTGAACGAGTGGAACCCTCTGAGGGGGAAGGGTTTCACCAGAGGGAGAACCCGGAGCACATCTGGAACCCGAGCGCGGGGCGCGGCCATGCGTCGTCTGTGTGTGTGTCGATGGGGTGGGGGGGTCATGGCTAGGCTTACTCACTGCGCTTTGACTAACTTTTTGACACACATTGCATGGAATGAGGACGGGGGAGTGTTCTTGATCTGACGTCGGAGCCCATATCTAACATTTCACAAAGCGCTCGTTTCTTTAAACGGCTGCAAGCTACGAAAATGAAGTTTCCGCGGTCTAGTTAGGCTGCGTTCGCGCTGAGTTCTCCCTCTCCTTTATCCGCTCTGTCCTGTCTCCCTCTTCTTCTCCTCCTCTACCCAGCTGACTTCCAGCCGGGTGGTTCCTCCTTGTAAAGCCTGGTCCTGCTCAAGGTTTCTTCCTGTTAAATGATAGTGTTTTCTTGCCGCGGTGCTCACCTGGGGGTTTCTGCCTCTCCAAAGCACCTGGAGACCATTATTTTTTTTTGTAAAAAGCGCTTTATAAACGATTGACTGCTTTCAATGATACGTTTTATTACTCTGACATCGGGTCAGCAACGACGCGGCTCAGTGAATAAAATGATTGCCTCTTTGGTTTCGGTTGTAAATAAACCCGGGGAGAAAAATAACCCGGCCTCTTCACCGGATCAGAGTTGCTGAAGTGATGGAAGACAACCTGGTGCGGAGTGCACCAGCTGGCGTGTATGCGCACTTCAGATGACGATGGAAATTCGGATGTTCTCTCACCCTCATTGGCTGCCCCTCCCACGCTCATGAAAGATATCTACCCCCGCGGGCTCGGACCTGTTCTGCGCCACGGACGGGTTTTAATGTCAGACGGTAGATTGGAGGTAGCTTCTGCCTCCGTAACCCTCATCGCAGCTTCAGAATCTCCCGCCAGATCTGATAAGCTGCCTGGCGGTCCCACTCTGAGGTCATTTCAGTCGCTCGTGACCTCCGTGCTCTCGGCTGCACCGACACCGCCTGCGTGCAGACACGCAGCCAGGAACGAGTCACCTCCGCTCGTCGGCCTGTGGCTTTTTTAGCTCTGACACCTTTCTATTCCCTCACTCTCTGGCTTTCTCAGGCTTCACTGGGTTCCTGTAGCCGTATTTGAATTAAAAGACTGTAAGTTTGTGATCTGTCCATCGCGTCCTACCCTCCTCCTCCTTTTTCAGCTGTGTTTTCATTACATCTTTCAGGTCTATCACAAGATCTTAGTTTTTGTTTTTTTTAATGTAGCGTTAAAGTCAACCTTTGTTCTACAGTTCAGGTGACAGGAAATTAGTTGGAAAAGACGCAGTTGGTAGTGAAGCTCCACCAGTGCAGGTGTGACCGCAAAAACAGCGTGATCAGGCAGGCCAAAAAAAAAAAAGGGTGTTACAAAATGATTCTTCAGGTAAACAACTTTTGTTAAGCGTACTTTCAGTTTTCAGCTCGAAAAAAACAATGCAAAATTCATTGCAAATAATACACACACACGTTTCTCTCTCTCTCTCTCTCTCTCTCTCTCAAAATAAAGAAATATATATGAAAAATATAATGAATAAAAATGTAATCTGTCAGTGGCCCCGAACCAGCTGTTTTTTCTCAGGGCGTATTCATGCTGACGCCTCCACCTCAGTCAAGGCTTCCGCGTGGATTTGAGAAAGCGCGACAGTCAACAGCTCCGGGCCTCCGTACAGATTCTGAGCTCATTAGTTGTCACAATCAGGCCGCTTTTCCTGGGGGCGCTTGTCAAATGGGGCAGATTACACAACCGGTCGAATAACGCGGGGCAACGCCGAGGCCGCACGACCAGGATCAAACCTCACAGACGTTTTCCTGCAGGCTGCCTCCAGCTCCAAATACATCCCACGCTTGGGTTTGTTTGGGGGTGTTTTGCAGCTGTCCTGCAAAAAAAAAACAGGCCGTTTACATGTTATATAAGCATCTGCAGTTTTGCACTCCGCATTCCTGCAGACCGTTTGCTCGAATGCCTTCGACGGTTTCCAAGAAAAGACGAATTTGATTAATCTCACTTTTTATTAATCCCACAGGAAAGTGACAGTTTTTACCCCTTTTTTTTGGTAATGGCCTCGCTCCTTTATCAGCTTTTAGCTCACTTTTCAATGTTTGGCTGCAGCTGGAAATCCTCCAGCACGAACGTACATGATGAGAGGACCCGGTTGAGTCTGGTCCCTCCTGACAGTTCCACCACTGTCAGCGACGGCGGGTTAGCGGGTGAAAAAGATGGCCATGTTTAAGGACATGAATTCCAGACCTTCTCCTTTCTAAACAACAACAAAATAGATGCATAGAAACTGTCTTCGTGTTGTTTAATTTCCAGTTTGAACCTCTCCGAACACTCACATCACTATTCAGCCCTTTCTTTTTTGTGGTAACTTAAGTTCTTGGTGGATCTAAATGGGCAGAAGAGGCAGAAGAATAGAAATGTGGAGGCAGGGATTCAGGAAAGCAGGTTCACAACGTTTCAGAGTCTCAAATGTCTTCAGGTACGATTCGTAGGACTGACCTGAGCCCAGGTTCTCATTGGAATTCCATATCACCTTCAGCGTGTCTGTGCTTTCAGAACCGGGTGATGATTATGAATCTACAAACCAGTAAAACAGCTCCAGCGGCAGAGTTTAATTAAATCAGAACAACGAAACGAAATGGGAACCACATCGTAGCGGATCAACAGCGCATAAATTAAATCAAGTTCCACAGAAACAAAACTGCTGTTATCGAGGGTGTGAAGAATATTATATACTATGTGTTTATGGTATAACACACAGAGACCTGCAGACAAACAAATGCACACACTAAGCCTCTTATCAGCACCTTCCAGCCATGTCTTCAACCAGCAAATTCACACCTTCTGCAAATCGCCGTGTCTGATGCGACACTTGTTGCTCACGAGCCTTTGGTGTCGTCTCAAAGGGAGCTGGAAGGAAATTCCTCGTCCCAGTGGAGATCGTCTTCTGTTCGTGTCTGCTGTTACCATGTGCCCAGCCGTACTGTCCTTAAACTTACTGGATTTAATGTGATTAAATGCCCTGTTTTCCCCTACAGGTTTACAAGTTACCCTGACGTTTTTTTTAGATTTTTCTTCTGTTATTTTCCTTCCATTTGTCTTTAAACGACTCTATTTAGTTCATTTTAATATTTGCATATCAATAAATCAGCATTAGAAAGCATTTTTGTGCATTTGTGACTGAATTTTAAAGGCGCGTTTGCTCTGTTTTGCGGCCTCGTCTCTGCAGGAGGAACCTGACCAAGCTGTCTCTGATCTTCAGCCACATGCTGGCCGAAATCAAAGCCATCTTCCCCGGAGGACAGTTTCAGGGCGACACCTTCAGGATCACCAAAGCCGAAGCTGCCGATTTCTGGAGGAATTTCTTCGGGGAAAAGTGAGCAAATATGCTTTATTTCATCAGATATTTATTGTTTGTGTAGGATCTTTTATGACCGGACACTTCTCGTGCTAAGGAATAAGTGTGAATAATGCAGTTTATTAAAGTGGTGAGTTTGAGACTTGCATAGGACTTGATTTACGTCAATCCTGATTTATAGTACATTAAAAATAGCCCTTGTTCCAGGAAGGCTTGATATTTTCTGCTGGAGTCTGCATTAAGGTCTCTGCTGGTTCCTTTTCCAAACGTAATGGAACTGCGTTGCTACACGAGTGCTTCCAAAAGTGCTGCTTTTATTCTCGATACTGTTGCTGCTATAACAGCCCATGTCCGGAAGTTGGAAGCATTGGTGTGAGTTTAGATGGTTTCTTTATAGCAGTAGCTAATCATCTGGGAAAACTAGGAATTGCCTAGAGCAGCACTTTGGCCTTGGCAATAAAATATAGGCCAACGATTCAAATTCATTAGTCATCGGTAGAAAATCAAACAGCCGCGTGCTGTGATAGCGCACGGCTAAAAAGATTTTAATTGTACTCACTTGATTAGCACATTATTACATATGGGTTCTGAATGTATAGAAAACTTTGGCATGTGTGATATTATATCAACACACATTGGAACCTTGTAAGGATTTTAAAGCTCCAGTGCTTCCATCACCTCTGATGCTTTTATTTTGTGTAAAAATGGTTCTGTTGTGTTGCTGTGCTGCTTTTCGTTTCCTGGACTGATTGACGCACACCTGAAACCACCCTAATCTAATCTGTGTCAGTTTTTAAGGCCAGGTCCCTCTGGTTTCTGTTGCCAGAATGTTGTTTTTCCCAGCCAATTTCCTCCGCGCTTCCCTTTGGTTTGTTCCTTGTGAATCTGGTGGTTCTTTTGTTTGTTTTCCCAAAGTAGTTGATCCTAATTAATCTAGCGTCTTCAGTTTATTAATCCTCGAATGTTTTCCACAAAAGTCTAACATTTGCTGGGTTGCTTAACAACCGTTGATGCTTCCTTAACTGGACCAGTTCACACCGAGTGACTGACCTTGCTTACAGTTTGCTCCTGTTTTTCTTTGCATTTATGTTCACGTGTCGTCTCTCAGGACAATAGTGCCGTGGAAAGTCTTCAGACAGTGCCTTCACGACGTGCATCCCATCAGCTCAGGCCTGGAGGCCATGGCCCTGAAGTCCACCATTGACCTCACCTGCAACGACTACATTTCTGTTTTTGAGTTTGACATTTTCACCCGACTCTTTCAGGTTGGTACAAAACAAAAATTTACATATCTTTACATATCTGATGTCTGTAGCATTTGAATTATACTTGTTGTATATAATAATACATTTCAAATGCATATTCTGTATTTTGCCTCTTGACAGAAATAGAGAAACCCAATGTTGTCCTAAAAAAAAAGCATGATCACAAACTCTGTAAAGTAAATTTTGGTTCTATTTTTTACTTATTGAGAGGCTTTTTTTACTTGTGTGACTGAGCTCTTTGCTGAACTGTTAGGAATGTGGCTTCAAGATGGTATGTGGGCGGTGAGGATTGACTTTAGCAGAAACCTTTGTACTTTGCGTGTTTACTCCCGGCATGCAGCAGTGAGGCCGCACGTCGTCACAAAACCGATTCCTGTTCACCAGATAAAGCCGTTATTGTGATGCGTTGCCGTTAAAAGTGTGTAAGAGGAGGGAATTTTTCCCTCATTTGGTTCCTAGAGTGGCGGGTTCGTTGGTCGAGAGCTGAGAGTGCAGCGCGGCAATTTACACTGTAAAACACACAAGCGCACGCGCACACAGTTGCATACAATTTTGTGGTTTTTAGACTTTTTTTGGCTTTTACCTGATCTAATTTGAGTCTTTTTTTGTTTTAAATGTGTCTAGATAGAAAAGTAGGTTCCCCAGTATACTAACTTAAGGTTTCTCTGAACTTTCTTTGCAAGCAGGGCTGTGGCTATCTGCAGATGTGTTGTGGTCACACAGTCAGTTATTAGGTCCGTTCCTGCTGAGCGTTTGAGTTTGAGTCTATCTGCTTGAGCTCAAACACGTTCACAGTTTGGTCTCTGTCCCGCAGGAACTATTAAAGTAGTTCCCAAACAAGGCGTAACACATTCTAATGTGTTGTGTAGGATGCTGCTGTAACGTCGAGCTCACCATATTCCAAAGTCGTCACTCTCATTCAATTTATGTGATAAATTGTGGCCATACGCGAGGCAGCCAAGTCAGGGTGGTATTTGTCATGTTTTGTGACAGAAGCGCTGACTCAGCGGGGTTTAATAAATAAATAAATGTGAAATTTATTATCTGCTCAGTCAGACTAAAACTGGATGGTATTTTTCAGCCTTGGGGCTCAATTTTAAGGAATTGGAATTTCCTGGCAGTGACGCACCCAGGATACATGGCTTTCCTCACCTATGATGAAGTCAAGGCTCGACTACACAAGTACAACAACAAGCCCGGAAGGTAACTACATTCAGGAGCGTGAAAAAATGTTCAATATATGATATAAACAACTATATTCCACCAGAAAATTCACAGACACAGTCCAGATCTGTTGATTGCCCCCAAGTACCAATGTCAAACTGGGTTTACTCTCCTGTTTGACCTTTTTGGAACCTCAGTCTCACCGCCACCTTCGCTCACGTGCACGTTCTTCTTGTTGTCTGTCTGAATGTCAACGTGCCTTTTGGGATCCACCGTAAGCCACTGATCTCCTTCGCTATGCTCATGAATATGAATAAGAAACAACAAATAACCTTACAGCACTTCTAGAATTTGAGTTTGGGATTAGTTGCCGTAAACAGGACAGCGTTTCCTGTCACGCCACTCGGCTTCAGTTTGAGCGTCCTTCCCAAAAGCTGCTTACTGCTGGTGTAAAATATTCCAGATTTTGCAACCAAACTATCATGCAACCCAGGACACATTAGTATTCCACACTAATATAGAGCCAAACACAAAACAAAGTCCTGTTAAAAGGAAAACTATTCGCTATGAGGTGTAATAACCTAAATGTAAAAAAGATGTCGGGGGTGAAGAGGATGCATCACCACAGTGATGTTTCCAATTTCCAGCTTAAACCCCCCCATTTAAACCGAAACCCATCTGTGGGAGGCTTTGATGAAAAAGACTCATGAAAAGATAACCTTTGACCCCTGTGACTCACCTATTAGGCATGTGTGTTTCACCTCTGACTGGAAATGCTTTGCTCAGCAACGTGTGAGTGGAAATCCTTCACTATGCCACTCATTAATGACATAATTAGGATTTTTTAGAGCGGCAGTCATGTAAGCGGTGTGATCGATGTGTTTTGGGAACCATAAAGTCCTTCTAGTCTGAGGTCTTTGATCGCTACGCTGTACTTTCGCAGTTTCACTCTCTCCTGCGTCTTAATATCGGATGCCACTGCCACAGATAAACATGGGACACACAAAAGGCTGGAGGAGTTACTCACGGTAGATTAGTTCTGACTTTTAAGGTGTTTTTCCAGGCTCCCCCACCAGCAGGAACTTGCTTGAGAGAAACTCTTAGAACTTTAGCACAACCCTCCCCCCCTCAAACAAACAGACAACATAAAGCAGTTAGTTGCAGACGGCTGAGAGAAGCACCTTAGGAAAATGGACTGAAACCACAAGATAATGATCTGGTTATGAAACGGTGACGACTCAGAGATGTGCACCAGCGACTCGGAGCAAAATTTGCATAAATTATCTGAGTGGCTGAACAATCAGCTGTGCATCACAAATGCTGGTCTGAGAGTCTGGAGAGAAGAGAGATCGCCAGGACAGTTTACATGGAAATTAGTCAAAGAGAAATGAACCCAGCTGTGTCCAGCAGTGTCCTGTTTCTTGGCGGAGGAGTTATACTGGTGACTGATGACACATGGTTAAATTCTCCTGGTGCTTTCAGGCAGTTTAACAACTTGACATACCTAAAATTGTGTTATAGCAGCAATTTTCATGTAGGTTTATAGATTTTTGTAGAAATACTGTAACTGCGGGTTGCAAAATTATTCAATGCTGCCCTTCAGGACATGAACGGTAATCAAAACAAAAATCTTTTATAATTCTGTTTCAGGTAAGTTCCTCTGGCCAAACGCATCGATAAATAACCTCTGGCCGATTCGGCTCCAGGGATCCTCCAGAAGTCGAAAGCCTTTTCAGAGACAATAAAAAAGAAATTTCATTTTCTTCTTCTTGCTTCTCACAAATCTGGAGATGCTGGATACTTTCTCCGTGGGGTAAACGTTCACCTCTTTTTTTACCTCCCTGACAGCTACATTTTCAGACTAAGCTGCACCAGACTGGGCCAGTGGGCGATCGGCTATGTCACCAGTGATGGCAGCATCCTGCAGACCATCCCCCACAACAAACCGCTCTTCCTGGCTCTTATTGATGGCTACCGAGAGGGCTTGTATGTCACCCAACTCACTCCCTTTTCCTCTCATCTCCCAGCCGGCTTGTATATCGATTGCTTGTGTGAAACGCTTCGCTGTGTACGCTCGGTGCACAAACTGTCTTAGTCATACACAGACCTTCCATGTTTTCTGGCATCTGACTTAACAAACAAAAGAAAAAGAAAAGCTTTTACAGAGATTAGGCAATGTTATTGTTAATCTGTCTGAAATAAGACGTATGTAAGATGTAATCTTTCGTGATCGTTCCTCCCCGTTGGGTCCAGCAGATGTCACACATCTTTGGGTAATTGCGCTCTAAGGTTCTATCGCGAGACCTTTAAAAATGGATCAAAACAGGAGCCATTAAAAAAATGTATGACTAAAATGTTCAGGTTTTAAAGTACATCTAGGAGCTAGTACATAGGCGAGGACCATCACCTAGTGAAGTGTCTGTTTGAGACACAGTCTCACCTTTCAATAATGTTATGCGCATTAGCGACATGCATGCTGTGCACCACATGTTCCCAGAGTGCATGTGGGGGCACAGCTGGATGCCCCATTAGTCTGGGCTCACGTCACTCTTCTATCCTTGCACTAAGACACTTTAGGGGTGGCTTCATGTCACCGGAACGATGTGATAAAGACGCTAGATTTGCCCTTCTGCTGTTGTTGATTTGGCTTTAGTTCCTCTTTTTTGTCTTCCTTTTCAGCTATTTGTTCCCCGACGGCCGCAGTTACAATCCTGACCTCACTGGTCTGTGTCAGCCGACCACTCACGATCACATCAAAGTGACACAAGTGAGTTTGCGTGTCTGAAATCTTCTCCTCGCAGTGACAGTTTGTTTATTTTTGGTCAGTGAAGATGCTTCACCGCACAGACCCCAAATCCATCCCATAATACTAATGTTCAGCGAAAACCTGAACCCTGACTGACTTCCTCTGTCTTTGTGTTGAGAATGTTTTGAGGTCAGAGTTCCTCAACTGCACTTTTGTGCTGAGGGTCATGTTTTTGGTGCTATGGCAACGATCAGTCCAAACTTTCTGCACAAGTCTCTCGCAATATTGGGCAGAAGCTCAAATATTGGCAGCGAGACCCTCTGGCATGTACAATCGAGTTCTTTTAATTATTTAAGGTGGAAGCATTAGCCGTTATGTAACTCCGCTATCACCGACTCTTCTGCCTCATTACATTCAATTCAACCGGGTTCTTCTAGTAGAAACACACCCGTATGTTATTAGGACAAAGGTCCAAATTCCAAATTAGACCGTCCTTGTGAAATTGGAACATCGCTAATTACCATATGCATTTGGTTTGTTTGCATGCTAATTGGAAAACACTGCTGCTTATCTCAAGTTTAAAACACACACACACACACACACGGATGAGTAAGGTTTAGTGTTTGCAGAAAGCGCAACATGGCCGTTAAGATTCTGTCCTCTGCTCATGGATGCTGGTGTAGATTCTTCAGTCCACATCCCTGAGTGGAAGCTGATCCACTCCGAGCTGCCTCTTCCTCCACTTGAGCTCACATGCTGCGCCTTCTGCTGCGTCGTTTGTTCCGCCCAGCCGTGCGCGGCGTAAATCTGCGATGAGTAACAGAGTGTGTGTGTGTGTGTGTGTGTGTGTTCTGACTCAACAGGAGCAGTACGAGTTGTACTGCGAAATGGGCTCCACCTTCCAGCTTTGTAAAATCTGTGCTGAAAACGACAAAGACATCAAGATCGAACCCTGCGGTCACCTCATGTGCACTTTGTGCCTCACAGCCTGGCAGGTAAGGAAAGACGCTGCAGGGGTGTGTGTGTACGTCACCTGGACGTATCAGCAGCCGGAAGATTTAAAGTTTCATTACGTCGCTTCCTCTCTGGGGTCTGAGATCTGTCCTAATCTAATTCTCGCATATCTGCGGTGGAAATGGAGAAATGGAGTGTTTGCACATGGTTTAATCCAGATAGATTTTGCCACCTTCGGCTGTGCGTCCGGCGTAGCGCCCTGCCCCTGCACAGCTTCCATATTTGTGCTTGTGCATCTGGAGCCGTGTCAACAAAGCGTGCCTGCTTCCTGCTTTTTTAAGGAATATCGGGAAAACACTGCATAATGTCAAATAGTCATTCAAGTCTTCATTACTAAATTCAAGCCAGGTATCGCAAGCTACACCCTCTTCTCACTGGTGATTTACCCACCGGGAGCTTTTTTTCCGATGACCCAGAAGGTGCAACCCGTTCCTGCCGTATGGTAAATACAGCTGTATGTTTGGTCATTCCAGAGCTCGCTACTCCACTCTGTAAACAGCTGGAAGCAACATCGTCCGCAGCGATGTTTAATAATCGGGGCTCGCCACACTTCCTGTTATGAGAACAGCCCAGCTGTAATCTCCGCTTTAGAATTTCACCTGACTTCCGATCAACCTGGGTGCACTCTTTAAAGTCAAAAAGCGTTTTTGCTCCTGAATGTAGCAGGAAAGTATCTTCTGTTTTGCCGTGACAGCGAGGGATCCTGTTTGTTATCTGTAGTTCAGCACTCCTGTCATGTCTGTTGCTGAACAATGTTTTTTTTCCGTTTTTCTTTTTTTTTTTTTCCAGTCTGTAATTTGGTATACCCAGCCCACCATCTCCTCCCCCCCTCTGGCCTCTTTTCCTTTTAACCTCCCACTCCTTCCCGTCTCGACCCCCTCTAATTAGGATTAGGTTTCAAACATGCCTTTGGTCTATCTCCCTGCCAATGCCCAACCAGATGGTCCCCACAAATGGACTTTTGTTCTCTGTAAATATTGTCTGACTTTGATTGTAGCCTGTGAACGTCAGTAGAGAGTAATGGTCTGGGAAGCCAACCTTTTATTTTCTTATTTATGAGCCTTGTTTGAAAGGCTGTATTTAAAATACATGCATGTGGCCAAAGATTGTTAGAAAGTTGCTGAAATGATTTCCCCCATGGAGATCTATCGTTGTTTATCCTTCTTGATTGGGAGGGTAAAGAAGGCTAAAGGCAAAGTTCCTGAAATTCTAAAACACTTGTGCCGCAATTTTGTCTTCCAGGAATCGGACGGTCAAGGTTGTCCATTTTGTCGTTGCGAGATCAAAGGCACAGAGCCCATCATTGTGGACCCATTTGACCCAAGAAATGAGGGCGCAAAGTGCTTCTTCCTGGACCAGCACAGCTGCCCGATGCTGGAGCTGGATGATGACGAAGACCGCGACGACTGCCTGGTCATGAATGGCCTAGCCAACATGCGGAAGGTACACATGTGTTCCATACTGAGATATTCTTTGGCGTTTAGGCAAATGTCCTTAAAAGACTGGAGAGTTTGGGAAATAAAAAAATGAAATTAAGGGTAATGCTTATTTATTTAACAGAACAGTTTTTTATTCTCAACCACCTTCGGGTAACTATCTGCCGGCCGGCTGTTCATTGGGCCACATTAGTTTGCCCACCTTTGCCATAGGAGGGTTTAAAACGCATCCCTTGCACATGTGGTCACTGATCAACTGGTAAGCAGCTTCACCTGAACTGGTTTCTCCTTTTGTCAGCACTGTGCCGAGCGGCAGAACTCGCCCATGGTGTCTCCCAGCTCGTCACCCGTCAGCCAGCATAGGAAGGCCCACGGAGGGGAGCTGGGCCACTGCGTGCAGCACCTCGGCCTCCCCCCTGTCCCGCCGCGGCTTGATCTCATCCAGAAGAGCGCCATGCGGTCCCCCTCTGCCAGTCCCACCTGCTCCCCAAAGGTTGGTTACACCCGAAGCTGGGATTCCTCTGCTCCAGTCAGTCACGGCCGGTTGCGTTGTGAGACTCGGAGACATCTGCCGCTCCGTTGTGTCACCGCCTGTTGTTGTGCCATCTCGTTTACGCCTCTGTAGTCTTCCCCCGGGATGTCCAGGAAGCAGGATAAACCTCTTCCAGCCCCACCTCCTCCTCAGAGGGACCCACCACCGCCACCGCTACCCCCTGAACGTCCTCCACCTATCCCCCCAGAGTCCCGCCATTCCTGGTTTCCCTCTTCTTCCTCGTCGTCCTCCGGAACGTCGTTAGAATCCCAGAAGAAAAGCGACACGCCGTGTCCCAAAGACAGCCACTTAGATGCCCCTCTGGGACTTGGTGGCCCTTCACACTTGAATGGAAGACCAGTGAGTTGTCCATCTGCTGGATTTGGAAGATTACCTCACAGAACCGATGGGGGAGGAACCCCGGAGAGCTCCAAGGTACGAACTGCAGCGTTAGAAACAAAACAATCTACCGGAAACGAAAGTTTAAAGGTGAAATTTATAACAATTCTGACCAGATGGTCATACCCTTATGCTGTACGCACACAAGCAAGGCTTTCCGCAAACTGATTGCTTATTTCCTCACAAACATCGTTCAACAACTGTGAACTTTTTAGTTCACAGCTAGTCTGTTGGAATGGCTAATGAAATTTAGATTATTGGCCCAGTAACGATTCCTGGAGCACAACACGAGATCTCCTGGTTGGCCAGATATTTTCTTGTGCCTTCCCTTCTGTTGTGTCTTTTCAGTGTCCGTATCTGTGCTTGACCGAACCCTGATCTTTGATCCGCAATCATCCACAAACACCGATGACTTGAGTATTTAAATATTTATTGTACAGCTGAAACCAGGGTGCCTTATTCGTGTACTTACAGCAACTATTGTCCATTTTTTTTTTATTTTATTTGTCTTTATTTTCTTATTTCTTTTAGAAAATAAAGCACATATGCAGAGAATTGTATTCACAAACAAACAAAAAAAAGTTCTATAATCCGTTGTGGATTGCAGAGTTTCTCCGGGGTGATTTATTCCTAAAGTCAGGTCTTATTTTATTAACGATACATATGCTTCACCACACAGATGGAGATGAGAGGAAACAAGGTGAGGGTGAAAACACTTTCTGGCAGCACGTCTGCGTAGATAAGACGAGCAACAAGTGTAGAGCTCCACATAATGATGTTATTTCTCCCCTCGGTGCCGACCATTAGGCAGTAGTCATTTTTGATGTTATTTTTATCGTCTTTACTTGCCCACATCCATCCTCCCACACGTCCGCTGCATTTCCAGTGGTTTTTCCGAAGAAACCGGGTGTCCCAGGTGAAAGCGCTTTCTCGCCTGGCTGACCCCTGATTGAGGAGACTTTTGTTGGTTTTATTGTGTGGAACGCTGTAATTACTACTCTCGTTGCCCCTCCTGTGTTGTCGTTGAAACTACAGGAGGTGAACAAATTATTTGCTGTACAGTGCGCTTTGAATAATCTGCTTAGCCTCCTGTTATTTAAAGACAACAAACATCAGTCAGGCTGTAGCTTGAAGCTAATAGATTTCTGAGTCATGATATAATGTATTTACTGGTATGTTTGTCTCGGTTGATTGAATTTGCTTCTTTTTTCCTTCCTTCCTTGGTTTCCCATATTTGCCTGTGCAGCCCGTTTCTAATGGCGTGCAACAGAGCGACGACTATGACGTCCCTCCATCGAGACACTCGCCAACGCAGTCCTTACTTTCCAGTTGTCAGACGTGAGTAATACACACACACACACACACACACACACACACCTATGCTTGTATATCTGTAACTACAAGACAGCGAATGCTTCAGTAAAACGCAGATACTCGGCGATACTCCTCACAATGTACGGGAGGCTTAGGCTTAGGTTGCACCCTGAAACTCTTCCACCGAGCGGCAGGAGGGCAGCCGAGCGCGAGAGCCACTATCCAGGATGAAACTGGAATCGATAAGCACATCAGAAAAGCGGCCCCAAGAGACGCGTTGCTAAGTGAATACCTCAGGCAACAGGATCCCAGGACGGGAGAACAGATGGAAGCAACTGAAAGGGGACCAAACCTCGCACGGCGTGTGGCTGTTATCAGGAAATCGCACCAGCTCCGAGCGGAGGGGAGGACAAGAAGCCAAGATCTACCACACCAGACTAGGTTCAAGGTTATGGGTGTGCACAGGCAGTCCAGAGGCAATCCAGAACATAAAGAGCAGCTGAGTGACTGGGAGGACCCCCAAGCTTTAAAGGAGAAACCCCCTCACTTCTTTAAATGATGATTGTATAGGCGCAGATGCTCAAACTGGTGAAAACAGTTGTGCTGGTGGTGATGTGCTGAGATACAATATCTTCAAAAACCTCTGGGTATGTTTGATTTCTTTGGGGCTACACAAATTTGCCTGCTGCATTTGTCTTGTTCAGACGCTTTCAGCATCAGGTCCATCCCTTCCTGTCCCTGTGGTCACAGACTCGGGGACCTGTGGTCTCTGAGGTCTGGTGTCCTCGGGGAAAAGTCCTGGTTTGGAGCGAGCCTTGAAAAATGACGGTTGAAAATCTAATAGCCTTTTAACTGAAGCCAAAATGAGATTAGATATTTCTGTATAGTGGAGGCAGGGGATATGACTGTCACTTCCTATGAGGCTTAAGCTGAAAGGGAATCTTGTTAGATTAATCTGCACAAATCATTTAGCCGTGCTTAAAAAAACAATAATAATATTACGACTTGTTTTGATAAAAACTTCCTGGGTTGTCCCACTAACGAGATGCATGTTTTTCAGGCTGTTTTCTGAGTTTTGCTTGTGTGTTTTGGGTGTTTTTGGGTTGTGTAGAGGCCGGTTTTTGCCTGGTGTGGGTGGCGATCCTGTCAGGGTCTGCTTCTGTCCACGTCTTTATTGTAGACGCCGCGGGATGGTCCTTGCTTCCTGTTCTTGGATGGTCTCGGAACCACTGGTGTTATGTGCTACATCCTTCTCCCAGATGTTCCTCTAGTATGCTTTGATCTCCGCCTTTGATGAGTCTACTTATCGAATTACCCTGGTTTTAGGAGTGCGCCACAGATGCTTCAGTGGAGACGGATTTTTTTTTCTTTTCTTTTCTTTTTATTCCCTCGGCTTCCACCTCTCTGGTGCATCTCTGTGTGTTTGGCAGTTAGCGCTTCAGGAAGCCCTTCCTTCCTTCCCTCCCTTTTTGCAAATTGTAAAAAAAACAAATCTTTTTTTGATGAATTATTGCATAAATAATCATTTGCGATCATTACCTGGGTTCAAACATCAAAGAGGCTGCACACAGCCCTTTTTGTAGGTCCTTTGCCAGTCGGAGTCGAAATCTGATTGGATTTTACCAGCAGGCTGTGTGGGGGAGTCCTAGGTCAGCTGGAAGAAGAAAGGTCTTAGTTCTGATAACGCCGGAATCGAGCTTTTAGCCATCAGACAAGACAGTGCCTCGTCACACACAGACACACACAAACACACACTGTCACTAGTGTGGTTGCGGTAACACGCTGAGAATAAAATGTACTGTCATGTACTGTGTCGAAAAGAATAATTCCATAAAATTATTAATTGTGATCATTTTAAACGCATGAATGAAAACTGAAACCATTTAAAGGAGATTAACTGATTTTTTTGGGAAATATATATGACCTAAAAAGCTCCAACACAGTAAAAATGTAGCGGCGGGTGTCAGAGGTGCTGAAGCCAAGGTCCAGGCTTCGACCCAACGCTGACATTACGGTTGAATCGTTCCAGGCCCGCCAACTCTTTCAGCACCGCCGTGGTGGGACAAGAGGAAGGGGAGGATGACTACCAGGTCCCTTCATCCAGCCTGTGCCTGAGACAGGCTCCAGTCTGCATCTCTGTGCCTCAACGGTACTCTCAGTGTGTTCTGCTTACCAAGCTCATAGGCAACAATGTCAGCAAGTTGAGTCCTGGAGAAGAAGAAGTCGGCGAGAGCAGATAATCACTTTGTTTTCCCTTTCAGATATGTGGAGAACAGCTCTTCACTCCCCTCCGATGAGGAGAAGCAGCCGCAGGTCCTCGAGCCGGGTAAGTCCTAAAACGGGATTTGTACAGCGTTCCCGCCCATCACCGACGGGAGGAATCACCGAGCTCTTCCGAGCTTGTTCCCTCGTTGGTGGTTCAGTCAGGTGGGCCCATGTGACCACGTTTGGGCTCCTAAAGTAACTCTGTTCCTCAGGTGGACCTTCTGAACCCACCCGGGCGTCGGCCTCGGGGCCCAAACATTCCGTGATCTGCCCTTTCACCTCCAACACGTCTGACTATGACATCCTGCTGCCCCCACAAGGTAGCCCTGCCCCCCAACCAGAACCTCTTTGTGCCCCCCCCTCCTTGATCAGTGTTTAGTCTCTTCATTTACACCACTTTTTTGTATCACATCTTACAAAGGGATTATTTTATGCCTTTTTCCAGTTTGGCTTAGGCCCAACGAGTAATTCATGTAATTAAGTACTGGAAAACTGAGCAGATGAATACAGGAACAGCAGTTTTATCCCCAGCAGAGGCTGCAACGTTCTTTTTCCACTTGTCATCCGCTCGTTTCAGCGATAGAGGACCCCTTTCAGAGTTGCCCTCCATCCGGACCCCCTCCGCCTCCTCCACCAATGCGTCACAGCTTCATTGACCTCTCCTCCTCCTCCTTCTCTTCGCCATCCTCGCCCTGTAACTCCTCCTCCTCCTCCGCACTCACACGACCACACCGGCCCTCCTCTGGACAAGATCAACTGCTGCTGACTCCTGGTTAGAAACCGAATCCTCCCGGTTAAACTCGCCTCACACACAGCGTTTCTAAGAATATCCGTGTGTGTGCGTGTGTGTGTGTGTGCGTGTGTGTGTGTGTGTGTGTGTGTGCGTGCTCCAGACACAGTGCTCGACATGCTGAGCAGTGCTGCTCCTCTGCCTCCAGTGAGACGACACACAGAAAACGTGAAAGGCTCCAGGGGCCGCCTGGAGTACGACCACATCCCAGCACACGCAGGTACGGCTACAGCTCCCCCTCAGGACGCACCCGTGACGTTCCAGCCATTCCGTTCCTGCAAACGCGTGTCACAGAGCACTACTGTGGGGAAAAAGGATTTCCCAAAAGCGAGGGAGTGGCATAAGTACGGAGGAGGATTCGGGCCACCAGCGAGGAAAAAATGGAGAATGAAGTCGACCATTTGAGACTATAACATCCAACTGTGACTGCTTCTACAAAATGCCGCGCTCGGCTTTGTGTTCCCGAGCTAAAAGAGAAAGTCTTCCTTCGTTACGAGAGTATATTTGCAGCTCTTCATCTCACCGTCGGCGCGCTGTTTTTTTGAAGCAGTCGCACGAGCTGGTTGTTATAGTCTCAAGGTCAGTTTTTTCTAAACATTGTATTTTCTTGACATTTTTTTTTTCTCAAAGTGCATGAAAAAAAAGACTTCCCTTCATTTTTCTCCCTCATGGGTGGCTCTAGTACTTCTCCGTATGGACAAAGCGGACTTCTTTAAATTTTGTTTATCATTGTCTTTCTGTCAGCTTCCTTTTTTTTTCTAAATGGCATTTTTAATTTGAAAATCCTGAAAGTGCAGCGATGAACCTTGGCGCCGAAGCAACGCTCTCCTGTCCTTTGCTCAGCATTCGCTGTGCCGTCGGAATAAAATGACTGGCCGCTAACAAATCAACAAAATCCCAGAGCGACCGTTAAAACTCCTGGCTGATCTTCAATAACATACAAGTTGGAGAAATAATAACCCCATTAGTCAAATCATCTCATCCCTGCTGCCTAAAACACCTTGAATTTGCTTAGTTTGCTGAGTTTGGAGGATTTTTCCCTGCTGGATCCACTGAAGGACACCCGCCGCACTTCACAGGACGCAACTACCTCAAATCGGTTTCCCTGGATACGGCAGGCTGTAATTACACCAGGACAAGCATCTCTGCTGCTGGGTTATTTGACAAATATCGAAGCGGGCTTCAGCTTCTCGTCCACAAAACTCTTTACAACCGCTGAGCTCACCCTCCACTCACTTGTTTTTGCTCCTCATTCCTTTTCTCTCTCTCTCTCTCTCTGTCTCCCAGTATCCACAGGCTGTTTGCAGGCCCCTGCCAGGCCGCCAAAGCCTCTGCCCAGGACTCAGCCGGGAAAATCCCACAGCCCGGAGTCAGAAAACGTGGATGCCAAAATAGCCAAGTTGATGGGGGAAGGTTACTCCTTCGAAGATGTGAAACGGGCGCTTATGATCGCCCAGTATAAGGTGGACGTGGCTCGGAACATTCTGCGAGAGTTCGTCTTAGTGGTGCCAAGACTGAACATCTAGCGGTCCAGTCGTCCGGGGGCAGCAGCACCAGGATGCTGCGCCTCTGAACGGACTCAAGGGCTTTTTTTTTATCCTGCTTCGTTTCCGACCGCTGCGACGAGGCTCTGCGGACGCCGGACGTGTGAGGAGGAAGACTTTAATCTTTCGCTGCAGCTCATAGATGACAATGCACAACCACGTGGCTGAAACCAAATCGGAAATCGTGTAAAAAAAGGAAAAGAGGGAGCAGAGAACCCGTGTGCCCATTTCTGCTGTTTACAGGACACGTTGCCAGTGCTGGCCTCTGGTTTGCAGACGCTGTTGCTCTCTAGCATTTGAGCCTGTCCCTCCCTGCTCTCTCGGCTGCTCCTGCTTGTGCCAGTCTGTCACAGACAACCACACACACACGCACACACTTCATTAGGGGTCTCAGAACTGCAGGTCAGAACCTGCCGTAACCGGATGTTATGGGAGGGTTTATTTCCGACCGATAGGGGGCGCCGGGCTCTAACAGGAGTGACGTCCACTCTGGTCTCTGTCGTTCTTTTTGCTCCCTCCCTGCTCACCCTCTCTTCGGTGAACGCTCCATTGATTTTCACGCAGTCAGGATGACGTCTGGTGAATTTGCACTTCCCAGATGGAACGGGGAGGATGCCTTATCGACGTGGTCGTTGTCCTTCCACGGGAAGCGCTCTTGGAGGGGAGGGTGTGACCGTTCACTTGTTTCTGTCCTTCAAAAGAATTTATCCTCCGGGGCCTTTTGGATTTACTGTCATCATCTGTGGAGAGTAAATCGTTGAATGTATTTGTCCTCCATCACTGAGCAACAGTATGTGTGTGTGTGTGTGTGTCTTTACACTCGCAGCTCTTCTCCAACTTTTGAAGGGAAAAGTGAAAACAACACATTCTCACTCTGCTTTTTTATCGTCCTCCAACACAGGCCCCAACAAGAAAGTGCCCTCTTCCCCCAGGTTAAAGAATATTTTGAAAAGCCTGCAGGAATTTGATGCACCGCGTCAAATTGTCGAGGTAAATTGAAAAGTTAAAACATTTGCTGAAGTTGTTTTGAGAGCTCATTTATTCCAACCTCCCGAGGTAACAGAATTATTTTATTTAAGACAGCAAATGTACTGCGTATGTTAATTATCAGTATTTAATTGGATTGGAAAGCCACCATACATCTTCACTAGTGTGTGTCAGCGTGATCGGAAAGATGGAAGAGAACACAGCTCCCTTAAATCATTACCATCCTTTATTATTCTGCCCTGTTTTGACAGACAGAAGAGCTAAAATACGTTTGAATTTAGCCAAATAACTGGGATGTGTAGACGAACGCAAGCACAACTGGGCATTCTGTTGATTCCCTCAGCGTTTATTGGAATGGTGAAAAGATTCTGAATAGAAGAGCACAGCTCCCGATGGGAAACGATCAGTTCTGCCTCCCAGAGCCGAATGCTCGTCCCACCGTGTGATAAACCAGGATTTATGAAAAAAGGGGGAAAAAATCATGTTCAAAGACAAACCCAGGGTTGAAAGTATGATTTTTTTTTTAAATTATTAATAATAGTAAAGCCCACTTTGGATAGCAGCTGTTATTACAATGACTGTTGACGAGTCGAGGCGGCCATGATGCTCTTTTTGATACCACAAGCACAAAAACGGACCCAGAGATGGTTGTTGAACTGCTGAATCATCACATCGGTGTCGTCCACAGCCAATCCTTTCACCTCCTCCAGCTTTGCTTCTTCTGTCTCTGCACTGTTTTTGCACCACAGAATCACCGTTTCTGAATTTGTTTCCAACACAACAATGTGAAATCGTCCCATCGTCCCGCAGCTCGGCATCGGTTTGGGCACCAGTGTTGTTTGTTGCGGCAGGAATGACTTGTGTACGTACAGAGTGAGTGTTACGCCGTGTTGTACCTGAAACCGTCAGTGCTGTTGTGACTTTTATAATCCCGCCCAGCAAACTGTTCAAGGCACCTGGAGACTGTGCAGCATATTTGTATGGGTACATGCGTCTTATAAAAATACTATAGAGATGCTCCTGTGTGTGTGCACTCTTTGATGACCCTTGACCCTTTTGGTTTCCACCCCCACCCCCACCCCCAACACAGAGATCTAACTTTAGCTAACTATGGCCTGGATGAATGAGGATCCAAGTAGGCATTTATTAACACACTATTCAAAGTATTTGCAATATATATGAATTTTTGAGTAGAAATATTCAACTATTATACTCTGTGTTCAAAGCCAGACCTGGATGTCATAAATAGTTCATGCTTTTATGACCTGACAAGTTAATGAATTATTCCTTTTGCACTTTTCGGTGTTTAAAAGTTCCAGCAGATGGCGCTGTTGCCCCAAGCTTTCCCGTTCGCAGTTTATTATTAATAATATTATTGTTATTATTATTATTAACAAGAAATCTAATGTTTGGTCTGCCTATGATTAGACCACAGGGACACTTATTTGATTGACATCTCTCCAGGTCTGTGTCCAGTGTCATTTTTAGCCCTCTGCAGTGCAGACATGAGTTGATAAGGCATTAATATTCTCTGCAACCCGATTTACAAAAGTATGTCGGTGAAACCAAAACACACACATGTATTAGCATATAATTAACCTCAGATGAGCTGTGAAGCCGCTTCATCTGTTCCCCTGACGATGTGAGTTTATTTCCATTTCAATGTTGCACCATGATGCAGTTTACAGAGACTACAGAGACTTTCTAAACTGGAAGATGTTTGTTGGTTTATTCGGGGTTTGGGGGTGTTTTTTTTGCCTGTCTTAGTGGGGTGGATGTGGTTTGAAGTAATATCACTGGGGTAACGTTTGTCATCTCTCCTTTAGCAGCTCAGACGGCTGCGAAGGCCTGGATCTACCGTCTGAGCCGATCTTGTATTTTCAAGGCTTCTTGTTCTTCAAAGCTTCTTCTTTGTTCAGCACACTAATTGTGCAAATTTGGACATTTGAAATGCTAAAATGAAGATGAGGAGGCACTGATTTGAAGAAAACCTGAATGTGTTTGATTAAACCAAACAATTCAGGTCGGCGCTTCTTTTCCTGCGTCTATATTTGAACACGGAGCCTCAGAAGTGCCGTGAACGACGCTGATTAAAAGACGGGTTAAAACAGAGCCTCATCTGAAACTAGCAGCTAACGCAGACACGACGCCTACGCAAATACGTGTCTTCTTTCCCCCGCAGGAGGAAAGTTTTTCAAAGATGTTAAAGTGCTAATAAGCACAGAGATCCAACAGAACCTCTCTGGCTAATATGTCATAAA
Source organism: Tetraodon nigroviridis (assembly GCA_000180735.1). NCBI lineage: Eukaryota > Metazoa > Chordata > Actinopteri > Tetraodontiformes > Tetraodontidae > Tetraodon > Tetraodon nigroviridis. Next base: position 934,167 of record CAAE01014557.1, read on the forward strand.
CTATTATTGCAAATCCAACAAACCAGCCTAGGCAAGATGCACTTTTACCCCCCAAACTTTATTGTCAACAACGGTACAAAAGCAAGTCTGTTCGGCCTTCTTATCTCACCCTCTTTGGTTTCACTGCTGATCAGTTTATTTGCAACAGAAGAAAAGGCCTAAAAACAAGACACGAGGCTGAAAAATGGTGACCTGCTGATTTTACAAAAGCGTAGGCATCACAACAAACCCACTACACACACCCACACACAACCACACAAAAAGAGAAGGGGAAGTCCTGTCTGTGGCAGCTTGGAACCGTGACCTTCGTGTGTGACTCAAAGTCAACTGATGTTCGGTTCCCCAAAGTAAACATTTAGTGTCTTCTCTCGAATCTATTCTCAATTCATATCGCAGTAAAGCGGATTCTAACGCCAGTTTTCTCGTGTCCTTAGTTCTCCAGGCTGTTCTTAGCAGAGGTTTGGAGAACCTAAGTGGAGCATCTGCCCAACTCCGATGACCGTTTCATCGGTTTCTTCTCCGTGGCGGCCCGCTGGGGTGTCGCAAGGCTATCACGAAGCAGATGTGAGGGAACCACGCGGTCACCGTGTTGAAGCACCCGACGCGCCATCAGCTTGAGACTAATTTATCCTAAGAAAATAGCAGAAAGCCAGTACACGAGCTTTTACGACCGACATGAGCGTCCAGGACCTTTTCAACACTTTATGACGCTTCCAAAACGAATCCACTTTCATGCTGCAGGACCAACATCCAGGTAAGTTACACACAGAATATAAATACATCCCACACACGCACGCGCACACACACGCACACGCTTGCACGCACAGTTAGCAACAGTAAAGCTCCAATAGGAAAACAAATAATGAATTGGCTGCACAAAGACTGGATGGGGGGGGGGATCAACAGTAGTGTTTTAACACTGACGCGGGTCAGCGAGAGAATGAACTCGGATCTTTGTCCAACAGTTGGCTACACAATTCCGACAATTTCGCAATGAAAAAAAAAAAGTCAGTCTTTTTCAGCAAGATAGGTAGACGCAGACGTTAAAACGTTTATTTACTTATGATTAAATGACTTCAGCGCATTTGGCGTTGAAATCCTAGATTGTGTTTCTCAGCTGGGTTTAATATCGACTGCCTGGACTCTGTCTGATCGTGTAATTATCCACTTGTTTGTTTTCTAGCGTGAAGACTGGAGGGTGGGCATTTCTAAGCCAAAAGGTAGAGTCTCCCAAACAGAGAGAGAAGAAGTCCTGGGGTCATGCGTGAGGTCGTCTTGTGAAACGGCTCAGCAGGGTTATATTCAAGCGATGTGTCTTTATCTCTGAGTTTTTCACAAGCACTGTACAATAAAAAAAAAAAAAGTGAGAACAAAACTCAGCTCAGGCTCACCTGGGGCACAAACATGATTCCAACTTTTTACAGGCCTTAAAAAGCAAAACTTAAAAATTTACATTCTTGAAAAAGTCAACAATAAAATCAATTATACAAAAACATAATTAAAGAAAAACAAAAACAGCAAGGTTGCCTGACGACATAGTGAGACAGTAACAGGAGGCAGCCTCAGTGCAGACTTCTAACAGTGATGTGGTGCAGCAGGCTGTGGACACAACCGGGACATGACGGACGCTGCGCACGTGGAGCCCGATGGAGGATGTCAGCAGTTAGCTTGGCGACTGGATTTTTTCAACGTTGGGATGCTGCTTCAACTGATTCTTCTCCTTGAAAGACGCACAGAAGAAAAAGGTTAGCAGAGGCCGCTTCACTTCCCTGCGTCAGTATTCACGGAGGTTCTTACCCCTTTAATCCCGCATTCAACGGCCCGAGCGCCATTAAACAGAGTGACTGTTTTCCTCCAGTTTCTTGATCTCCTCAGATGTTCCCGTGTCCTTCTCACCGGTTTTCCAGCTTCCTTGTCTGTGGCGGTTACAGGAATTTTAAACCCATGTTGAACCAAAGTCAGAACTTATAAAGTACTGTTTGCTGCAAAAATAATGAGGCCGATAAAGGAAAAGGGAAAGGAGGTGAAAGGAAAGACTTTTTATCTCTTCATACCTGGAATTCTTCATGTAGAGCCAGTACAGGAGTCCCACCAAAGCAGCTGCTATGAGAAGTCCAACCACCACACCCACAATGACCTTTGACTGGTCCTCCGAGTCGTCCTGGGAGCCTGCAAACACAGAGGCTTCAGCTGCAGAATGAAAACACACACACACACACGCAGACCCCCCGCACCATCTCTCCAAATCCTGCCGATTTATTGGATATTTTCCCTTCTCTCTGAGAAAACGACCTGCTGACGCGAGCCCGGTTATGGACATGGAAAGACATGAGTGGGCAATGATGGAAAAGTTGGTTAGTGAAGAGCAGAACATCGTCTGCATGCAAATACACAAGCGCGCATCATTAATGCCTCGCTGCATCGGTCGTGTTTATCTCCGCCACCTGTGGGCAGAGCGTCTGCTCGCTTCGTTTCATTAAGGCGCTCCTGCAAAGACCCGGTGGCAGTCAGGTCAAATTTTACGCCTGCTGCCGGCTAATATCACCGAAATGAGGCTGGTGAAAGCGGTGAGCTCATTATCCAGCGATTCTCTGAGAATTTAAAGAGCAGCCACAGCTCAACCCACTGGTCACAACTGGTCGGTTCCTAATGCCGACACTGGTGGGTTAGCTGCCCTGACGTTAGTGGCATCCCAAAAGAAAAGAAAAGGAGAAAAAAAACCAGAAAACTCTTACCTTTATCACTCTCCTCCTCAAAAACTGAAACCAAACATATAATAAATTAGAATTGAAAAAAAAAAAAAAATAATAATAATGCAACTACATACAAGAAGAACACACCTGCTGTTTGACTAAAAAAAGACGAGCGTGTAAGTTTTTTGTAAAAAAAAAAAAATAAAAAAAACAAATAAATTTAATAAAAAAATAGTTTAAAAAAAAAAGGCTGTGTAATTTTAAACCTTTAGGGAAAGCTGGGACCAAAGCCAGCCGACGGAGGAGCAATGACAACACAGAGACGGATGGAGGAATGAATGTGTGGAAATGAAACATTCCTCTAGCAATCAGCCTCTTGTGGTCAAATCTCTCCCTACACGACACACACGCTCACGAGGTTTACACCAATAGTGTGCTCCAGCCTTTACATTGGGTCGCTCTACCGTCGGGAACCTACTAGAAGACACGTTGATGGTCTTGGAATCGTCTCCCAGCTTGTTGCTGACGATACAGGTGACTGTCAGGTTGACTCTGGGGGTGACGGTGATGGTGTGGGCGACTCTGCCGTTGGAGTACGAGCTCTTCTCCTAGCAGAGGCAAAAAAAACCCCCCAACAACTAGTTAACATCTTTTCTGGTCCTCATCAACAGGAGACGTCTTCTAAAGCTGACAATGAATACAAAAAAGACATCCGTCAAAATCCTGGCACGCCTGGTCCAGAGACTTACGTCTGTGCCGTTGACGCTCCACTGGAAGCTGGGTTCTGGCGCTCCCTCCGCCTCGCACCTCAGAACTTTGTATTTGCCTTCATCGGCACGCCGTTTGGTCAGGCTGGTGATGACGGGCTTCCCTACAACGAGAGCGGCACAGGCCGTCAGCGTTTCAGCCGTCGGAACCGTCTCCCTTCGGTCCGGGTGTCTTCTCTTTAGTGTCTTCAAAGTAGGGAAATTTCCTTGAAGGAAACAGGGGAATGAAAGAGTTCCTGACCTTCGACCAGCAGTTCAAAGCTCTCCTGGCGCGTCAGGCTGCTCATGGACACCTTGCACGCGTAGACGCCAGAATCAGCAAATGTCAGCTTGCTGAACGTTGGCTTCGTCACAGCTTTCCCGTCCTGGGAACGAGAGTTACACCAGCTTTCTTAGGCTTTTTTACCATGAATTCAAGCCATTCCGTCAACATTTTCCTTAGCCTGACTGTCTTATCTTTAGGATTTTTACATATTTGACTTTCCAACAAGCTTTCAACTGAACACTGGAGCGTTGGAGGAAAAAACATCACGTTTGCGGCGTTAAATTCATTTCATATCCTCCGTTTTCAACCTCTCACCTTGGTCCAGGACACTGTGACGTTTCCCGACGCCGCCTTCTCCATCGTCACATTCAGAGAATCTCCCACGTTCTTCACAACCTTCCCAGTGGGACTCAGACTCAGGTCCAGATCTGAAAAAGACAGCACGTCCAGCCGTGTCAGCCGGTACTTGCAAGCGCATCCTTTTTTTTCCCTTTCACCAAGGATAGATGGATAGAATCGCACAAAAATATGCTGCGAGCTGATAAAATCCTTATTTAGATGATGTAAAAGCTGTGAAGCGAGACTGAGTGGAGGGGAGGGATCAGGTTATTCTTTTAGTTGACTGATGATGTGGCTCACAAACATGAAGCTGGGGAGAGTCGTTCCTCGGGGTGGCGCCGTGGGCGTGGAGGGAAAAAACAACGTCTGCTCAGACACTCAAACCCTTTCTGTCACACTCTCCTCCCGGCGAAGAACGAGAACCTAGCGCTCCCTTCCTCCCCTGACTGCTCTGACACCGCATAAAAGGTAGCGTTTAGCAGCCGTTTTTAGGTCGGGTGAGAAAAGTTGACATGTTCCAGCAGGGGTGCTCATGCGCTCCGCGTGCATTCGCCAGGACGTACTTACAGCTGACAACGACGTTTTGCGACGCCTCCATTTTCTCATCGGCCACCAGAGAGCATTTGTATTCGCCGGCAGCATCTCGGCTGATGGCGTTCACGGTGTAGGTGCTTGAGTTTTCCACCCGCACTTTCTGGTCCTGATGGACAAAAATATCGCGGCGCATCATAATGAGGGATTATAAAAGCAGAATCGTCTTCACGGAGATGACTGATGGGGGTTTTTTAAAAGAACCGTCTTCAAATACCAACGTGCCCTTTAAACCGGTTCCTCTCGTGCGCTTGACATTTTTCCGAAAGTATTTTCTGGCTTTGACTGACCTTGATATGAAAGAAGAAGGAAGTGGGCACAGGGTTTCCATCAGAGTGACACTTCAGAGTCACATTTTCTCCTTCAATGATGGGTCCCTTGGACAGAATCTCCAGGCTGACCTTCTCTGGAGGATCTGAGGGATTCACAGGCCAGAAAGAAAACTGACTAAACGGCAATGAAGACCATTTATGAGAGTGCAACGAGAACATTTAGTGATAGAATTCGAGAATATTCACCATTAATACATGGCATTTCACCATTAATACATGCATTCCAAAGGTTCTTCCATATGTTTTGGTCTTAGTGTTTAAACCTCTGGTGTGTAGCTGCGGTGCAGTACTGCTATGTGACGTGCAGGTGGCGCTGTTTTGTCCTTACAGTGCACAGTAGAGGGGCCCAGCTTTCTCTCCTGGTTGTCCAGTGCATGTCTGGAGCCACAAGCAAAGACGGCCCCGGCATCCTCCTTGGTGGCTGTGTACTGGAGGGTGGAGAAGGAGGTAGAAAGACCCGTGGCCGGATCCACCCTGATGCTGGAGGTGATTATCACAGCTGCAGAGGAAGGAGGAAGAGTAGAAAAAATAAATAAATACACCAGAGAGCTCCATATTACTATCTCCAACCTCCAAACTTATGCTCTGGTTCAGCATTCATATTAGCAACAGGGTTAAGTAAAATGACCTTTGACACTATGATTGAAGCTATTGTCTTAAGCAAATCGGTAGGGATTTGCTTAAGTGATTCTATCCGAAAACATCCGAGCCCCCAGGGGGCCTGCGCGTATTACGGCGTCGTGTGTGGCGCCACAGTCTGTGGGCATGTCAATAAACTGGAGATGATTTACTTTTCCCGTCAGCTTCCAAAGGCTTCCCATTCTTTGTCCATGTGAGCGTGGCTGGAGGGTGAGCGTTCGTGGCCGAGCAGGTTCCCAACTGCAAACAAAAAAAAAAGAACAAAACACAAAAAACACACGCAAATTATTTATTTTTTTCATGAAAAGAATAGAGAATAGAATCAGACTGAAACTAGTTTCAGAAGCTGTGTTGTAAAACTGCTGTCTTCTTTATTAAACTACGGTAATAACGTTGAAATGTCCTAGTAACCATCTCGTTCGTTACCTACTTCCCCTGAATATTTGGGCCTTTCTGTCTCGTTACGTCTCGGGACGGAAGGTCAGTAACAAACACACTGTTTGTTGAGCAGATAAGGTGTGAGTCATAAGAACATTCCTTTTGCCAAAACCGCCTGTTTTCATTTCCTCTTGGACGGGCGGAAGAACGTTACTCATGCTTCAGTCACGCGGTCGGACAAGAATTCTATTCCAGTTGGTTCACATTGAGAGCAGCCTTCCCTTTTCTATTTGAATGATATTCTAAAATTTCTGCTGCTGCGAAGGTCCCAGCGAGCACGGCGGCCTCCATCATCCATTAGTGGAGGTAGTTCAGAACCACCGATACTCCTGCTAAAGCTGGCTGGATGTTTAACTGAGGTTCGGGGGAGAAGAGCCTCCAGAAGGTCGGCCAGCTCTGCAGCCAACCACCAATCAGGTCAGACGCCACATGGCTGCCCACCGAGGGTGGCACCTGAAGGTCTCTCAGACCACGGGGAAGACATCTGTCCCCTGATTGACCATCCCTTGACCTGGCAACCCATCTCTCAGAGATGACACCCACAGATGTTCTGTTCCACACAGAGGAACAGAACATTTTTAGCCACTAAAAGACAAATATTGTCAGCAGTCAGCATTTACATTTCCCCAAGAAATAATGCACACGTGCTCACTTTTTGGGCGAAAGCCTGAATGCAGTCTCCACTTCCTATCCCCCTATTTGGAATTCTCTTTGAACGTGATCACCCCATCACTCTCACAAGTTTTGAAATCCTCCTATCTTCCATATTTTTCCACCAGTCCTGACTTTCATCTCCTCCTCTCCTCCTTATAAAATGCTCAAAGCCATCTCAACACCTGGATTTTCGGGGAAGAATGGCAGCAATATTCACTTGATCCATTATAAATGTGTATACGCAGCGTAGGATCAGGAAAAAAAAAAAGGGCTTTGGGCTGTCAATGCACAGCCAGGCGTCGTTTCAGGCCGCTGCACTCAAAATGTTTGATGGAAACTTTAATAATGGTGTTCTGTAGTTACTTAAAAACAAAGGCTAACAGGGTCTGAGGGCAATGGGTGCTGACTAATCCAGACAAACTGAAAAAGGAGTTTTAGTTGCTGTTTTTAGTTCCTTACTCAGAATTCAATAAATTCAGTTCGTTAATGTGTTGAAACAAAGGCTGGAGGAGCAAAATGTGAATTATTTATGAAACACAAGTGTGTCTCGTACAGTGATGCAAGAACGTTTATGACATTCTGGGAGTGCAGAGTGGAAAGGGGAGTGTTCTTGTGGTTTTGGTCAGGCCAAACAAAACTTGAGATAGACAAATCTGTTTGAGTAATGCAACATGTAAGTCTGAAGTGTAACATTCATTATTCTAGTTTTGCTTCGAAATAGGAAAATAGAGCAGGAATTTCAATTTATATATTTTCCGTGCATATTATTTCTCTCTTTTGGTGGAAAAATAAATCAAACTGTGACTCACTGATTTGTAAAACAGCAAGTCGTCAAAACTGTGATCAATTACACTGAAGCACAACTGGTAGGACTAATTTCTTTTCCCGAAAGTGGTGGATATAAAACAAGTCATCCAACACGGTCAGCGGACATTTACGTCATCCGCGGAGCGGTGTCGTCCAAACAATTGTCATTGTAGTCGTGACGAAGTGAATCAAACAGAAAAACAGCAGCTCCATCCTGGGTAAATATTTATGTTAAATATATATACCAGTATGATGGCCACCGCTCTGCCAGCACACATGTTTACATCAGCAGAATCCTGAGTTGGTAACGGCAGAAAACAATATTAAGGCTGCTCTCTGACCGTCACTGGCTTGTCCTTCTGCAGGAACTGGAACTGGTCCTGTATCTCAACGACGGATGGGGCCTCTGCAAGCAGAAGAGGGTACAGAAGGTTACGAGCGACAAAATTAAGTTATCTCTCCAGTGAGAGGGATAATTGTCAGCGAAAGGCAAACAAGAGCAGAGCGAGGAGGCGAGGAGGTGGCATTTAAAACGACCAGCAGGTGTCGCTGTCGTGCGTTAACGTCAATTATTCCTTTTAAGCATCGAAATGATTTTTTTTGCTCAAAATGAAAAAAAAAAATTGTTTTTTTTCTGCTTATGTTTGTTTACAAACAACAAACTATCTGCATGTGTTTGTTTGTTTTGTTTTTTTTGTTAACAATAGTAAGATCTGAACTGCTGTCTTACTGTGAACCAGGACGGACACTGGGTACTCCAGCAGGTTGCTCTCTGACACCACCATGCAGGTGAAGGTCCTCTGGTCGTTTAGCGAGGCTCCTGTGATGAGCAGGCTGTAGTCTTTATCAATGCTGACCCGCTGTTTATATTCATCCGTGGCCTGAATGGTGGGCGAATCACTGTGGGCTTGTTTGATCAACAGATCGCCAGGGGAATTGTCTTTTTTTTCCTTAAGTGTGTGACAAAAAATACAATATTGAGGAAAAATTAACATAAAGAAGACAAACACACCAAAAAATACACTAAAATTGAAATTCTTCAGAATAAAACATTTAGAGACTCCTTTTTAATTTATAAAGTGCACATAATTTGTTTTTTTTTAATGTATAGAGTAGAAAAAATACATACGTATTTCCACTTGATGAACATCGTGTCCTCAGGCGGAGGAATGCGGTCGTTGCAGGGTATCACTATAGTCTGTCCATACAAGGCCGTTACATTCTCCGTGGCCCAGGCTGCAACACAAAAGGCCCAAAGAGTTACTGTCTAGACATTCCGGTTAAATAACACCCTCCTTGTCCTAAACAGTGTACACTATAGCCCAGGGGGACTGCTAGAGGACGGCTTCGGTCAAACTGAGTCATGGTCAGATGAAATGATAAGATAAAAACAAAAAAACAACCAAAAAAAGA
>CAAE01014557.1:943297-987438 GCA_000180735.1 Tetraodon nigroviridis
TGGCGCAAGGTCTTCCTCATACCCAGGGTACTAAGAATAATGCCGTAGCAAAACCACTTCTTCTTTCTCAAATATTGGAGAGCACTGAGTTTGGAATATTTGCCATGGATTCACAGCAGAGTCGTGTGCAGTGTGGGAGAAAGGAAAATAGAGAAGAGAGAGGACAGATGGATGGGCTTTAGAGTGGAGTGGAGGTCTTCATGCTCCAAGTCACCCTCTCTTTGATAATTTAGCTAAAGGGGCCGAATGAGACACAGCTCACGTTTTGTTCATTCCAGACTGCTGAGGCAAGACACAACTTTATTTACGCCGAGCGCCGACTTTAATTCCCACACTCGGGACGCACGAACACAACTTACTGTTTCTGTTCCATGCAGCAAATAGATCAGGCAACAAAAATCATCAACAAAACACAGCAGACCTCTGGGACCGGAGCAGACTCGCCCTGCTGCCTTTATAACACCGCACGAAAAAAGAAAAGGCAAAAAAACACATCCGGATCTTTCGCAACATTGACCAACTCATCAACCGAAACGCACATTATGACGTCATCCGCCAATAACGTCGGCCAATAAAAAGCGACATATGCGCACCCACAAGCACACGGTCTGCCTTATGAAACTCTGCACCTGGTCTGCTATATTTACCAGCAGATTTAGGGTAAAAAAAAGTACAGATGTATTTCCTGTCAGCATTACGGCTGTGAGACATTGTGGTTGGTTTCCAGAGAAGACGACCAGCTCAACTTAGTGGCCGCTGATGTGATCAGAAACGGTGCAGGTCTTTGTTACCGCTGCCATTGCTGCCTCACTGCAGCCATAAACGACCTGCAACAACACATCCAACATATATTCCTTTATGACCTTACTCATCTCTTGCTCAGGTATCATGTTACCTAGAGAGAGGGGAAAAAAAATCTATAGTTTGTGTCGTTTTCCCATTATAGTCCATAAGTCTTTAATTACCCGCTTTGTTGGGTCAACAAAAGATGTTGGGAAGAAATCCGGAGACCACTACTGATCACACAGCAGGGAACTGATGAATGACGGCTAATGCAGAAGAGAAGAATGAAAGAAAGATTTCTGTTCACCTGAATCAGGGTGTGAACTACAGAGCTGAGGGACATAATATAACCGTATTTTAGATTCATTTACATAATCAAAGATACCTTTCACTCCTAAAGGACTTTAGTTCTCTGCAGAATCTCTAACTCGCTGACCTATTGGAGAGGCTCCTTTCTTCTCTCCTCTTCTTGGATGCAAAGTAGGAGTGGGCCAATTATTTTTTTTTTCCCTGGCACCCATTTAAAATGCCTATCACAAAGAAAACCTTGCAACAATCTCGCTTCTGGAGACACGGCCTGACTATTTTAGCTGTGCGAAAACAATTTTCTCTGTGTCACAATGATCCAGCAGCTCACCAGTGTGTTCTGGGGGGCAATGAAACAGGCATCTTTGGAGGGAGGAAGGAAAGAACGTAAGCACGGAAGAAAGAAATAGAAATATTTTCGAACAGGCATGTGCAAAGACGCAGACTACATTCTTCGCCGTGGCTCGGTGGAGGGTTTGCTTTGGCGTTGTTTCAAGTCCTCGTGAGCCCCGAACATCCCGGGGGGGCCGCACTGGGGCCAAACCCGCCTAAAATGTTCTGTAGCATGACGGTGAATGTAAGAGAGATAAGTGGAAAAGGACGAAAGAGAAGAAAGCCTTCGTCGTGCAATAAATTATTCTCCTCAGCCTCTTTGGGCGAGGAGAACAATCATCCAAACAATGTGTGTGTCTGTGTGTGTGTGGGTGCCAGCCTGCAGCTGTCACGGTGAAATCTGATTCCCTGTGTCGAGCAAAGGCTCCAAATCAAACTGGAATCATGATAGGACATTAGCCCCTGTGCCACCCCGGTCCCGAAGAAATAACAAAAACAAAGCAGCTTAAATAAAAGAGTCTGCTGGATTTACAAAATAATCGTATACACTCACAGAAAGATGTAAACGTGCGCGCTTGTGTGTGTGAAGGCCACTGAAACGAGCCACTGACACCACCGCTATTGAACAGGTTCAACAAGTTAAGATGACTACATTTGCTGACAGGTCTGAAGGTTTTCTTTGTGAAAAACAAAAGAATCCTCATCAAACTAAGTCGGAAAACCATACTTCCGTCGTGCCGACCCTACGTGACTCACGCTGCACCACTCTGTGGTTGAAAAACAGGTTATTTTCGAGTCTGCCTCGGTTTATACACGATCTAAGGTAGACTGTTTAAGTGCTCCTTTAGGCAAGGAAATGTGCATTATTGTGACAACACCGATGTGGTGTGATGGCGGAGGGCGTCCTCAGAGCTGTGCTTTCACATTTGCATCATGTAAACTAACCCCCAGTCCTCTTCTGTGAAGGGATGAAAAAAAACATGCAAAAATGAGAATCTTTTGCAAAACAAACGTCAAATTACTACCTAACTAACTGCTGAGGTTGGTTGATATCAAAAGCAACACATTAATTCTTCCCAACTGCTTTTCTCTATCCATTAAAAAAAAGAAAATTAAAAATAGAAAAATTAGAAAATTTGTTGAATGTATGGAAAAAATACAGAACAATAGCATCGGAAATGGTGTTATGTATTGTGTGTGTGTGTGTGGTGTTGATTGCCTGGAGCAACTCCTTTCCTAGCCAAACTTATCACGTGTCTCTTGCCACACCTGCATGTCAGGAAGTCTGGCACAGATTGCCAGATTGTCTCCACGCGTGACTCATGGGGAAGGTTCTACCGCGGCGCTGATCACCGCCCGACCCTACGCAGGCTAAAAATGGCAACATGACCGAAGGGAAACCAGGGATCTGGCTGCCTGCCGGCGGTCTCGGACCAATCGGGGAGGAGATGTTTACGGTTTACCCACAAATTGTCTGTGTGGAGAGTAAAGACAGATGAGAAATATACTGATTTTCATCTGCTCGTCGTAAGTATCTTCTGACAGTTAGGTGTCTTCTACACGATGATAAAATGAAACATGAATTTATGGACCACTTTACAACTTTGAGACAAAGCAGTGCTGATGACAGTGAAGATACAGGTGAACCACCATCACCACCACATACTGAAAATTAAAAAAGCAAGAATTGGCATTTTGAACTGAGCTTTTCTCTGGTTTTTTTCAAAGACAAATCTGAACTGAGTCTCCCCCCTTCTTTCCTGCAAAACAAATGTCCCTCTTAGCATTCTACTTTGAAAATCTTTGGGTCATTTAAATGCATCCCCACTCATTGGAGACACAATGAGGAATATTGATGCTCCGCAGCAGAGGGTAAGATGAATTACTCCGACCAAGGTCAACCAGCCAAATGATGGGAGAAAAACATCTTCAATCTTAGCTGTCATGATGACTCCCAAATAATAAATCATGTATTTCCTCCAAACTAAGATTAGGCTACTCTAAGATGCTTAAAAAGCAGCATTAAACAGAAAGAAAAAAAAAAATCACCGCGTACGGTCCTTCACCATCTGTAACATCCATCATTCCATCGTAAATCTAGACCTCTGGAGGTCAGCATCCAAGCTGTTGGGGTCACCATCAGATATTGCTGGCACTTAACAGATCATTTGCGAGCAGCAAAAACAGCAATCAAGAGACCCTATGAATGAGTCAATATGCATCTGCTCCATCTGTACCGGTCTAAAGAAAGCCCATTTAAGTGGCTCCACATTCGGGTCTCACATTACCAACTACCATTTGCTACATGATACACCGACTGATCGATTTTTTTTTTTTTTCTCAAAGTCAGTTTATTTCACCGCCATCAAGGGAAATTTACTCTTTTTCTTTTTTTACATCTCCAACAGAGTTACATTTCTTGCATCTGAGGAAAAATAATCATCTGGGCATTTGCCTCCTCAGTTTAAATGAATAAAAACGGAAGAATAGAAGCCACAGCATGTGTGTATCCCACTTTGAATGGAGGAAAAAGCGGTGTGTTTCTGGCTGGTACCAAGAGCAACAATAAAACCGCTGAACCACTTGAAGCTTGTCACCAACAGCCTCAAAACAAGTGATGCAAATTTACCGCCTTTGTTCAAATATAGATGCATGAAGGCGGTTGCATGAGGCGTCCCGAGATGTTTCTGAATTCTATAACCACTTAAATCCTCTCCAGCTGAAGCAGTTGTTCTATATACAGTCGGGGAGGCGTACTGCTCTTTTGTAGCCTATGAAATACGAGAGGAACAAAAGATGCCTAATTTGCTTTGACAATTGCAATAAAATCCTGTTTCAAAGTAGCAGGATAGATGTTAGATGTTGAATTTACCAGATGTCAGGAGGCTACGGTTGCCCTCGTCTCCTGGTTGCCCTCTGCCCTCTGCCTGCACGCCAGGCGTTTTCTAAGTTTCACACATGCTGCTCCAAACCTCCCCACACAGGCCTCCCGTCTAACCGCTCCATCCTCCAAACACCTCTCACACACGTAAACTTATCAAAAATTCCGTCATGTAGGCAAAGGCAAGACTTTGTTTTAAAAGTCATCAAAACAATTTTAAAATCTGTTCTGAAACAGCCCTTTACAATAACACCAAGGCACTATTCTTTGGGTTTTACACATACTGAACCAAGTGGTGTCCACACACAGACATGAAAGCAGCTCTTCAAAGTAACCAGCATGGAAATGGAGGCACTGAGGCTGCCGCACTCGTGCTCTTCACCACAGGCCTTTATTATGAGAGACGACGTGCAGCCTCCTCCGCTTTTTTCATGTGGCACTGGTCGGGAGGTATCGCGGCAAATCCCTTCCCAAAGAGGCTTCCTGCCATGTCTGAGGTTCCAATTTCCTAATCAGGCTTAGGCCACCGTGGCCACGATTCCAGGACAGGAAAGAACACTCTCTACGGGAGGTTCCATCACTGTTCCCTCATTATCCGTTCGAGCTGAATTTATGACCTTTAACCACCAGCACACAGAACATTCTTTCAGACCAGTCTTTAGTGTCTGCTCTGTTGTTCTCCTTCACAAATAAAGAGACTTTTTTTTCCATTACATTGTCATTGTAGAGAAAAAAAATCATTGAAAATGAAAAACCAAAAGCATTTCACTGTCAAATTGTTCCTGGTGTGGGAGGTTTGTCACTAAGTGGAACAGCTCCCTGTGCAATTATTAAAAGTCATTAACGTCCAGACTAATTACAAGTTGTGGATTTGACAATGTGGTTGCACAACAGCACCCAGTGCACTTGGAAACCCAGCCTAACTCCGCAGGATGATGACAGAAAATGATAATGTAGAAGACGAGACAGGGACGTCGCTTAGATCTGGCCGTCTGGAAGCTGAACACTTCATTTTTCACAACATATTCTCCTCATTTCACACCTTCGCGTCTCTGTCGTCCCAACGATGACGCTGATGACCATCTTTAAAAATGCTTTTCATGTGTGCCAATCCTGCACTTGGACCAAGATTGCAGACATAGGCTCCTGTAACACCTCTTCTCGGGGCTGATTAAATTTTATTTTTGGCAACGCTTTGACTCATAGCGCAGTCTACCCAGCTTTAAAATCAATTGGGGTTTTTATCGCAGCAGCAGGAGCAGGAGTAGGGCAGGAGGGACCGAACACACCTGTGAAATCCAAAGTCTGTGTTTACTGGAAAATAAGGCTAAAAATCAAGAAACCATCAGCAAAGGTAAATGACGCTCTGACACCTGGAGGCAAAGTCACTGTGTCTCCCGTGCACGTCGGCTGGATTCGGACCTGTTAATAAGATGTTTTGGATTGATTTACCACCGCGCTGATGGATTCTTTCAAGACTGCAGATGTGACTGCACGGCTCTATCATTAACCAGCCGCCTGCATCCTCCCATCCCGCCTCAGCCCCACGTCTGCTGACTCTGTCCGTTTCAAACCCCGTTTCAAGCCTGAATTGCTTTGATCTAACTCTAATCCCTGGCTTTCCTGCTTAAGAACCTAATAGTTGGGGAAAACGCTGATTGACATGTCATAATCCCCTTCTCTCTTTCTTTTTGTCCAGCACACACACACCTCCAAAGAGAGAGAGAGAGAGAGAGAGGAAGAGAAATGGTCTTCTGTGCCGAGATATTAGCAGAAATAAGGTGTTTGCTACAGCCAGACAAGGTGTGTAGAGGATTGTTGTTGTCTTTGGTGCTGAAGCAGAGCAAACGGGCTGCTCCTCCTCTGAGGTCTGTTAAGATAACGTTATCAGTCTTTCATATTTCCTTCAGCGGCTGTCTTCAGACGGTGATGTGTGAGGCCTCCCGATCAAAGAGCTTTCATTCTAATGGCGTACTCGCTGGTGTCTGCACCAATCAGCTGCTCCACATTTTAGGCCCTTCGGTTTTCAACTGTACAATTTATGCAACAAAATCGTACATTCTATTTTTTATTGCAGTAATAAGAACGTTTGCTTGATCACAATTACTTCTGATACTTTCAGGCTACAAACAGATCAAAGATATTTTGACGAGTTCATCAAACACAGGATGAAGAACTGATGGATCCCGATGGATCTCTCTGAATTGTAACTGATTACATTTGGACCTAGAGTATTTATCATTTTCATTTCAAAATGAAAACAAGCTTTTTCATTATGGGGAAAAAGAGCCACTTGTGTTTTGAGCCTTTTAGAAGAAAACCATCATGTTGCTGCTGTTATTCATTTTTACAACTTAACCGGTGCCTTGATTCTTTCCCAAAACCAACATTTTCTAAAATGTTTGTGAAATATTTCTGACGTTTTGCACTAATGACACCTCAAATGATTCACTGGGCCTATAAACGTTTGTAAAGAAAAGCTCATGCCGTACGCCTGTTTTTGTTTTAACAGCACCCATAGTTTATAAAAGCTCTCAAACGTCCTTACAGCCGCTTTTATTGGAGCTGGAAAAGTCGTAGCTAATAGCTGTGCTCTGCTTACATTTCTTCAAATATTTTGAAGTGTCCTAATGTTAAACCTGGTGGGTCTGTGGGTCTGTGGGTAAAATATGAGGACCTAAAGATCCCAACCTCAGTCGGACTGTTGTATCTGTATGGAAAGGAAAATAAACTCCAGGAATATATTCTGTCATTCTAAGAAGTTCAGGGGTTAAAAGGAACATAAGAAAACATGTCCTTGAACTTTCTGCTACATTCAGGGTGCTACAAATCAACTTGGACCAACATTCCAGGATTGGAAGCATTCGGGAATAACAGGAGTGGAAGCCATGAATGTTCTGGGTGTTTTCATTCCTCTATCAGCTACTATTGTTCAAGATCCTTCATTCCCACAGACATCTGCTACTGCCAGAAAAACACTGGCATCCCCAAAGTAAATAGCACATGTCACAAGAGGGAGCGCACTTTAAAATATGGATAGAGGGTTTTCTTTGGCCTTTTTAATCCCGTCTGCCTTGTCAGCGATTAAACAATTTCAGTTCGCTATCGGCAGAAAAAAGAAAATGGTGAAAATTGCCTTTCTCCGGCTCTTAACACAGCCAGGCAAAGGCAGAAACCGCATTTAAGGGGAGAGCGGAGAGGCATTCTGAAATCCGCCGGTGAAGGCGAACCACTGACTACGTCGATACATGCGCGGGCACGGGCGCGAGCACGCACGCACGCACTGCGGAAAGATAGAAATGTTGAACAGGTGACTGAGAGCAAAACAGACATTTTCTTTCTCCCTTTAGCTTTGGGTTCACATGGAGAGAACAGGTCAGGGAGGTCAAACAAATTCTTCCCGGTCTCTCTGAAGTGCCTCTGCGGGGGGTGGGGTTGCATGTAGGGGGGGTCGCTATGCAAACCTCTTTCTGACAGCTGCTTTCTCCATTAACATCTCACCTAGAACAAACCAAAGTCTGGGATCCTCACATGGGCAGAAGGTATGCAGGGTTTACATTTGGAACGCTGAAAAATTGGTCATGCTCATCACTCCTCATCGCTCCCCCCGGAATGTCGAGCACTCTCGGGCCCGAGAGGGTGGGCCATCTATATTTACACCACGCCAAGGAGAAATACACTGATTAAAAAAAAAAACAAAAGAAAAACCTCAGGGACGGTGAGCAAAGCCTGAGAAATATTCATCTGAATTGTTACCTTTTGACCTTTTTTTCCTAAATATTTGAAAAAAACACTGGAGTTCACCCGAGTGTGTATGCTATCAATCATGGCATACTTTAAAAATATGACGTCACCAACGGTCTTGGCGTAGACGTCGCAGTGGGCTACAGGTTTGGATAAAGAAGATCTCAAAAACCTGAGCTTTGGAAGAAATCAATGACTCTTGATGCTGCCAGAACCTGTGGCCCTCTCCGCCGAGCTGGTTATTCCCAAATGGAATAGGAAAGCTTATTTTTAACATAGATTTCCTTATCAGGTTTGACTTGGCCTCCGCATGCCCCCACGTAAGCCTCCCTGCAGTGGGAAGAGGAGAGGGGAAGGCTGGGACCTTTGGGAATTAAGCCTAATTCATTCTATATGGAAAACGATGTTGTGCTGCTTCAGCAGGCAACAGAGGCACCACCATGTCTGGAGAGCCACATTACACACGTCAGCAGAGGCGGACAAAACATTAGTCCCTCTTGTTAGGAAAAAAATACAGAATAAAATAAGACGAGTGTCTTTCATTAAATGCTAACAAGTTAATTTATCAGAAACAATGAGAAACGGTCCGAGAGGCCGACCAACGATTAAGACAACGGAAGAAATTTGGGATGTTTGGAGGATGCCAGGTCTGTGTGCCAGGCAGTGTCATTTCAGGAATGTCAGCTGCACAATTGTCAACTCAGAGGAGGTCCCGGAGCAGGAACAGCGTAGACTCGTGGCAGCTCTCCGTGTTTATCAGGAGATATTCATGGATGTGCCTTGTCAAGTGACGCTCTCCAGCAAGTGGTTAAAAAAAGCAGCTCAATGCACACACACTTCAGGCTGATACGCCGATATGGAGAGAAGAGACGGCGAACAGATGAGATGATGCACTTTGTCAGTGGTTAGAAATGACAAGTCCGCCTCCAAATGCCCTGAAACATTGTAGAACCAAAGCAAATTGTGACGTAAACCCTTGATGAACAACTATAATTGCAAGTTTCCACATTTTGCTTATGTCTGATGTAAAATAATGGTGCATTTAATTAAAACTTACTCCATTTTTCGGCCTTTAGTTCCACTCTTGCTTTGATATACAATCTTGCCGTCCATTTTAGCCACCCACAAGAAACTATCCCCCTGAATTATTCCTCCTTTTCTTTCATTTAATGGAATCTCTTGATTGATATTTAATATTGTACTGCATCTATTATTAATGGCATTTATTAATGAATCCTACTTTTTATTAGGAGAATATCTTTTAATGTTTGACGTCAAGCCCATATCAATTAAAGTTTTGTTTTTTGTTTGGTACCGAATACATTTACATCTCACTTTTGCACATTTTTTTCTATTCATACCTAAACTAGCGTCTAAAATAAATAAATAAATAAAATGGATATAAGATGAGGGAGTTTAATATGCTCTGTAAATTCACAACTGTCCTTAGGGTCTATGCAGAGATCTTCAGATTTTAAATTCCAATATGCTACTTCACAGCAGTCTGTAGGACTTCGTGATTATTAAATGAAGATAAATACTTATATCATCTTTCTCTCTCTCTCTCTCTCTCTCTCTCTGCCTCTCTCTCTCTCTTTAATCAGTCTCCTCCAAAGCTATCCACAAGTTGTCGCCAAGTAATTACTTGTTGGGTCTTGTGGTTGCCACTGAGGTGACGCGTAATGACACCTTCAAGCAGGTACAAATGACTCAACGGTCTAACCCTCGCAGGTATGTGTATGTGTATGTGTTGTAAAAGAAAAGGGGTAAACAAATTGTCTCTCTTGAAATACAGGAATGTCGAGGTACTAGTTTTTCAGGTTTTTACACTCACTGAAGATGACCCCGGTGTCGGAAATACCGGGCATGCTGGCAAGAATGGTCCTGCTGGTGATCGTCAAACGTGATAAAAATCAATGTAAGAATGATGGATTCGCGATGAGACGCGAAGGTGTGGCTTTCTGGACCAAAGGTCGACTAGATGTTAACAGCCGGCTTGTTTTAAGACAACCAGAAAACCATAAAGATGCTTTATATGATCATCCAGGTTCCTAATTGAACAAAGTGTGTTTGTTAAAGGAGAGGGAAGGGATGGAGGAAATGCTTTCTTTAGGGCACAGTCTTTAGGAGTTTGGAATTTTGCCCTCAAGGCATCAGCCACTGCTTCTGCAACATGCCCTGTAGAATGCTGCAAGTTTTAACTTGACCATGAAATTTATTTGGATTCTCGAGGCGAAGGAACAGACTGTTCCAGCACAAATACTCAACGTTTGCTGAAACTCTGTTACGGTAAAACTAAGAATAAGACAAAATTCCTGCTTACTTTTAGAAGCGATTCACCTAAAAAGTTAATTATTTCTAAATTCACAAACAGTTTAGTAATATCATTTATCAAACAACAAATTATGTGTTAATTGTTAGGACTATTATGTATCACAACAGTGTTGTTTGTTGTCAGGGAAACAGCATGTTTGCTGGATTCAAAGAGTTTGGCGGAATAATAAATAAACTAAAGTAAGCAACCTGAATGTTCCCTTGAAAGAAAAAGGATGGGATTAAGCATACAACTTCTGTGCCGAGCAAAGAAACAGCTGGAAAAACACGCTGGTCGAAATACCGAACAGCAGCTAAATGAAGCGGCCCCTCTTGGAGGACAAAAACAAACTGAAGAGTTTTAGTCGGCGGATGAAGCTGTAGAAAGCCAAGCTAAAGTTAGACAGCAGCGCTTGCTGGTGCTGCACCTTTCTACCACGGCTCTGTTCTGCACTTCCTTCCAGACTTGTCTTCCACCCGGGCGGTCACTGCGGGGGGCAGCTTTGCGATTCATCCGACAAGCTGTACTGGGTGTGTGAGCAACGGTCTCTGCTGCGTGTGAGGAGATGCACATCACTACAAAGTCTCCTTTGGAAACAGAATTCCCACCCTTCTTTCTTATCAGTAGTAAGTACCTTTGGAAAATCCTTGTAAGAGGCTAAGAGGTTCGCAGTGTAAAGTTTAAAAGAGAGAGCGAGAGAGAGAGAGAGAGAGAGAGAGATAGAGAAAGAAAGAGAGAGGCTCAGGTGGGGCTTTTAATACATCTGTCAAAGATGTCCTGGATCAAATATGAGAGTCTATGGACTTGCGGGGTGTCATCTACATCTGGTCCGTAGGAGATCACACTGGTATTTCCTCAATAAAATCAGAAGATCTCAAGCTTCCAATGGTTCCTCTCCATCCCAAAAATTCAAAATTGTGTTTTGAAACCCTGGCTCAGCGGGGAACATCAAACAAGGCAGCTGTGCTGACCAGATTTTCAGCTCTTCTCAGCTTTGGGCTTCCTTAAATACATATGTGAGTGATGCAGGAAACAGAAAGGCGAGGGATGAGGTCCTATGATCATAAAGATCTGAAATAAAACCTTTATTAAGAGGAGGTTGCTGCCGATGGTGCCTTGGAAAAGCTAATGCCTGTACATAAATGACAACCTCATCCTTATTTGCTTTACTAAAGTTTACCATATCTTATAATGAGACACACCAGGAAGTGTTCACCGAGACAATTCCACAGCAGTTGGGACTACTTTAGGATGGGAACGAGTTCAGGAGTCATTGTGTTTTGATCATTTATAAGAATACATTATCCGCTATTGCAGAAAATTTAAAAAACGGCACCGTTAAACACGTTCTGGTTCCTGGTTGATGGATGGCAACAACTCCTGAATCCTGCAGCCCCAGACCTCTCAATAAAGATCCCACTTCCACTCAGTTGCACCATGGAACTATCTGAATTATTGATGTGCACCAGCCTACAAGACCTGAAATTTGATCTTTCTTTTGTATGAAGCAACTTAAATATACTAAAAGTTAAACATACAACATAAACAACAACTTGAAAATCAGTAAGCAAAGACAAGGAGGTGTTAAAACCCAGTTAAAAGTTGTCACTCTTCTTTATTCTTAAAAATCTGTCCTAACAATAAAGCTAAAACACAGTAATTATCCATAAAATCAATTTTTGCCTTCTGAATAAAAGGCAAGCCGCTGTGATGGGCTTCAACTTTGTTCTTTCGGTAGCTACACATCAGTGTTATTAGAGATCAGACGGACGGACAAATCCACTCTGGTCATCATTTTTAGTAGTGAGTAAATACAGATGTGGAGCAGAATAGTAATAACATACTTCAAAGCCAGTAATCCACTTAAGACACGTTCATTCGAAAGTCCTGGGTATTACGGGAACATTACGACGAGCCCGACCAGGGTTTTATCTCCGTGGCGCTGAAACCCGAGGAGCTCCACAGCACCAGGGATCCACAACTGAGGTCACATGCGAAGCATCGTGTTGAACCACAAAGAGCTTCACAGCAGCTTTACGGGAATCAAGTTCAGACCTGCCGGCTTTAGGTAACCAAGAGAAACAGGAAAAAAGAGAAACATTATAATAAAGAGATGAAAAATGCATCACAAAGATCAGGATTTTTTCTTGAAGAACCTGGTGGGTGAACTCCTGAGAACCCTTTGGAGGAAAAGTTAAGCGGTTCCTGTTGTTTTCGTTGGCTATTAAAGCAAATATCCTTCTAACTAGTTCAAAAGAACCTGTGACTGATGGAATCTGGAAAAAAAAGTCTCGGACAGATCTATTCTACATTCAAAACAAAGACTTTGGCTTGAGATGCAAGAGGAAGGACTCCATGACGCTGCCAGAATTCAAATCATTTTGGCCACCGCTATTAAGACATAAAAAAAAAACAATAAAGTGATGAAAGAGAATACTACCTCTAAATATTTATACCCAGGTAATGCCATCTTATTAGGTTACAACTGCTGCTTTCCCTTTCAGCAGTTTGATCAAAAGCCAAGCAATTTGTTGTCGTGTCCTACCCAGCTCATATATGTTTCTGAGTCAAAAGTGACAGTTCTTATTCGCAGAGTCTTAAAACGTAACATTGATATTCACTAAATCATTTTATGTAGTCGATTTCTAGACTCTAGTTTTGACGCGGTTCCAGTTTTTCACCACAGGGTCGCAGGAGATGGGCCCCTAGCCCGGTGGACACAGCACAGAATTAAGAATGCATTATGGACAGCCGGTCCATCCGTCCTCGGACACACACACACATATCATTGACACACTCATACATCCGTCCTCAGACACACACACACGACACGAGCACACGCATATCATTCACACACTCATACCTGGGACAATTCAGCGTCTCTAATTTGTCACTAATAGCTTTAATAATCATGTTGCCATAGAAAAACAACTAGGAGCTTTTGTGCACCTAATTGTTCCATTTACAAACTGATTACACAGCGTGTTTGCGTTATTTTCGAACAAGCAGAATATTCTTGGAAGGCTGCGCTCCAGCTTGCCTTGGACCATTGTGTGAATACAAGATTGTGTTTCAGAATGGGACGCTCAGTTCCACAAAAACATGTCCTCCAAAACGCCACGGTAAGAGATGCAACAAATGGGCGCCAGATGAATATATTTCATTTGGAGACGGATTTTCACGTTATTTGTGTAGCTCTACTAAAATCAGCTTTGGCCAAGTGTATTTTGTTGACAAAGTAATGAGAAAATAAATTCTTTAGGCACCACAAATTAAGGCAGGTGGTGCAGAATGTGAGTGTGATAGCACTTGTTAATACTTTGCTGGATAGCAAATTTGCAAGTCGGAATGAAATCATCAAATGCAATTCATGTAAAATATTAAGCAGCACAACATGTATAGTATGCTAAAAAAAGCAGGCTGCAAGGCTGCTGGATACAGGGTGCATATTTGACTTGTGTGATTTAGCACAAGTACAGTGGTTCACCAAAACAGGGCTTTTAGACGGGCAAAAAGAGGAGAAAGAGAGCTTAAGTCGGCTGAGCGAGACGGGGGGTGCCGATGAAAGGAGCAAACAATGTCAATATGACCTACTTTTCCATTTCTTACCCGTCTGTCAGTCACATTTGCTGTCAGGGGAGCGGGGACTCTCCCCCTTCACACACACACACACACACACTTTCCCCCAGCTGCAGCGCAAAGAAAAGAACTGTGCCCTCCGAGCATATCTGCATCCTGTCTGCTTAGGCATACAGGAGCGGCGGTCTGCAAACACACTGCAGGAGTCGTGATATATTAGCTCGACTGGCACAGTTGGTGTTTCCCTCATCTTCAGAAGAGAAAGCCTGTGTCTCTTTTCACGGAGGACGTCGAAAAACAGATTTAGGCGGATAGAATCTGCTCAGCCGAAAGCCTGTTTTCAGAGAGCTATCTCTTTCTGAAGCTCATCGTGGAACAAGTTAAACAAAAAGGCAGTCTTTACTGGAGTAAATACTGCAGGTTAATTTTTTACTTGGCCAGAAATACATGCCAAGAAGGGCAAATTCCAGCGTTTTCATGTGTCAGCAGTACTGTCAAATATACTGCTGTGGGACTATAGAAGGCAGGAGGCCTGTACTGATAAAAATAGAGATTAATGTGAGAGAAAGTTAAAATGTGCAAGTTTTAGTTTTAGTATTGTAGCCATAAACTGAGAAACAGATAAGCAAATGATAATCCAAAAACCTCCTGCTGTTCTTGGTATCATTCCCAAATTTTTCTCCGTTAATTTGTGGAAGGGTTATTGCTTTTGTTGGCTGTTGACTGTTCCAGCTGCTGCCGCCTGGTAGACGGTAGCGCTGCTTTATTCCACAGGACAGAAGACTGGTGAACTCTCAGATAATCAGAAAGTGCATATTTATCCAATCATTCCACATTTTTGAAATACATTTCTTTATCTAAGTTGTGCAGTTTGTTTCTAATTAACTGAGGAGGTTTGCACAACTTCTGTGCAACTTGATAAATCATTTCTCTTCTTGAAAACATGAGAACATTTGCTCTTACAATCCGAAGGCAGCGTTGATTCCAGCGATGGAGAGTTTTCAGACAGGTGTCTGAGACGGGCAGGACTAATTACACATTACAAACAGGGCTTTTTCCATCTCATTTCACTCTTTTTAGGTCTCCCAACTTTAAGGACATTGAAGGCTGCAATAGTAACCACTAATTATGGGGCCCCGTTCAAAGGTCTTTGATGGCTAGTGGTTTTCTTCTTCGCTTCACCGTGACGTCCCAACCGCAGCTACACCCCTGCACCTGATAAGGTGAATAGTCCGGGAATGTAGCCTCTGCTGGGAGCTGGAGACTTGTCAGTTCATGTTGGTTCAGACCACCACATCAGAGTCCAACCTTTACTTGTGGTAACAGAAGAGTGTGTCTGTTCTCCTGGGTGGTCCACCACAGGCTGGTGGACCAGCTTCTTCAGCAGGCAAGTAAATACCAAAGTACCAAAGCCTGCGTACTGCAACATCCTCCGTTTGTTGAAGACAAGATGCTGTGGCGATTTAAAATGAAAATCGTTCCTCAGTGACACACTCACTCACATCATCTGCATCTCTGAAAGATCAACCAAAAAATCCCTTGAACTACAGCCACAAACTCCTTTCCAGTCATTATTCATTCTCATTTTGACACAGTGGTGGTTACAGGGGAATATCTTTAAAAAAATTCTGCCCTGAACGGTGCCGTATAGAAAAACACACACATGACTTTAAAACTTCCACATGAGATTTACGGTCATTTTTTTCTTTCTGTAAATTCCAAAATGTTGGGGACTTTCTGTTTGTTTGTTTGTTTGTTTGTTTTGGAATTCAGGCCTCCCCCCATTTTCATTCGTGACAGTTTAAAAGTCACCGTTAATATTTAGGACTGTCAGACGAGAACATCAACCCAACAACACTTCAGGCGATTTAATAACCACAAAGTCAACTGAACGTTAGTTATTTATTTATATGTTGATTTGATTATGATCAGATTAAATTGATAACACACATCTTGTGGCCACTTCTGCCTGCCAACGCCTCACTAAGTCAAAAAGCAGAAGAATGACGTCACACTTTCATCTGCTGCCGGCGAACCCGGTTCCTATTTCCTCACAGGGTTTGTTCTCTGCAAGGAAATAATCAAAGTTTAACTTCCCCTTTGGATGCAGTCATACATCCGGTGGACCTTTATCATTCTGAGAAAAACCCAGGGGCTGACGTGAGCCACCCCACTCACACGAGTCACGCGGAGGGAAACTCTGATGACTTCCCATCATTCAGTTTCACTTTTGTTTTTTTTTTCCGAACCACTGTGAGTGACGCAGCTGAAGCGAGGGGAGGGTCGCTGAGGCTCCTGGGAATTGCCGGCGTCGGTTTAAGTTGCACTAAAACCCAAAGACAGGCCCCAGCGTAAGCTGCGCTTCTAAAAACAACCGTGTAATACACTGTCCCATCAATCAGGATTTGTATTGTTGGTGCAAAATAAACACTGAGCCTGGCCAAACAGGCAAACGCGGATCTGCGCGGTAAAGATGATGTATGGATCTTTCAGCACAATATACCTTTGCTTCTAATTAACAATGCGAGGACACCGTGTTCCCACCCGTTCCCTTTAGAACTACAACAGACGAGACCATGGAAGCAAATACAGGCAGGAACGTTGATGGATGCCAAAAAGACATGGAGGCCAAAAGAGTTCCAGTTGACACATAAATCTAGATCGCTGATTTGGTTCTAAATCACTGTGTCATGCTCGCGTTTATCTCCAGCAGCAACTCAAGGGATGTTTTTGAACCCGTTCGGGAACATTAGAAACCTTGACCTCTTTTCACATGATGGTTGTGAGAGCTTTTTATATGATGTTTCTAGACAGCGGCTGGAAATAGGCTTGCAGATGGGCGGGAGGGTCCAGGGCCAAGTGGGGGAGTCAAGCTTTATAAATAAAAGATCAAACTTAAAACATCTGACTGGAAGATTTAGGCAGGCCTTCAAACGGACTGTGACCTTTCAGAAATCGGCTACTGGGAGTGATGGATGAAAGTAATTGAAGGTAGTTGCGTGTCTGCCCCCACCCATTTCCACTGATCCACCCCCACACAGCTACCTCACCACTAGTCACTCCACAAGCTATTTTAGCCCCAGAAAATGCCTGCTTTATTTGTCAGAAGAGATGGAGATTAGATTTCTAGCTGTCTCGTCACTCTCTTCACCTCATCTTGGCTCCACAGATTGTCAACAGTCTTAACGGCGGTAAATACTTGGAATTTGTTTTACCTCTGAATGAAGGATGTTTCCCTCTCAACACCAAAAAAAAATATTGTTTTTGTTCCGTTTTTGTTCTGTGAAGCGTCGCTAAAACAGAAGTTACAACAGAGAACTAATTGTGTTTATCGTGAAGAGGACTGAAGCCTTGGTGAACATTTACGTGCCTTGAATGAAAAAAGAGATAATAAAATGGACTGTTTTTATAACTTTAAAACACAGTATTTCCACAAAAATCAGAAGTCCTCTGTGCTTAATTGACTATTAAATTACTGAACTTCTTTAGGTTAAAGGGACACATCCTACAAAAGCACCTTTTATCCCCAGAATGAGTCAGTTATTGTGTTGGTTTTGGTCAGTTTCAGGGATTTTTCCAGCTCGACTGTCACACGTTAGGTCGCAGTTTCCATGCAAATGATGCAGTCTGTTATGATCTCCAATGTGAAAATGAACAGAATTTCTATTATAAATAAAATGGAGAGTCCCGACTTAAAATGCACTACAGCACCAACCAGTGGATAAAACAAACCCCATACTGTGCTATACAATGACATTGTATGCGTTGCTTCAGTAAATCTAAATTCATATTCACACCCGGTACCCAAACACAACCAAGGACATAACATATCCAAACACATTTATGCTGTGCCAGCGTCCCTGCTCAACATGCTTTCGGTTTCCCATGACCTTACATGTTGGGTGGGAAAGTGACAGCCGCCCAATGAAATGGAAGCGTTGAGTGTAGATTAACTTGAGTGGGCCTGCTGATAAAGTAGATTTTCCAGGGCAGCGGTGGACACATGCAAGTTTGTCGACTAAACTGCAGAAAACTGTTTAAACTCTGGGTTTCGTAATGCATAAGCATATTTACTCAACGATCTCTGTTTTTTTTTTATTGTGTATTTTGAACTGAGATAATCAATGCTTTAGCAATCATTTCAGGTTTAATATGTCAAAACCAGGGCAGACTAAACCAGTCAAGGTTACCGTCCAATCCCAGGCCTTAAAAGCTGTCATGGACCACTGAGGGCTGCACAGGTAAACGGCCAGACTTGGCAAAATATGACTTTTTTCCTTCAGATCTGTTCTGTTCTGTTCTGTTTTTTTTTTTCTCCCAAGCAGATTAAATCCCAATATGGCTAAACAAGAGATTAAATGCTTTTAGCCTGATATTCAAACTGATGCACAGCTAAAAGAGGCTAGGTGGACCTTTGCCGTGTTACCTAGCAGGATGCTGAGGTACGGTAGATCTGCAGTTTATTGAAATAAAGACTTGAGCACAGGCGAAGGCCAGACCGGCTTCCAGTTAATATAAATATATGATCCAAGGAAAGCAGTTGAGCATCTGGTTTATTGGCACACCCACATCAAACGGAATCACCCTTTCATTGTGTTCAACACCTCATACTTTGCAGCAGCCCCCACCCACTGGCAGGCAGCCACAGCGCTACAATCACAGTGGAAAAAAAACCTCCCATGGCTTTAGACTTGGAGGTCCAAAAGTCCCTTTGAAACCACCCTACCCGACCCCGCCGTGATGCGAGGAATGCTGCGGATCAAGCTGAAAACGGACTGCAGCTGCAGTCTTTGCTGCTGTTTTGAAGACAAATATACATTCTCCCCTTGAAGGACAATATAACTCCAATTTGCATTCCCTCCTCCCGCGTTATCAAGAATCCTGAGACCAGCGAGATAAAAATCAGGCAGCGGAGTCGGCGCTGACCATCGGTGACCCCGGCAGCACCGGCTTTCCACTACACACCGAGCCCTCCGCCACCACCACCACACACACACACACACACAAGCTCAGTCAGGCAGGCTACACGCCTCCCAGCCACTCTGACAAAGAGCAGCTCTGTGAACGGCAAACGTTGGCCAGCGACACAGACACAACTCAATGATAAGAGCTGGGGGGGGGGACACACACTCATTCTGACAGAGACGTTGCTGATTGTTTCACACAATTAGGTGCCGAACTCTTTTTTTATAGTCTGTGATAAAACAGTCAAACCTTTTTATCTCTTTGTTGTTTTGTTTTTTTTTTCTTTTTATTCAAACACACACCATGGGCAGCACACACCTACCAACCCAAGCAACGGTTTAGGTTTCAACTGAATCCAAACAATAGCATCCCTGACTACAAGCAAAGGATCTGATAGTGGATTTCACCCCAGGGTTCAAACCCAGCTCCACAGAGCCATGCAGGGGTGGGGTGGGGTGGGGTGGGGGTGTTTGGGCAGGGAGAGGTTTCTTTAATAAACATCATAGTCAAGCAGCGGTATAGTCAAGTTTCTAGCCACTGAATTCTGTCGGAGGCGCCAAAACAGAATAACTGACACGGGTTTTCACGAAGCCAGTTTGTATTTTATGTATGTTAAATACGGGGCTGAAGTCTGATCGGGAATGTTTCTCTTCCCCAAAGCTTTACATTAGGATAAACTGTTGCTTGGATGGAGGTGTCGCTATAGCGCAGCGCAAAATGACGGTGACCATGAACACCAGTGTCACAGAGCTAAAGGAACGTGTTTCCATTCAAATAAAAGTTCAGGCTTAAAGGGCTTTATATCATTGTACACACAAGCCTAGAATCCTTCTGTGCGCGTTCCGGACGTGGGTCCGTCCGTGGCGCGGCTCACCTTGGAGAAGCGCCTCCGCGCTCAGAACCAGGAGCAGCAGCGGCAGCGCGGCTGAGTCCATCCTCGGAGTTGTGTTCGGGGCTGGTCGGTTAGAACCCTGGTGAGCCGGTGGGTCGAACTCGTCCGGAGAAGTCCGCTGAGGCAGGTGAGGCCAGGTAAACGCTGAGTCGGAGGGGAGGGGAAATCCGAGTGGAAAGTCCGTCCGGCAGTGACGCGTCGCAGGTGAAGAGTGAGGGCACAGCGGCGCGGAAGAGGAGGAGGTAAAGGAGAGGGAGGAGGAGGTAGAGAAGGAGGAGGAGGTAGAGAAGGAGGAGGAGGTAGAGGAGGAGTAGTACGCGGAAGCTCTGCGGGGATTTTGTTAAAATGTCGCCTTGACGTAACGTCAAGGATTTGGACACTCCTACACGGTCAACAGATAAAGCCTGGGCTGTTTTTTCTTTTTAATTAAAGTTACCATATGTGATTGTCACCCATTTATCAACAATAACAAACAAACAAACACCTGCACTTGGCCCATTCTGATAGTCCTTCCTAGTTCACTGTGCGCACATTATCGACTAAACGCCTGACGGACCTTTACGCATGCGTTTTTCTTGTTTGTTTCGTACCTGTTTCCCCAGTAGCAGGTGTTTCTACTTAAATAGGAAATAAACCATAATAAATCTTTACCCTTCCTGGGTTAGGGTTACCGTGGCGCACGGCGTCAGCTCCAATCCAGCCTGTGGGGAATAAGAGTTTGACACAATTTCGGTCAGGCTCTAAGAAACACGACGGCAAACATTTGAGGCCCTGAACTTGTAAAAGAAAAGAAAAAAAAAGAAAAAATGACAGGCTCCAGCAGTTAATACAGCGGCTGGGGCTGTAACATTCCTGCAGGCTGTTGTCTGCGGCCTCTGACACGCTGCAGAAGCTCTCACCATCAAACAGGAAAAAAAGGTAAAGAAATAATCACTGATGTAGTTGTTGTGAATAATTACATACTGGCATATTTCTATTTGAAATACTTTGACAAGAGCCTGTTTGTAGCTGTGAGCCATAATTCCAATTTTTAAACGCTCATGGTTTGTTTGTTTTTTATGCTGCAATGGTCCATAAAGTCTACAGAGGGAGCTTTTTGTTCAATAGGAAGTGAAGCGTTTTTTTAAAATAAAAACAGAGTGGAGAAGATGTGATAAGTTTGAGTAAACAATGATAAGTTTAAGACCTTGATAAGCTTATTTTTCCTCCTGCTCCCGCCCCTTTGAGTGAGTTGTTAAATATTATGACGACAATACCTTTTCTGATTGGTATTTCTGTTTTTCTTACCTAAAACATATTAAACATAAATTCAGATAGATAGATAGATAGATAGATAGATTTAAACTAAAAATTATTTACCAGTGCCATCTACTGGACACTTTTGGTATTACTAATTATACATAAATACGTGCATATTGTGCGACAGTTGTGTTGTACATGGAAAAAAAAAAGAGTAAGATCGCTAAAAAAAAAAAGTAAAAATAAACTCTGTAAAAGATTGAGTATGTCTAATATAGAAAAAAAGATCATTCCAGAGTGTGGGACCAGTGGTTAAGCTTTTTTCCAAACTGATTCTGAGAGATGAATAATTCCATTTTGATCAACTGTCTCAGATGATAAAAGCTGGACTTGGCTACAGATTTGATCTTGGCGTCAAGTTAAAGGTCAGAGAACATGCAAAATTGCGTAGGGAAATTACGACACCAAACCGGAACTTTCCCCAAGTGCCACTGTTACCCACTCCAGTCCAACGCTTTTAACAGTTCAATGTACAAAAAAGCATTCTTGGAAAATGTATTGCTTCTGTCCAAACGTCGCCTCAGGTGGCAAATAACCTTTTAATATGGCCAGAGCTCAGAGTTCATGCACCAGTGGTGCTGGAATTACCTGGGCTGCTGGCACCAATCTTGTGCTCCATTGGATTGTCCTTAAAGGATTAAAACATGTACTCTTCTTTGCACGTATTAGCTCTGGAAATGCCACATTTTAAAATAAAATGTGTACCAAATACTAAAGGAACTGTTACTGGTTTACCCAAAACACCCTTTCAGATGGCGTGGACTCTGTGGGTGTCTGTGGGTGACCTTTCACAGATGGTCAGATTATGAACTACCCACCCACTACCCACCCACCAGAAAAACCTGCAGAGTGTAGCAAGGGCTCTTTACCTCCCCTAATGAGATGATATATTTGACTACATACGATACTACATGTTAATGTTGTAGCTACAACATTTAGATTAAATCTGAGAATTTAGGAATTTGACAAAACAAAAGATGTGCGCGTCACATTTTCGTTTATTAATTGAGCTAAGCCACATCTGCAAGCGTAATCACAAGTGTTATGTTAAAAGATGAATATATTTAACAGATAAAAGGAAAATAATTGTTTTAAAACAACATTATAAAGAACTAAGTGCAACAATCCAAATTTAGATCTGTGCGTGCAACCGGACCAAAGATCATTAGTACCTAAATGGTCCAGAAGGTCTATATTTCAGGCTATATCCTATTTAACTTTGGATAACTATGACCTACGGCCTACATCACATATTTAGAGGAGAAAAACCATCTACGGATTCATTTTATGGCGTGTCTGAGAAAAGCGTGTCTTCTTTAAAAGTGTGGCAGTCTTCTGTACAGGATGACCGCTGCAGCCAGAACCACAACCACAGCGAAGGCGAGGATTGCCACAGCGATCCCGAGGCCTATTCTGGACCCCGAATCCGGATGACTGCTGGACAGAGCTGCTCACAGCACAAATACAGTGAGATGCTTGCTCTTTATTCTTGCAATTATGTCCATTATTTCAATCTAAGATGAAACAAATGATGCCATACCTTCCTCCTTCGACGTCAGCCCTGGAGAGGGATAAAATAAAATTTAAAAAGTGAAAAATGTTCTGCCTCCTAGGACAAAAAGGTCAAACCATGGCAGAGCAGATGCTTTTAGAAAATTTCACCGCCGAGCCATCAAAATATTATCTCCCTATTTTCAATTTCGCTAGTTGAAAAGGGCCATTAAAGAGATTAAACAAAGCTGCTGATAAAAGCTTCAACGTTGGCGAGAGGACAAAGGGACGAGGAGGAAGAACTGCACCGATATTTGGTTTTTATGTTAGGGCGAGGCCTGAAGAAGACATTCTTACATAGATGATTTTGACGTTAAACCTCTAACGTGAAATACTTAAGGCGAATAAGGCCAATACCTTGGTCATTCTTGGTGACGATGAGCAGTGAGGATAGAGTGGTGGCATCTGAAATGCCAGAAGAACCGATATCCCTCCTCCTCCTGTTGCTACATTGCTATGGACCATCGAAGAAATAAAACGCTGCGTTTTAAACAAAAAAAATGAGCTGAATTTTTACACTTCTGATGCTTTACTGACCTTAAAGTCGCTGCATTTGCTAATCTCACAGAGTCTAGTGATGCAGTGCAAATAGTAGGTGGAAACTGTCTGGTTCTCCTGCTCCAGGAAGCGAAAGGCAGGGAAGGAGAAGCGCGCGTGGTGGCTGTCGCCATTCTCATGCATGACGGTCATCTGGTCCCTAGAACACCTGCCCCATGGAAGGAAAAAATAAACACTCTCTCTGTGAGAGCCATAGTTGACTCTCAGGTTCCTCAGAAAGGTTTGATGACTTACGGGACAAACAAATTAAAGAAAGTGCTGTTGGTGGGATGTGGAGAAATAGAAGCATAGCATCGATCCATGAGGACGTGGTACCTGGAAAGAGCAAAAATGATCAAGGGTTGCGTTTCATCCTAGTAAAATAAGAAAAACTACCTCAACTAAAAGCTCAACATGGCTGTGCGCTTTCACCCTTTCCCCAGCTCGGTCAGGTCAGCTGACTTACTGATCAGTGAGGTTAACAGCTCGGACCTGAACGTAGATGTTGGTCCTCAGCTCTAGGCCCAAAGGTGGAACGACCAGAGGCACAGTGTAGTTCACATCCTGGAAACAAAACACAGGAAAACATTTTCTTAGAGCTGCACTTTTTAAATATCAGTGAACATTAAAACCAAAAACACTGTGATTAGAAATCATTTGCAATTGTTGTCATTTCTAAAGCTCTGTGATAATAATCATTTCGTTTTGGTTGTTCTGAAAGTTTCACTGACTACTTTTTCTCTTCAGTGTTTGGGCTATAAATATAATTTACGCCGTGTTTACCTAAAGGGTGGGTTGAGTTAGTGTAAGAGATTACGTTTACAGCACTGTTTCTCCTCACTGTAAAACTTTCCATCTCAACTTACGCTGAAAAGTTCCATGCTCAGCGTACTGATGAAACTCCCGTTGTTGTCCTTCACTGCAATGGAAGATGCTGACCTGAATAAAACAATAGGCGGGGACCACGTCAGCATCGGGGAGGAGCTCCTTCCTATAGGTTCCTCCAAAGCAGCATTACATATCCACCTCTTGGCGACAACACGAATGTTCTCGCTACAATAGTGACGCGTTCAAGTTCCTTACACTTCCACCTGGGTGTTGTTGATGAGATACTCCAAAGGGTAGACGCAGGAGTAGTAATAACTGAGTTCGGCGTTGTACGTGACTATTCCTGTGGTGGTGTCATGTGAGCGCACCACACCGCTGATGTTAACTGTTTGGATGTTGGAGAAGTCGGCAAAGATCCCTGTGCCAGGTGCGCTGGTGGTCTGAAAGCAACACAATAATCAGTTTAGCTACAGAGAGAAGGAGTTCAGGAGATTTCCCCCCCCCCCTCCACCCATAATCGGTATTAACCTTAAAGCTGCTGCTGCAGGCGTTTGTTGCGTTGATGGGGAAGGTGAACCTGACGACTGGCGGAGCGACCGACTCGTCCAAGGTTCCTTTACAGGCCGAACCGTCAAACACGTTGTTGAGGATGAGCTGGGACTCGTTGTAGCCGGTGTACACAACAGGACAGATCTGGATGGCCAGGCCGATGGAGGAGGTGCCACAATCCACTGAGATGTCAGTGGGTTCTTCAAGAGAGGCACAGCTGCGTCAGCGAGCCCTTTTTCTGCTGTTTTTAATTCAAATCTGGCCATGTCGCGTCGAAACGGAAACCAAGTGTGCACTTGTCTCATAAAATTATAGTTAAAGCTTGTCAGGTTTACCTTAAGGCTATTGAGAAAAGCTGCATTAAAACCTATCTGGGAAAAACAGCCAAGAAAGTGAGGGGTTGTTTTATAGTAGAAAAGACAAATTTACCTGGGCGTCGTAAGTTCGTCTCGCATGTTAACTGTCTGCTGCTGGGCACCATGCATACAACGAAGAGGTAGCTAAGGATCTTCATCGTTTCCTCCCTTGGATTGTTCTGCGCGGCAGCAGATTCTTATATGGGTGCACCTTTGGCTCCATCGTAGGGTTGGACGGACACAAGATCAGCGTTGTTTGTTGGGCCTCTCATAACAGATTATGGGAACAATTGCTTTGTAAAGGGAGTTTCATAGAAGTTACCTTAAGGCTGCTTTCTGAAACCCTACACAGGGAGTCATCATCGGGGACAATAGCCCAGCATCCATTCTTTAACGTATTGATTCGTCACACTAGCTGGATGAGGGTGTTTAATCCAGGAGGATAATACACAAAGCTCTGAGGAAAGCAACAATATTCTCCACCTGGGGTTGTTACACTTGGATGATACTTTTACAACGGAGGATCTTTGTGGGGGTTCACAGACATGTCTGGTTTAGGGTGTGTAACATAGAGGGGAGCTGGGAAAAACCTTTATTGATTCATTTTTCTGATCAGGAGACAGTCATCCACATGGATTTTTAGTAGAATGTTGACTTCTTTTGCATTAAAGGAAATATGAGTAGGTCTACTGACGAATATGAACCGTTTTTACGTCAATTATTGCCTGGTGTTGTAGATCGCGGCTTCTGTCGATTGTGGTGCTGCCGGGATCAGGATCAGTGCCTCTGTGCTGTCTTTCAGGATTTTCTGTTATCACTTCTTCACTTCTGCAGTGGTACACGGTTTCTGTATTCCAGCAGTTCTTCCTCATCTGCTTCCCGCTGCCTGAGGCTTTGACTTAACACCTTTTTCTGCCATCTTGCTGATTCACAGATCTTATTTATTTATTCATTTTCATTTTTGGATAGTGCCTCTGATGGCTGCCTGCACAGGGCTGACGGTTCAGAACAGCTGTGGGGACAGAGCGTCTATATAATATAGAATATATCTTTATTATCCCGCAATGGAGAAATTTCCGTGTCCCAGCAGCAGCATACTGAGCAAAAAATGAGGAGAAGAAAATAAGACCAAATCAATAATTTGCAAGACGCTGAAAAGTAAAAAAATAGAATACTTATAAATCACTATATGGCTAAAACACTAAACATTCACAGTCCGGTGCTGTACATGGGTGAGTTTATTGCACACACACACACTTACTGTGCTGTAAACAGTCTGACGGCTGTGGGGAGCTGCTGTGGGAGGAGTTACGATGATGGATGTCAGCCAGGCCAGCATCCTTCGGTCTGCCTCCTCCTCCTCCTCCTCCTCCTCGATGAAGGAGGAAGCCCAGGACCGAGCCAGCTCTCTGAACCAGCTTGTTAGGTCTTTGACGGTGACCTCTGCCCTGGGCCTGAAGTTGGCCTTGAATGGAGTTTGACTTGGCAAGAACAGCAAGAAGGATCAAATAGCAAGTTGTATTCAGTGTACTTTGGTATTTTATAGCTTAATTAAACTTTATTAGAGTTCCAGTCTTCTCGTTTGTGGCAGGATCTCTCTTAAGACTCAGTACAAGGGCTTTGGCCTCTCTTTTGCATTAAATAAAACCTCCTTAATTAAAAAATATATATAAAAACACTAATCACTGTGCCCATAAATTTGACACTGGGAAAGTTTTAATTGTAATAATCAAAGTGCAATGTTTGCAATATGTACAATTGTACAAAATTTGCATCTTCATGAAAAGATCCTCACCAACCATTTAGCAACACAGGGAGGGATTCACAATTACAATAAGAAGAAGGTACAATAGAAAACATACAATATTCAGGCAGGGCAAATTTCGACGCGGCTCAATTCAAATCTCAGCCCTTTCACAGGTTCAATATCTCAGTGTCAATAACTTAAATATTATAACCTATTTCATATCCTCTTTTTGAATGTTGGAATTTTTGGACAAAACTTGGGCACAACAGCAAACAGATCCTTCGATTGATTCAAACTACAAGTGTTACGATCGATTCTATCCCCTGCAAATGAAAGCTATGTAGCTGAGGTATTGAGTGAATTTCAGGGTCCCCACTCGGTGATATAACATACCAGCATGTTGAAACCTACAAACAGCATGTCCAAGCAACACGTCACAAGTTCTCTTTTACCTCTACTGCTTAATCCACAGACCTTTTTTTTTTTTAAATGATCTATTTACTGTTTATTCTCCTTTTTAAAAGACTAAAGGCGTGTCTATTCTGTTTCAGCACCGTCAGCCTTGCATGGACGCGTGGTAAGTTGTGTTCAGGCGCTCAGCTGAAGGCGGGATTGGGGACTCCTGAGACGCTGCGGACTGGAGCACTCTTGCCTTTAAGGAGACGGAGCGAGAAGATGAAAAAGCAGACGCTCACGACGCCCAGGATGATCACGCCGGAGATAAGTGCACTCGTCACGGTGTTCATTTGGAACCCTGGAGATTTCAGGTGGGCTGAAATAGCACAAGAAGAAAGACGACATCGCATTTGCGTCTCACTCTCACACGTTCCCCCAGTATGTTTTAAACTCCTGGTGGCTCACCCAGCTGAGAGTTGTTCGTCGGTGTTTCATCTGCAGTAAAAAAAAAATTCCAAAGTATTTTTATTTCACCAAATATATTCAGAAAACCTTTTGGTTCATCGGTGTGATAGTGTAGGTGGAAGAAGGTGTGTTTATGGCATTATCTCAATAGGAGGGAGAAGCATACCGCTCCTGGTGATGATAGGCCCGGCAGTCAGCACAGCGTTCCCGGCTGCACTGTTGGGCTCCTTGTCCTTCGAGACATCTCTTTTTTTCCTGCTGCCACAGATCTGTGAAGAGCAGACACGCCGACGTTAGAACGTGTGTTGTTGTTGACATTTTGAAGGTCATTCCTTGTGAGTCTCACTGGCACAAGCATTGGACAATCGTCGGAGCGACACAGCTTGGTGACGCAGTGCAGGAAGACGGTGGACATCTTCTGGTTCTTGTGCTTCACGAAGCGGAAGACTTCGAAAGCAAAGCGGCCCATTTGGCTCTTCCCGTTCTCAAAGATGGTGGTTTGGGGATCTTTTTCACAGCTGACTCAATTAAATGGGAAAATCTTGTCAGAAAGGAGAACAGGAATGGAAAAAATCTGATTTCACATACGTCACCTGAAGAATAGATCATAGCGAAGGTCATCGTTGGGGTTTCCAGAAGGTGTGGTGTAACAGTAGTCCATCAGGATGTTCCACCTGTGCAAGTACAAAGTTCTGGGACTTTAGCAGGAATAGAAACTTTTGGATGCCTTCGGTAGCTGGCTGCTCAGCTACTTCTGAGAGGTGAAAACAAGTTCTTCTCAATAGAAAGAACTCTTATTTAAGATTCTAAATACTTCCTTTGTCAAAACCTCTCACATTTGTTATTCTTTCTCTCTTTATTTGGAACCAAATACCAGCCTGCAGTGGGTGGCGCAGACCGAGCGGATACTGTTTGCCTTCCAAGTTCTTCAATAGCCGCTCATTCTTACACTCGAAAGTTCAAGGCAAAGCTGCGAGTGGCTACTTTGACTGAGCACCTCTTGTCTAGGTTGTTCGCTTTCACAGCGGCGAACACTCGAGTCTTCAGGGTGAGTCCCGCCATGGGGATCGACAGCTGCTGAATGTACGAAGAGTCCTGCGCATGAGACAAAGCCTTTAAACGCCTCTCAAAACAGTTGATTCCTCTTTCTCGGGTTCATCGATCGTTTTGTAACGAAGAAAAAAACTTTGGTCTCAAAGGAGATGAACGTACATTGTAGAGCAGTAGGTTCAGCGTGCTGATGAAAGTACCGTTGTTGTCCTTAACTGAGATTGCGGCTGCTGAACTTCGGAAGAGAGAAAGAAAACAGTTAAGCGTTTGGCACGATATTGATGCGATGCTGGTGCTTCGATCTTTGCGCACACTCAATAAAGATATTTGTTCAGCTCACAGGGACCTGGGTTGTCACCATATCTGAATCATACTGTCTTATTTCTTTGGGAGCAGAAATGCTGAAAAAGAAGCCAAGCACAGGGATAAACAAAATAGAAAAGTAGCGCTTGAATGTGCCTGAAGGAAGGCCGAGGAGGTTGAAGAAAGTCAGTGAGCCCAGCTATTTTATCAAGTGTGGTTTGATATCCAGACGTTTCCTTTTGTCTCATTTGCATCGTCTTTTTTCTCTCACCGGTTGAGGCTTCTTCTCAACACGCTCCCCAACGGCGTCCACCGAAGGCGTCGGAAAGAAAAGCTAGGCGAGACTTACGAGGCCAGCTGGGTGTTGTTGACCAGGTATTCCAACGGGTAACTGCAGCTGAACTTGTAGAGCAGACCGGGCAAGTAGCTGATGATGGTGGGTGGGTCCGGCGTGTCAATGTAGCCGGAAACGTTGCCGATCTGAACCAGGGACAGGTTCCCGTAGGCGTTGGGCCCTTGAGCTGTAGACACCTGAGGCGAACAGCACCAGTGTGTGGAACGGCGCCATCGAGGGACTATTTCACAGGACCACTGGTGTATTAATGCACCTCACTGAAAACACACTCTGTATCTGAGAACAGTCTTTGCAGGAAAGGCTCCGGCAAAGACTCACTTTGAACTAGTTTCATTGTTTTTAGCTTGGGAACACCTCTAAGCGTTCACTGGAGTCCTTTGACAAAGAGAAGAAACTCTGCCGTCAACACGACGCAGCATCAAAACACAGATACCGCATGAAAAAAAGCTGGGAAAGATACTACTTCATGCCTTCCGCCTCATTCGCCTCTATGACTGTAAATTATTTCATGACAGCTTTCAACAGGAAATGGATAAACGAAATGGTTTGTTTTTCTCGAACGTATCTACTTTTTGCAGTGAATAGATTTTTTTTCTCTCCGAAAACTAGCGTGAAATGAATAATTGATGCTCTTCTCACCACCAGAGTATTGCCGCAGGTTTCCAGCGTAGACAGGCTGATGGTAAATATCACCACAGCTGGAAAGGTGTTGTTGTTGATGAAGCCGCGGCACTGGGCGTCTCCGTGCCGACCGTTGAGGGCCAAGTCAGTGTCGGTGTAACCAGAAAAGAGGACGGGGCAGAAGTTGATCTTAAGGGTGACGGTCTGCACGCCACAGTAAACGCTGATGTCCCTCTCCGCTGAAACCAAAGAGAACATTAACCTGCCTAGCAGAAGCGGGATGTTCATTGGTAATTCTTATTCTTTTTTAAGTGTGGATTTCTGTCATCGTCTCACCAGGAAAGCGGCTGTGAAAGTTGGCGTCACAGTTGTATCCATTGAATTGCGCTGCAAGCGACGAGGCCTTACTAAACAGTAAAAGAATCAAAACTATATTCTCCATTTCAGCACCTAAAACAGAGCAGGAAATAAGAAATATTCAAGGTAAGACTTTACATTGGGGAACACAAATTACTAATGGTTAATGATTAATATGTGTTCCCTGAATCTGAAGCGTTACCAAGAAGAAAAAAAAAGTGGAATTAGAGAATTAAATTCTAGTGCAGAAAAAATTGGGTATTATGAGTCAATTCCAGTGCAAAGAAATTTTCAGTTGTAGTTTTAAATGAATATCATCTGTTTACTTGTTTAAAATCTTGTTTGGCCACTAAAATCCAATTTTTGGAAGTAGACCGTCTCATAACTTCTCATTTTAATGAATGTCTTATCTGCCCCTCACGTTGTTCTGCTTATCACATCATCGTTTTCATATAATTGTCGGTCTCAGATACAGACTCTGTCGTCTAAAGGAATAATTGCGGCGTATTTGAAGATTAAGTCGGATTACGGCGTTAGGAGAGGTGGACCCACTCACCCGGGTTCCTAGAAGGCAGCAGTTCAGCGATTCTCCATAAGCTTCAGACTTAGGAGGGAATGGTGAGCGCAGCATCCCTACCCGACGACTAGAGACAGGGGAGAGGGGGAGGAGGTGAAGGGGGGGAAGAGAAGCCAGACATAAGAGATTCATTATTAGAACATGTCAACAAAAAAGGACTGTCTGGACCGAACATGGGAAAGTCCGTCCGTTCTGAATGTGTTATACAAATCCTTTCACGTCGGCGGAAACATGAGCAGCTTTCGAAGTTTCCCACTCATATCCTTTCGGCCCAATCTGGCCGTGTCACCGCTCACAAATGGTTTGACGCCGCATGAGGTCCAGCGACACAGGCGGAGGGGGGGAAGAAGAGGGGGAATTATCTTTTCATCGCTCCAGTGGCCCTTGCCCGCTGACTGAGCCTTTTCCCTCCTCCGGAGAGCGCAGGGGTTCCAGTACGAGGGCCCTCGGTCCCCTGGAAAACACACTTTTGTGAGCAGTGGTCCTCAGTCAGCACAACAGCGGGCGATCTGTTCGCCGGGGCTGCTGCCAGCCTCCGACCTGAGCCGAAAGACCGACTGGGGGCACGAAGAGAACATCATCGGCAGCTTTGCAACGGTTGGAAATCAAACAGAGGTTTCTGTGAACGTGAGACCACATCGGGTCCGGTCAAAAGGAGGCTCTTGTTGGCCGTCCGGCCGTTTCAGAGTCCACCCACGTGTGTTTGCCATCTCCACAGACCACTGTCATCACTGGGATAATTTTACACCAGCTCTCCAACAATCTGTCCTGCACGGCATCACCTCACAGATTAGGTTCAAACGTCTGACAATTAGTTGTGTTCCTCCTTACCTTTAGCTCTCACCTGCTTCTGAATAGCTTTGGCCTCAACTCAAGTGTTAAAAGCCTTAAAAGTCCGCTCGGAGAATAAGAAGTGGGAGCTGCAAATGTAAACTAGCCAACAGCAACGGCTCTCTTTCTTCGCTGCTTTTATATTCCGTTGGAGAAGGCAGTGTGCGCCGAGCGGGGGAAGAGCAATTTCTTATTTCTAAAGACTTGGCTATTCCTCAGGAACTGTAATTGCAAGAAGCTCGGCTACAAATGCAGCTGGGGCACGGATTCATCGCAGACTGATACACATCTAGAGTGCTCGTTTGTCTGGAAGTCACCTCGTCTGATAGTTGGATGCACTTTTTCTCCTTGCTAATCCCCAAAGTGTCGCAGTCGCGGAGATTAAAGATGCCATAATGGAGCTTTTTAGCTTCTTCTCCAAAGAGAAACAGAAGCCATTAGGGAATGTTTATGCCAAGATGCCTGCCTAAAATATGGAAATGGATGGCCCTTTACCTCTAAAGTCTACCCTTTTGATAAACGCTGATAGTTTTGCTGTGAGAGTTTATTTAAAAATGGCACAACTAAGCGGATATCCTCATGTCTGCCTGCTCCAAGGATCTGGATGCTCAAATCTCAATTTTTGTCCAGATCTTAACGAGAGTGGTCGA
Organism: Tetraodon nigroviridis; assembly: GCA_000180735.1. Lineage (NCBI taxonomy): Eukaryota > Metazoa > Chordata > Actinopteri > Tetraodontiformes > Tetraodontidae > Tetraodon > Tetraodon nigroviridis. The sequence goes on from CAAE01014557.1 coordinate 975,567, forward strand.
GAAGAGTTCCCACAGTGAGATCCAGAGTCGCGTTACAGGTTTGGATCTGGCCCAAACCTTTCCAGTCCTTTGGCCCGGCTTGTTTTCCTGCGTTCACTTCATTTATTGTACGAGTCCAAACCAACGTCAGAATCATCCCAGTTCTTCCTGAAGGGGACGTCCAACCAGTCGGACAAGTGATCTGACTGGTTGTCTCCAGCTGTAAACACTAGCTGTGTGCCGGCATCAGCACAGGTGGCCTCTGGAGGTTGTTATCAAAGACTCCTGAGCCACTAATTATAACAGCTAATGAACTGATCTAATCAAAATTCATTATTGTCTTTTAAATTCCTGTCTTACATCTTTTCTGATGGTCTTGTATTTTCTCTTTCTTTTACTAATAATATCTTTGAAAACTTTATGCCAACAATAAAAGTTTGTGGAGACGTCCGACACCTTGAAAAAAATGAGAATAGAATAGAAGAGATCTTTATTATCCTGCAATTGGGAAATTTCAGTGTCCCGGAACCAGTATACAGAGCAGAGAATGAGACTTTAAAAAAAATACTTAACATTTATATATTTTCTATGCAAGAAGTTAACCATTTAATTCATGATGTGTATTATATGTATACATTTCATCTTGATGTGATTTAATACTAATATTTGAGTCAATTAGTGAATGTAAAGCAGTAATCCAAGATAAGGTGTTTGACCTCCCTCTGATATAATAGAGCTTTTACCATCAGGCATTTTCATCTATACTTGTATAAAGAACTGGAATTGAATATCTTTTTTTTTGAGCACTACCAGTAGATCACAATGATAAATAATTAGGTTATGCCCAAGATTAAAATACCAGCAGGTCAAATGTATCATTGCTTCACGTTCTGGATGACATGTGAATCCAATAAGGTCACAGGGCTCACCCGCTTTTTCAAGCTGCGCTAAAACTAGTGCCGATGTCTGTGAGCCGTAAAAGATCTGAGGATCTTTTATCTGGGAGTGAAACCAATATGGCCTGTGTGCCGTCACACTGAGCTTTCTTTAGCATTTTGAATGGCGCACAAATAATTTGGCGTCTTGACTAAATGAAAGGGCTGGTCTGTCGGCTTTTGTTGGTTAAAATGTCATCACTTGGCATGTATACAACCAGCCCAGTCTTTGCATCATCTGCAGCGTCCCTCAGAGAGTATCTCCGTATAATCATGGCCTTCTGGTTGACATCGCCTTTATATATGCTGACAAATACCTTCTGGGGAGGAACGCCTCTGTACCGTCGCTTTGCTTTATGTAAGAAAAGAAATGGAATTCTCAAATACAAAAATGCAAATGTAACACATATAGTTTGTCTTTAAGGTGCAAAGATTTTGGACACGCCTGATCTGTTCACGTGAACGGCTAAGTCAGTGGAAGATGGAGTGATCTGTGATAAAGGGGGAAAGCTGCAAAAAAAAGAACATCCCAGAGAGTTCAGTTTTCAGAGAACTTTGACCAGAGTATCTGACCTTAATTAGCCTACCCAGACTCGCCTAATCTTCCCAATTAACCCAATTATTACCAATTATCCCAACAATCAACAGCCTCTCATCGGTTTCTTAACGCTGATTGTTCACAGTTTAACAGTTCAGAGACACTGCACAAATATAGGTTTATTTTAAAATGTAAAATGCATGAGTAAATTGTGTACATCTACTTTTTTTTCCCCACATACAATCCGTTTATATCTGATTTGGTTGTCCCAGACCAAAAATCAGAGTAAATGTTCATCGGTTACCCACCTCTTAAAAGTTAAGTTTGTAATGTAGTAGTTGATGTTGTATTATTTTCTCGTAGAATTTCTTTTTATATGTGTTATTGATAATTTTCCAGTTTAACCAATATTTCTGGCTCTTTAAATCCTTGCATTGTGTAAAAACGGTGACCTGCAACCGCAGCTGTGCAGCGATATCTGAACATATAATCCCTGAAGAGCAGTTACACATTTTGGCCGCTAGATGTCAGTAGCGCCCTTGCAAATATGCTCGGTGTCGAAAAAGACTGAGATTCTGCAGAAAGGAAAGTTGCAAAAGTACCATTTAGCTGGTTGACATTCCGATGACATTTATTATCAATTTTTCAAACTGGCCAGAGAAAGATTATGTTTGAAAATCTTCAGTTCATTTTTACTGCCGATTTAAGATTAAAACTTCCTGGTAATCTGTGTCCATTCAACGGTGGTAACCCAGGAAATCGAAGACCAATGTCGTCAAGGTAATAAGAGCCAAACCTCGTAAACCGGAAAATTGGCTTTGCCAAAATAAAATATTGAAACCGATTAGCGTTATAAAATAAAAACAGGAAAACCCGTTTTATTTCAAAAAGTAAAAATAAAATAGCTATATACTTAGATTTCGGTCACATTACTTTAAAATTGTGTCCATAAATATTACTGAATGGAAAGATAACGAAATGCGTTGACTTGGTCACAAAAGAGAAAGCGGAATCCAGTCATGGAGCATGTAATACTACGTGATGTGTGTACATTCGTTAAGGCATTCTCACTGAGTAATCTACTTATTCGCGATAGATTTTACTGTGAAATCCCACCAGAAAGTCGCACCAGCTCACGTCTGCGGCAGCTGCGCTGAGACGACCAGTACGGGAAGAGGAGACGAGACGCGTAGACGTAAGGGCTCGATCAAATTTCTGGCTAAATGTCTTGTAACGTCCCGTTACCGGTGGCGTTTCTTAGTTAAAGCCGCGTGTGTGGATTCTTTGCCTTTCTGGGGAGCAGGTGGCTGCTTTCCGAGCCCATTCTAACGCCTGTCGTCGTCCTCCCTCCCTCCCTCTCTCCCTCCCTCTCCCTCCCCGTCGTCTCCAGCTTTGTCAGGTAGCGCCGAGGCTTCGAGAGCCGATCCACTGAACCGAGGCTGGTGCGCTGGGGAGATCCGTGTACCGGCGACCCTTCCAACCCTCCATCTGCTTCAGGATGTCCGGACAGAGCATCACAGACCGGATAACCGCTGCCCAGCACAGTGTCACCGGCTCGGCTATCTCCAAAACTGTATGCAAGGCGACGACTCACGAAATCATGGGGCCTAAAAAGAAACATTTGGATTGTGAGTATTGTGTTGACGAGACGTTTAATTTATTGCAATGATAATTACATGTAGCTTAAGGCAGTTTTATTACTTAACGCCGACTTGTGAATGCTATCTTAGTGCGAACGAGGCCTGCGGTTATTTGTCACATCAGCCATTCTTTAACTTATTACCTTGACTTAAACCAACTGTATTAGTATACATCGAGTGCGTTAATGTCTTAAGTTTGTTATAAAACCCGGGGTTTGGTTTCATCTCAATCAGTGTTAGAGGTAAGAACAGACATGTTGGTCTTTCTGATAGCTGTCAAACAGTTGTAGCAGCCTGGCTCTTTGCTAGCAGCTAACGTGAACACCTTTAGAATATTAGCAACCTCCTGCAGACAAGCACAACATTTACTTTTTTGAGTTTGAGAAATGTTGTAACTGTCTCAAAATAACAATTGGAAGTAAGCAAAAGTAGGCCAAGTCAATTCTCTGAACCATTGATATATTCTATGATGTCAGCCTCAATACGAAAACATGCTAATTAAATGAGAGCAGTTTTAGCCTCATTCAGAAGGACAAAAACCTTCTACATAAATGGTTGGATTTTGCTTGGAAGTACCTGTATACGTGATACTATTCAATACAGTCAAATCTGCTGCTGATACATGAGGAAGTCGTGTGGACTTTGACATAGAGCTTTATCACGAAAACAACTCAGCACAGCAGATTGGATATCAGTGTCAGAGTTTTAGAAGCGTTCCGAATACTTTTACTTTACTGTTGACTTGCATGAACCTAACTTTACTCTTCTGGTGTGCTGAGGATTTTGATCACACCAAGACTTACCTGACTAAAGTAAAGTATAAGTCAGAACATATTGACATATTGCCATAGAGTGTTTATAAATGTGTGAAGGCAGAGACCCACTGATTGGTCTACCAGCTGATGTTTGGACTTTTAATTGGTCATGAAATGAGAGCAATATTCAAAAAAAGTAAAGTCCAAAGATATAGTTAAGAGCAGTTGTATAAGCTAGTTGTTTGACTGTCTGTAGGATGATAAAAATGTGAAGCAGTTTGTGGCGTTATTTCAATGTTTACAGAATATTTCATTTTTCACATCTCTGTGATGCTCCTCAGCTCAGATTTCAGGTGTTTCGCCACAACTGGGACATGTATTAGCTGCAGAGCTGGAGGCTGCTCACTTGCACCGGAGGCACAGGAGGGCTTCAGTCCATCTGCTGCCATTTCCCAGCTTCTATTCTTTTTCTTTGATTCACTGACATGGTCTGTGCAAAGGCAGGGGCACATCCTGTTCTTTTCTGTCCGCTTGTTATCAAACACTCATTTGATTGTGAACCATGGTGAATATACTTCCTGAAGTGCATTTGCGGTTTGTGGTTAGGTTGATACCTGAGGCACTTCCCACGCATTGCGTGTCAGACTTTATTTACCAGGCAAGGTGGCAACCCGGTACGTCCAGCAAGAGCACCATGAAAGGAGAACTAAACAGTAGTAGAACCCAGTAACACCACTGGCTTTGGTAACAGCGAGCGTTACCAAAACAGCCCCTGAACTCTCCGATTGTCTTTATCTTCCGAGCTGAAAATGAGGACCTCGGAAGTGGAGCGTCATACGGTTCATAAATAGCAAGCCGGCAAACTGGAACTGAGTTACTCCAGTTTAGTTTAAGGCTGCTCAGAGATCAGCTGGAGCTTCGGGAGTCGTTGGAGGTACCCGAAGAGGGCTGAATGGGGGAACCATATTTCTGTTATCCTGATGTTCCACCTGGCTCCTTGTATGGCCGCAACACCTACTTTTTATTTTTAATTTTTTTCCACTCGGTAATGACGGCTCTTACATAAGGTTGGTTTTTGCATTGACCTGGCTGCTCAAAGGTCCGTCATGAGTGTATAAATATATGAGCTCAGCGCCGTCCTGCCGCTGAGCTGCGCGATAAAGCTGCAGGTAACCTTTTTTGGCAGCTTCCTGCTTTTGTACGCTTCATGAATAGATGTCAATACTGGTTGTGACCCTTTTCAAATGGGAATTGGTTCATTTATACATTAACGAAACCCGCCGTGAGCACCGGGGCTCAGAGCTTTTTTCCACATTCTTTCCTCACCTGGTTAATTGCTGGGCTGTGCTTTTGCTTCTCTGGCTTTTTGTTGGCCAGTAAAATGTTTTTGCTCACAGACCACAGAACAAATGACCCTCGCTCTGTTATACTGTTGAAGTTTGTGTAACACCATGGTAAAAATACTTTCTTGAAATCCTTTAGTGGTACAAGTGACTGCATACGCGCAGTCTTTGCATTCGCAGTTGAACAAAGGGCTTTTACACTCGTCTAAAAGCCTTTCTGTCCGTATCCACCGCTGGGCCTCGTCCTCCACGTTTCTGGTGGTTCTTCTCACCAGTTGTGTTAACATGGCGACTGTCGGCGTTGTCCAGCCATCTCTGCTGGTTCGGAACCCCTCCTCTTCCCTGGAAAGACGGCTCGGACACTTAAACCAGGATGAAATTCACTCAGCACATCCATCCTTTGCAGTAGATGCTACAAAGTTAGTCAAGGTAGAATGAGGTTGGCTTTTTTTTACCTGTTCTGCCATTCATATGGTTTTTTTGTTATAAAATATTAGTTGTGGTGAAATTATTAAAAGACATTTTACTTTTAGCTTACCCAATTTCTGTTGAATAAATGTGAATAATCTTTTACTGTAGATAACGATCAGAGCTGTTTTCACCCCACATTTCATGTAAACGCGGGCGCATCCGACCAAATTCCTCTGCCTGGCGTTTGAATGGACGTTGGGGCCTTCTGCTCAGCTTTCCCTCACATGAGACACTTCCCAAAGCAGGAAGCGTTTGTTCTTTAAGCAAGCTTTAGAGTTCCGAGGGTAAACAGTTTGAAGGAAGTCGTTGCATAACTGAGCCATTTCTCAGAGCACAGAGAGAACTGGCCTGATCAGACGTGAGATTGGCAGCGGCGACACTTTTAACCTATTTCCTGACAATTATCCTGCTGATTACGTTGACGCAAGAGTCCCCAGAACACAAACAATCCCGCTATCGCAAAATTCCATCATTTCCCAAGTGATACACATCTAATTCAGACGGCGTGGGCATCATCTTATTAGGAAGTAGCTGTGTTTAGCCGAGGCGGTGCAGTAAAACTTTGCTTTTCATGACAGCCGCTTTGTCACGAAACTCTTATTTGTCCCGCGGATCACTAATTAAACATCTACAGTTCCTGTGCAGTCTTACTTTTTTGTGGTTTATCTGCAGTCGTGAACACGAAGCACTTTGCTGTGGCTCTTTTTTTCTCTGTTATTTTCCTCTGGATCAACGTCATTTGCAGTTTCTTTTTTCTTTTCTTTTTTTTTTTTGTGATGTTTGAAGCGCACCGCAGTCGGTTACGTCTTTTAAGTGATCGCTGTTTATTTCATACTTCTGCAGACGCTCCAACAGCTGCCAGTGATTTCGTTTGACTTTAACTTCGGTATGTTGGTTTGCTAGCATGTTGGCGAGGGAAAAGCTTGGCACACCTCCCTCAGGCTTTTTATCTGCTGTCAGGGAATTCTAAAATGCTAATTGTTTAGTTTGCGCTCCAACCCGATATGCTTTTCCTATTTTTTTATTATTTTTTTTAAACGCCGGTCAGTTCAACCCAACGGATATTTACCCAACATCAGAAACCATGTGTAAATGGAACCACCGCCAACTCCCTTTAGAGGTTAAAGGACTTTAACACATCTGGGTTATTAAAGTAGTATTTGGTAGGAAGGATGTTAAACAAAATTATTTTAAGCCTCTCAGTTTCAGTTCTTCATCTTTAAAGGTTTTAGGGAAGTGTGTGGCTCTTCTTCCCAAGGGCTGTTTGTCAAACTGGGATTGCGTGGCTGTGGTGGTTGCTATTGGAGGTCGAAGGGGCTGCAGCCTGGTGTTGACTCCAGCCGATGCCGGCAAAAACCTCCGCTAAGGATTCATTTGCTGCTCTTTGCGCACTGTTGCGCTTCGTTTAGCCTCTCTAAGTGTATTTCTCAGGCTTTTTTCTGTTTTTCCCACCTACTCATATGATTTCTTTTACCGTTTGGCGCCATTCTTGTATAATAAGATTAAATACTTGCATTTCTGTCAGCTTGACTTGTTATTGAGAAGATTGTACTGAGTATAGAGGCTCCAGCAGGAATGAGCAGACCGTTTGCAGAGTTACTTCTACACACACAAAGCAAGAGGAAGTTTGTGAGTTTACGTTTGCCACCAGAAGCGTTTCTGATGCCTCTGAAAAGGCTTTTGTTAGCACATGAGCGGCCTATTGTGCGTGTAAAAAGCAAAAAGCCCTTTGTTAGGCCTTCAGTAAACAGTGAACAGACCCATTGACCACCAGGGATGAATGGGGACTGCGCGACGGTGGAGGTCACCTACTGACAGTGTCGTCATTTTAGGAGTGCGTGGTGATCCGTGCTGCAGGGATCCACAGGCCTGCAGGGAAACTCCTCTCTGGTCCGCTCCGAACAGCTTTCCTCTCCTTCCATATAGTATTCACTTAACTATTTATCGACCTCGTCTGCCAAGCCTCCGTTTGGCACATTGTGGATATTAATATTGGAAAACTGGGATCTTTCTCAAAAAATATGAATCGCGGTTTATTTATTTATTTATTTACACCTAAAAAAATTTTCTTTTCTTTTTTCCACCTCGTGACATTTATTGAAATGTTGAACTTTAAATATCTCTCTTTTTTTATTAGTATTTCCTGTAGAGTGACATTTCTTTGGACCACGGAGCGGATGTTTATACAATAGTTTCCTTGGCAGTAATTAACTCGTGCAAAACATCTGAACAGAAATGCTAACTGGTTTGGGTGAACTTGTGGATCTTCCATCCCACAAACAAACTCATCATTTCTCAAGCAAAGACGTGTATTGATTGAGTCTGAAGCTGATATGCTATGAAATCAGTAACAAGGCAACAGTTTGCTCCCTGGAAGGAAATGTTGTTTTAGCTATTGCAAATGCAAGAGATACGCTAGTATTTTGTGGATGTATCCTGTTTAATAAAGGCAAAACTCTAAAAACAGCGTGTTAGGTTTCAGGAAATGTCTTGTGTCCACGCTGACATGGCGAAATCCGCTGAAATTTGCAGCATTTTTGTGTCATTAGTGCTGCCATTGCAGAACGTCCGCGTCGCTGCCAATAATGCAAAACTGCTTTGTGCCGGGTCATCATTTTTCCTCACTAGTGCACATTCTTTTTAAGATTTATTCGTTATGACTGCTCTAATACGTCGAAGATCTCCTAATTATTGACCGTTGGTTGCTCAAAGCCACCTCGGTGTTGTGCATTCATCTATTTTGAATACCTTGTTTTCTCCCCTTAGATTTGATTCAGTGCACAAACGAGATGAACGTGAACATCCCCCAGCTGGCTGACACCCTGTTTGAGAGGACTGCCAACACCAGCTGGGTGGTTGTGTTTAAATCCCTCACCGCCACACACCACCTGATGGTCTACGGCAACGAGGTCGGCACTCCTCACCTTTTGAAACGTTTTTGTTGTCTGAAGGTTTCACTGTTGTGGTCTGTTTTCATTAGCCTCAATGGAGTTGCTCATATTGCCACTTTTTTTTATTCCCTCTTAGCGATTTATACAGTATTTGGCTTCAAGGAACACACTATTCAACCTCAATAACTTTTTGGACAAAAGTGGCCTACAGGGTAAGGAGTTAATTCACAAATGCTATACTTGGCTAGCGATACTGTTTTCGTTAAACGCTGTGCCTTTTTTTTTAATGTACCGCAGGTTATGACATGTCCACCTTCATCAGGAGGTACAGCCGCTACCTAAACGAGAAGGCTGTTTCCTACAGACAAGTTGCCTTTGATTTCACTAAAGTGAAAAGAGGGTGAGACAACCGAGCTGTAGTTGCTACTTTGCTGTTAGCCGTTTATCAGTTAAAACCTAGTCCTTAGAGAAACAAATGCTAACCTTATCTTTACAGTCTTAGCAGTATAAGATGTTTATTATTGTAGTTAATAGTGTTAGTTGTATTATTTTTATACATTATTATCTTTACCAATATTAGTAACATGCAAGAAACCAGACTAGTGACTAAATAAGTGAGAAGCTGTAAGTGGTGACGGTGAAAGTGAACTTTCCAAGCAAAGATTAGGCTGCTGTTGTCAGCTTGTTCCTGTTGTTTGTCATGGTTACAGACAGCATGAACGGCTTTCCTTCTCTCCGCAGTTCCGATGGAGTCATGAGAACCATGAGCACAGAGAAACTCCTCAAGACTGTCCCCATCATCCAAAACCAGATGGACGTGCTGCTGGATTTCAACGTGAGTTTTCTCTGGTTGCATTTCACCCGTGCGAGGGGTTTTGCTCCCTCTGGGGTCATTTAGTCACTCAGGTAATTCACAGTGGAGTGGATTTTCTGTCCTGTTCCACACGGAAAACTGATCTCAGTTCCCAAATGCCAAACTCGTCTTGTTCTTACTCGTTGTCCACATTTCTGCGTCTCTTTCAGGTTAATGCTAATGAACTCACAAACGGGGTGATCAACGCAGCCTTCATGCTGCTCTTCAAGGACGCGATTCGGCTGTTTGCTGCCTACAACGAGGGTATAATCAACCTCCTAGGTAAAGATAAACTGTTATTGTTGGCTCACACTAACTTCACACTCCAGCGGTTTGGACTGCGCAGTGCGATTAAAGGCCCGGGAAACGATTAAAGGCTGAGATCGTCACTGTAACGTTGTACTTTGTGGTCGACAGAGAAATATTTTGACATGAAGAAAGTCCAGTGCAAAGAGGGACTTGATATCTACAAGAAATTCCTCACAAGAATGACAAGAATCTCCGAGTTCCTCAAAGTTGCAGAGGTAGGCGGCGCACCCAGGAGCAGCCGGGCACCAGTTGTTGACTGGTGACGCTTGCGTTCGGCGCCAACGTTAGCAAATCGACAAAACCCACCTGCTCTTCTGTTGCAGCAAGTGGGTATCGACCGAGGGGACATCCCCGATCTGTCTCAGGTCAGTCCGAATACAGATGCCGTGGAAGACATTTCGGATTGTACCGAGTCTGTTTAGATACAGGTCGTTTGGCAGCACAAGTACAGTCAAATGATGAACATAAAACCGATGAGAATAATACATAGAAATCAAAGCAGCCTGTGTATTTGACATTAGTTTAATATCTTTCACTAATCAAGTCAAAACAATGTCTTTTTTATCATTATTGTTGATCTGGTGTGTGTTGAAAGGAGATTCCTGCCTCACACCACAGCGCGTCATCACATGCTGCTGATATGATTCAGAGAAATGTCCCAGTCACTCTCTCGGCTTGCGCTGACGCTCACCATCTGTCTCAGCTTTCTAAGGCAGCGCTCGACAACGCGTGACGCAGCGCGTCAGGAGCCGTAATCACTAGGCATTAGGTGACTCCAGGGATTCAATTTTCCAAAATCTGTCCAGTGCAGCGGGATGCTGACCTCCAGACATGGTTGACGCGTTCAGACACGAAGCGCTGCTTTAGGCACGCCGTGCATGTTGCTGATACACCGCTAACGATAAACACCTTCCTTACCCCGCTTTCTCTTATAACCATACAGCAAATAAAGGTGTGAATCAAGTATTTTGTTCTGATTCAGAGCACCGATCTGTAAAAATGGTGCTTTTACTCTGAAACTTTCTTTTGACCCCTTGTTGTCTTTGTGTATCACATTATTCTGTCAAACCTAAACAAGAAACTGATTTTCTCCTGTAATCTTGACTGTCACCACCTTTATTTTCTGCATTTTTCCTTCCTTCTATTGCTCCATTTTCAGTTTACAGTGTGTGTAAGTATTTGGGCCTTTTCTCTCTCCATCTGCGTATGTAGGAGTAGCTCTGTTTGTGCACCCTTGGCATGCCTCGATATTTAATTTGCTTTTGACATTTTGGACTCATTAAATGTGTGACTGACATTCACACCAGGCCCCCAGCAGCTTACTGGATGCCCTGGAGCAGCACTTGGCCTCTCTGGAGGGCAAGAAAGTAAAAGATTCAACAGCAGCCAGCAGGTATGTTATTTTAGCTGTGTAACACTTGGTTATTGATGAATAAAAACCCCAATATTTGGTGCCTGGTCCGTCATCTATTCAGGGCGAGCACGCTCTCCAGCGCAGTCTCTTCCCTCGCCAACACCGGCATGTCCTTGACGCGAGTGGACGAGAGGGAAAAACAGGCGGCCCTGGAAGAAGAGCAGGCTCGCCTGAAAGCGCTTAAAGTAGGTCCCCTTCGCTCTTTAACCATCGCCTCCAACTGAAACTCGGCAACCCAACACAACGCCGCCGTTAAATTGAGGTTTTCACATGGACGGAATATAAAAGATCCTTCATGCCCCGGTCATCTGGGACGATCAAATATTTGAAATAAAAAAGTCGGATGTGAGAAATGTATGTCAACGGAAGAAAACGCAGAAGCCGCCAGCGGTTTAAAACATTTCACGCGGCTGTATATTTTCCGGGAAAGTAATTATACTGCTCTCGAAATAACTGCAGGAACAGCGTCTGAAAGAGCTCCAGAGGACCCCGACAACAGACTCGTCCCCTGTCTCCACGGTGGGGGGGACCATCAACTCGGCCCCGGTGATCGACCTCTTCTCCACTCCCAGCTCCACCAACAGGTGAGGCCGTTTTCGCTCCCCTCAGTCACTTCCTAATGTCTCGCCTCGGACGTTAGGCCTGCCAGGCATAAATGAAGTGTTTGTTAAACTGGCCATTAAGGAAATGACTGTTCTGTATATGAAATTAATGGTCATTAACCAAACGTCTAAATCTATAATA
>CAAE01014557.1:994841-1009837 GCA_000180735.1 Tetraodon nigroviridis
TCCAGATGCAGTTCATGTAACCTCCGGGTGGATTTACGACGCCCTTCAAAGCAAACGATGGAATTTGCTTCCAATGACTCACATTTCACGGAGAATCAAAGGCCCCAACCAGACTGAAGGAAGCCCTGCTGCCCGGGAGCCACTCCGGCCATTTCAGAGGCAACACTGTGGACGTTGTGCCCGTCTAGTCCCGTGTAAGGTCGGAGAGGAGTGTGTGTGCGTGTGCGTGTGTGTGTGTGTGTGTGTGTTGCCGTTCAATGCCATGCGGACAGATATCAGCCCATACTGTGTCGTGGACCAGGAGAACCAGGACGCCCGAGGGGACTAGAACCGACCCGGTGCAGCGGTGCTCACCTTGATCACCGCCTCTTTGGTTTTTTCTTTCTTCTTCTTCTTCTTCTCTGTTTTGATTATCAATCACGATGAGTTCTTTTTAATATGCCCAGAATAAGAAGCAAAGTTGGGGAGACCTCCTCAGAACCCATCTGCCCCCCCCTCCCTCCCCGTTTTGTCCTCTTTGCAGTAGACATTCCTCGTGTATTGTTTGTATTTATTTATATTTACCTCCGGAGGGGCCGACAATACGACGTATGTAAATGTAAGAGTCCCTGAACGCCTCCGCGGTGACGGCCTTCAGGTTTATACGTGGATACGGTTGATTATAGATTTGATTTAGTGTCAGATGATTTTCTAAGTTAATATAAAGTTTAAAGAGATGGTTTGTTTTTGGTTTTTTTTTGCTGTTTTGGGCACCTCGTGTTCTCTGTGCTTGATAAACGTGTCCGTGACCTCGAGAGGTCACGCTGATGATGTTTGAAGGTCCTAATTGATGATCAAATCCACAAGGTATTTCCAAATGAGGCTCTTTTTTTTCCCCACATCGGTAGAAGTTCATTGTGCGATCGAGGCGACGTTGCATCATCATCATCCAGGATTCCGCATTTCTGCTTCTGACGCTTTACGGCGCGTCGTTTGACGCCGGCTGCCACGCCTCACGACCTGAATGTGCGGGGGGTGGGGGGTCTCTTTGATGCTCAGATCATGTTTCTTCGTCAGATTTGGGGGGGGGGAATTTGGCGGCGGTCCGACGTGGTATTCCCCGCCTGAACGTCGCAGCGACGATGGCGACAGTCTTCCTTTCAGCAGCGGTGTCATTTTAGCGCAGGTCTTCAGCTCGGCCGCAGCAAGCGCGACGTTTGTCGCACGGTTTTCAAAATCCTGCAGACGGAACAAGGTCCCCCTCTGTAGGACCGGGATGGAATGTTGGGAAAAGTAACGCCCCCGTGGAGCTCGATTCACAGATAGTATTAAAATGCAATATTTAACGTACGTCTAATATGAAATTAAAATCATTCAAACATATTTGCATCAACGTATAAGAGATCCGCCCGGATCATCTATGGCAACACTAACGGGGGTAACGGAGGAGGCGGACGGGTGTCGGACGGCCGGGGCGGAGAGCGCTGTTGATCAGTGCTGCGCCAGTACGGGTTTTCTCCGACCGATCACCGGACGGGCGGGAAAGATGGTCTGAACATAAAAGCGGCCCTTCATTCATTTACTGAGCATCTTTTCTGCATTGTCCTGACAGAATCTATTTTTGTTTTGATTTTTCCAATAAAGTGCGAGCTACCACGGTCCGGTTTCTTTCTCTGGTCCTTGGCTGCTGTCACTTCTGAATAATACCGGTTTATTTAGGTCACTCTGCCTGAAAACAATCTGTGATTTCCTGGAGATTCCGATTCACACTTACAATTAAAGAGGAAGGAAAGACCACGAGCTCATCCAACATCTGCACATTTCTTTGAGGCAGTAAAGCGGTTCAGCAGCTTTCTCGCTAAACCTTCTGGAAATCGGGAAGGATGAGGAGAAGAGATGGAACATCTGATCCACAGTCGTCCCAACTGGATGGGAAACACGGCTACGTCGGAAGATTCCTCCTGATCAGAGCAGAGCCAGGCCCCGGGTGTGTGTGTCGCCGCTCTGATCGCCGCTCCTGCTTAGCAAGGCCTGACCCATGTGACCCAAGTTACAGGGAATTTTTGCTACGGAAGCTGCTGCTTCTGCAGGTGTGGTTAAATGTGTGTATTCATGAAAGAACACACACACACACACACACTCTCACAGATGGACCAAACACAAAAGCGACATCCTGCTTGGCAGAACGTCTCAGGGTGAATCAGAGGACACTTTGTTGGGCTGCCACTTCCTCTTATTTGAGATGCGGCAGGAAGATGCACGGAGACGTTGCCTTTGATGGCCAGATGAAAGGATCAGTTCACGGAAGCCTGACGGGGACTCAGACCTCCCCTGCTCTCCTTCACTCTTTATTTATGTTTGAAAGAAAAGAGACCAAAATGTCACGCTGGCGTCTGCCTTGATCATTTAGAGTAAAGAACCCGTAAAAGAGCAATCAAAAAGTATATATATATTTAAAATCAATGTAACACAGCAACAAGAACAGTTGCCTTTTTTAGTGTTACTATTAAAGGGTATATTACTTTTCACATTCTTAAACCTATATTTTAAAATATGCTGAATTTATGTAAAGGTCCATTAAAATTATTTGGACTGTTATCTGTCAAAAACAATAGAAAATACATGTTATCAGCTGTTAAATGAGAAACCTGAAACAGCTTCACCATCACCAGTGAGAAGCTCGCGTCCTGCCCTGCTCTCGGCGTCCTCCTGCCCTCACTGTGGCTTTGTGGTCTTCTACTGCCCCCTGCTGTTCCTCACTGCCCTCTGCTGCTCTCTGCCACCTTTACTGCCCTCTATTGCCCTTTGCTGTTCCCCCTTGTTGCTCTTTACTGCCCTCTAGCGTTTACTATTTTCCTCTGCTTTCAAATGCTGCTCTCTGCCGCCCTCTACTGTTTAGTATTACCTACTGCAGTCATGTGCTGCTCTCTGCCGCCCTCTAGTGGTTAATATTACCTACTGCAGTCATGTGCTGCTCTCTGCCGCCCTCTAGTGGTTAATATTACCTACTGCAGTCATGTGCTGCTCTCTACCGCCCTCTAGTGGTTAATATTGCCTACTGCAGTCATGTGCTGCTCTCTGCCGCCCTCTGCTGCTTCATCCTGCTCACTGCTGCTGAGCCCCTTCGGTCCCTTTTGCCCCCCCAGCAGCTCTCTTCTGCCCCCTGCCGTTGCGCCTCTGCGGCTCCTCCTATCTCCCAGTAACTCGTTACCCAGACGCAGTTTAGGTGTGACCTACCAGGGACCCACAGCAAGAGGTAGGAGAATATTTTTTTTCCCACTATTTACACCTAAAAAGAGTTCTGTGAATGTTTCCTTAGAGAAAAATCTGTTTTTTCTTATCTATGGATCTTAACATCGGTGTTAAGCAAAAGCACAAAATTATTTTCTGAATATTTTTCTAAATACTTTTTTTATTTAAGTTTTTTGAAGAATGTATTTAATAAGCTGCTAATAAATTCATAATGGAAACTTATTTTAAGTCAAAAACATGAAACAAATTCAGCATGGAGGTTATCTAAAAAGGAGAATTAATGAGTTTCACGGGACAGGAGAAAAGTGCTGGACGCTCACATGACAGTAAGAAAACAGACGAGAATTCCTCCTTCCGAATAAAATTTAAAAAAATACACACACACACATTCACACATCGACACAGACATACACATGAATTTGTGTGTGTGTGTGTGTACACAGGTGTCTATATGTGCATGTCTACGTGACACAAGGAGAAAGCTGTTTGATGGTTCGTCTGGTGCCAGACCTGATCTGTTTAAACCAGAGTAACGTGGTTTGTTTCAGCTCCTGGCAGCCATGAGTGTGTAAGTCAGGTCACATGCAGCAGCAACAAGGAAGTACATCAGTTTTTCTTCGGCTGCGTGAGAAACGAGACATGCCGCATTCTTTCGTTAAAGATGAATTTTTTTCCTTTAGAGATCATCCGTGGACAACATGACAGTCTTCAGGTCTGGTTCAGGTCAGATGAGGAAGATGAAGACTGGAGGGTCTCGTTGTTGTCGATACTCATCAGAAATAGAGACTTAGTTAGACACAGTCAATAACAAGGTGTAAAACAAAGATAAGAAGTTACAGGTGACAGAAATACGTTCACCTGTAGAAAACACATGTAGCACAACTGTGTGTTACACACAGGTAGGTTGAACCGTGACTGTGTGTTTTTTTTATCTCTATGAGACTGTTTTTGGTTTTTCATAGAGCTTCTGCACATTATTAATCACTAGGAGAAATTCTAAAACTAAAACACTAAACTTGCAATGTGCTAAGACTCTAACTAGAAAGGATCTCTCTTTCTATCCATCTATTTATCTGTCTTGACCTCCATGATGGTGACACACACACACACACGAGACACTAAAAAGACCCAAAGGTGGATCAGTGCTATAGAATCGTATGAAACAATTTCAGTAAATCCTGAAAGGTTTTCCAGTAACATCTGGATAAGCCAGCTGAGAAACGCCTCAAACATCTGTCCTCCAGTCCAAAACCTGTAACGGCCATTTAAGACTGTCTTCCTCAGATGATCGGGCCCGTCTGAACCTCGGAAAGCTTCAAGAACAACCACGAGGAGCAGCGACCATGATCGACCTGAGCTTCCTGACAGAGGAGGAGCAGGAGATCATCCAGGAGGTGTTGAAGAGAGACGCGAACTGAAGAAGGCCGAAGAGCAGCGCATTCGGTGAGTTTTCCTGCAAAACAGAAATCCATTCAAACAAATTAAGAACTGAGGAAGCCCTTTTTTTCAAGACGGATTCTATAGAATGGGAACTTTGTGTGCGCAGGAACCTGCAGAAGACGGTGAGTGACAGGGGCCTGCTGAGGTACCTGACTGGAGAATGGTTCTACGAAACCAAGCAGCGCCGCCATCGGGAGCGCATTCACAGCGCCGACATCATCAGGGCGTCCATGAGACAGGCGCAGAGGCCGCCGACCACGCGTGAGTCCGTCATCACGCTTGGAAACGCGTCCAAAGCCGGTTCTAAAAGCCGCTACTAAGATAAAAGCTGCACTGAAGCCAGTGCTTCGTTGACGGACACTTGGGCCTAACGGTGGTTTCGTATGATGCAGCGGACTGACACAGACGTTCTCTGAAAAGCTCCCTGTGGTCATCTGTCAAAAAGAAGACATTTTTATCCCCCCTATTGCCTGCGGCACCCTTCAGGCGGTTCATGGGCAACACATTGATGAAAGGTAGGTCTGGTCGACTTGTATGCTTTTATTTTGAAAGGGGAATGAACACCTATGATGCTTTTTCACTGCAGATGTCGACTGTTTCACACATTAACATTATAGACAATGTTTTACCTTTAAAGAATACGACTTCCCACACAACCAACCCTTCCACCCACGGAGCAAGCGGCCCCGGAGCTCCCGGATAATCGTCTTAGGTGTTGAGGACTCACGTGTTCATGTGACATGTCAGACTCCCACATGTCCGCATGGCTGATCTCTGACGTTTACCTTTTCAACCATTTTCCCTCTGTTATTCAAAGAAAGTGCACACAGTAAAACTACCTGGGACCGGCTAAAGTAAAAGATGATTTCGTGCAAATATTTCCACACGCTTACACCTCATTTTTGCAGCTGCGGTTCCTTCACCGCACATGGCCGAAACCATGTGACCGGCTGGCAAACGGTTCCAGATGCCTCCAAAGGTGTCGTACAGTCTCCCCCAAAGGTGAGATCCTCTCTGATCAGACACCGTTGCACGAGTCCACCAATTTTTATGTGACCCGTTTTGTCGATTTTTTGTTGTTTTTTTTTTTGCTAAAGCAAAGAAAAAATCCGTTCAACAGTGAAGCGGAGGACGAGAACCATCACCGGCTGAACGGAACAGTGGAGGATGAGTCCTTAAACACACCATCTAACCCATCCTCTGCAAAAGGTTCTTTGAAATGCGTCGTAACCCCGGTGATTTTCACCATCTGAAGATTTTAAAACTGTTTTTACTTGAATGAAAGAAAAAAAAAACCAACACAGATCCTTGAACAGGGCTTAGAGGTTCTCCTCGGCCCTGTGAGATGATGAAATTAGCCCGCAGGTTTTCCCAGAGGTTGTCAGCGTGCAGCAAAGTGCAGTTATGCAAGGTTGCCAGACTGGCTGGAGGATTACAGAGAAACACATTCCACAGCCCTAATCTCTGCTGCATGACTGGAGGTGGCTGGAAATACTTCACAGAAACTATGAAAACAATATTTTTAAGTCCCTCACATGAAGGAAACGAAAGCCCCATCGGTGCACGTAAGGTAGACAAAGGTCAGTCCCGATTGATGGATATTCATCAAAGGTACCAGTTAAACCAGATCATACCAGTACCAGAGGATGAACCAATTATTTTGAATGCTCTGCGGACCAGTTTAAATGGTTCATCGGGCCACATGTGGCCCCCGGGCCTTAGTTTGCCCACCTCTGCCATAAACATGTTTTTAGAGGTTCGTGTGTTTTATGTGCGCAGATGATTTATCTGAACAATAGATTTACTAGACTAGAAGTACCTGACGTTGGGGTATATATCAGGATCAAACTTACATTTCTTTTTTTTTTCTTCTTTTTAGGCTATTCAGCATCATGTGAGGGCTTCACACCTGCGGTTGACCTGAGCGCTGACCTTCCTGGCAGCACCAGCATGCATAATGTATCTGTTCCTCCATCAGTGGCGGAAAACACGGCAGTCAGCATCAGTCGTCCGGACTGTCCCGCTGAGGCAGACAGGCCGGGAGGTGAAGAAAATAACACTCGCTTATCCACTGCCAGCTCCACGGACCTGCCAGCTCACGAGGAACCACAGAGTCCACTTGTTTCCTCCACTAAGAGCTGGAAAGAAAGGAAGCGGGTGAGATGGAGCTCCACGGATGCAGGAGGGCGGGAGGGTGAGGAAGCGGAGGTGGACGTGGACCGCATCGCTCCCGCAGAGGCAGAGGACGGTGACCTTGAGAAAACGGTCGGGCTTGACCCTCTGGCACGTTTGCAGGGTGCGTTTCAAAAGGAGCTCGACGGCAAAAACCAGGAACTTCCAGAGCAGGAAGTCGCTCGCCACCAGCTACTTGACGGTACCAGTTTAATTTCAGCTGTGTGTGTGTGTGTGTGTGATGAATACGAGATGCTAAGTTAAGATGATCATATTTGTCTTTGTTATTGTCGTTGGTGGTGATTTAGAGCTCCGAAGCCTTACTGAGCAGGGGGTTTCTTCAACCGAAGAGGACTCCGCTAACACCGTACCCTCGGAGACAGAAGAAGCGCGTCGCTCTCAGGATGGCGAAGCTGCGGATGTTCCGCCCAGATACAAAGTCCATCGGCTTCCCGAGCGAAGCCCAGGCGTTTACGCCGAGGGCCAAGCAACCGTGTGGAGACGGCCAAAATACAAGGTTCTTCCACCATTCGCCCAGGTCTGGACACAAGTTCCTCGGGCTTTTGAGAGAAGAAAATGACAAAACCAAAGAAGCAGAAAATACCAAGAGTCTCTCCCAAGGTGCTACCAACGAAGAAGACGATGAACCAGATGTTTTGGTAGAAGTTCAAAGGCTACAGCGGACTCTGGTTGAAGAAACAGCCTCAGCGAACGGCGAGGCTTCACACGGCCCTGCGGTGTCCTCCGGCTCACCGACTGACACTGCCCCAGGACAGAAGGATCTACCCCAGAAGGACGACAGTCTGGATTTCTCTGGAGAAGATGGTGTATACAGAGCCAAACCCATCGTCATCTATGAAACAGACGACTTTTTTCCGGAGTCACGGCCGCAAGATGACGTATTTTCCTCGGTACCTTCTTCTCAAACCCTCCACAACCCTCCGGAAGAGGGAAATCTCTCAGCTCCGCTGCCTTTCTTTGCTGTAGGGAGCACCACGGTTGAGGTCAGCCAGCAGAAGGTAGAGGAACATACGGAACAGCCTCCGGTCTCTTCCACAGTCCTGTGGACACCATCGGTGGACAGCAGAGCAATGCCTAAAGGGGAGGGGCAAAGATCTCCACCTAAGACCAACTACTTTCTCCCAAGGAGCCCAGAAAGATCTCCGCTGAGCTCACCTGATCACCAACACAGAGTCAAGGCTCAGGTGCAGGAAAGACCCCCCAGTCCCGCTAAATCCGACTCTCCAAAACTAAAACGGCAGAAAGAGGATGTCAGGAGGAGCCCGTCGAAGACCTGCCACCCCAGGGTCCTTCCGAGAGAATCAACCAGTCCACAGGCACCAAGGATCCCGGGTTCTCCTTTAAAAACCTTTCCAATAAACATCGACCCCCAGATTCCCGAAGAGCATCTCGGAAGGCCGACTCCAATGCCGAGACAGAGAAGGAGCCCTTCTCACCAAACGAAGCAGGCGGTGCTCGCAGACACCAAGAACATCTCAGAGATCCCCTCTCCTGCTGCACCCCAGCCCACCAGGGTCTCAGAGGAGAGCCTTCCCAGCCTGGCCAGATCCCGTGTCCCTCAGGACTATCAGCACTACCTCGGACCGCACCAGAAGGCCTTCGTTCCGCCGTTTCACCAAGAAAAGTCGACCTTCGCGGACAGCTGTGACCCCGCTGAGGCGATGGGTCCTGGAGTTCAGGTTGAGGCTGGAAAACCTAATCAAGGTACAAGAAGTACGGAACGGTTCAGTTTTACTAAATGTCGCCAAAGAAAAGCTAAAAATGAAAGTTTCTGCCTTGAACTCATTGAGCTGATTCGGTTTTGTTGTTTTCAGCAGATTACCAGGAGGCTTCTGGTCCCGTTATGTCACTTTTGAAGCGAATGTCCTCGTCTAAAAGCATGGAAAACCTCATATCACAATCAGGTAACACTGCTGTGGTAAACACACACACACACACACACACACACACAAGGGTTTAATAGTGGGAATTTCATAATGACATCAGCTGCTGTCAAAACTGTCACCTAAAAAGCTTCATATTTTCTTCCCAGAGGAGAGAAACAAAGATCATCAGATGAATAAAAGTGTGGATGAGGGTAAACTTCCCTATCCAAAACAGACCAGACTTTTTGAATCATCACGTATCGGTAATCAGGTCGTTTGTTCCTCATTGCGTTTATTTTTTCAGATTTACACCAGATGAAGAGCAGTTTGTCAGTTCCTGTTCTGCAGGTGGAGGAGGTAAAAAGAACAAAAAAAACCCCCACATAAACGTCCTTTTCCACCACTGATAGCGTGAATAGATCTCCTGGCTTCTGTATTTCTTTAAATGCTCTGTCGTTTTCAGCAGACAGACAGCGACAGCACTTTCGAAGCCAGCCGCCAGAGGAGGAACACAAGCAGCTCCGTGTCCAACTTCAGCTTGTCCTCGGGGTTGAACTCCATGTCCTCCGTAGGTCTTTTTAAAGACGCAGTTTGACTCTAGCAACTGCACTCCTGCCTTAGGTCTTCTAAAAGTTTGTCCACCAATGACCCTAACCTCTGAAAGTGTGTGTAGAATTACCCCAAATTTGATGTAAACAGAAGAAATACAAGCAGAGAGATTCCCGACATTGGAGTTCTTTTAATTGATTTATTTTTCATTTGTTTATTTTTAAATAATCGTGCAGATGAGCAGCAGCATCAGCAGCATTTTCCCCGCAGACGGTGGTGACTTAGAAGTGCGGGGCAGTCTCCAGTTTGCCGTCAACTACATCCAGAAGCTGGCAGAGTTTCACGTGTTCGTGGTCAACTGCAGGGATCTGGCCGTGGCCGACGTGAAGAAGAAGCGCTCTGATCCGTGAGTCTCGTCGCCTCCATGTGCGAGCGCTCCGGTGGGGGGGTGGGGGAGGGTCTGGGCTTCAACTCATTTTTACTAAAATACTAGTTTTCTGGTTGTTTATTCTTGTTGCTCCTCATTCAGCTACATTTGTTGTAGCTCTTCACTCAGTTAAGTGAATATTTAAGTGAATAATTAAGTGGTCTGTTAAGTGTAATGTGTTTTGCAGGTACGTTAAATGTTACCTTCTCCCAGACCAATTGAAGTTGGGTAAGAGGAAAACCACGGTTAAAAAGAAGACCTCACACCCCACCTTCAATGAAATCCTCAGGGTAAAAAAAAAACAACATAAAAAATCTCCCCTTAATCTCTAACCGATTCTCTGTGTTGTGGACGATGTTGCGTTTTTCATTTTTTTGGCAGTTTAAGATTCTTTTGGAGGAGTTGAAAACTCAGAATTTGAACATGTCCGTGTGGCACAATGACACGTTTGGACGGAACAGTTTCCTGGGCGAGGTGGACGTGGATTTGTCCGAGTGGGATTTCGGCAACACGCAGATAAATGAGTACGCGCTGCAGGCCAGGGTGAGAGTGCTGACGGGGTCTGGACCTTGTCCTAACCAATCAGGCAGACACCCCTCCAAATTTAGCTTTTGGAGAGTTGATTGTGAACCTTTGGGCCGAACTAAATAGCTCAACGTGCCACAGGTGGCCCCTGGGCCTCAGTTTGCCCACCTCTGTGCTAGCTGCACCCTCGCTCCTCACCCGCTTGTCTCTCGCTGGAATATTTCAGGCCTCGGCACAACCTTCACCGTTGCCTGACCAGCGCTTGGTGGACAACAGAGGACAAATGCGAGTGGCTGTGAGATTCCTGCCACAGACGTCCCACAGTGAGAGGAATGCACGTACGGTTTTTATCTTCCTCCCTAGATGGTCAATAACTTGCCCGGCTGTGTCCCCAGGCAAGCGGACCTCGAGGACGGAGACGGGTGAAGTGCAAATTTGGGTGAAAGACTGCAAGAATCTACCTCCAGTCAGAGGCGTCACTATCGACCCGTTTGTGAAATGGTACGACTTTTTCAGGTTTTGGTCTTAACACGGCTACATTCGGCTGTGACTGTCTTCCACCACAGCGCCGTCCTCCCCGACACCAGCAGGAAAAGCCGACAGAAGACGCGGGTGGTGAAGAGGACGTCCAGCCCCATGTTCAATCACACCATGGTGTACGATGGCTTCCGGACCGAGGACCTCCGAGAGGCCTGCGTGGAGATCACGGTGTGGGACCACGACCGTCTCCACCACCACTTCGTTGGGGGTCTGAGGCTCGGACTGGGAACGGGTGAGGCCGAGGTGGCTGCGTGGAGCTCCAGGTGGGTCCAGTAGCATGACGTGAACTCTGTGCCTCTCTGCGCAGGGAAAAGTTACGGGGTGGACGTCGCTTGGATGGACTCAACCTCGGACGAGGCAGATTTGTGGCAGAGGATGTTACAGTCGGTGGGCGAATGGGTGGAGGACATTTTACCGCTGAGAATGTTAATGATGGCAAAATGCAAGTGAGAGCATGTGAAAGGCGTCCATGAATGTGTGGAAAATTACTCTGAAAATGACCCCCCCCCCCCCCACACACACACACACACATACACACACACAACTGACAAAACAGATTCATTAATGCACTTTTTTAATATATAATTTTATGTGGTGCTCTTCGGCATTTCAAGTTACTGCATAGTTTATCATTACTGTTTAGAGTAGACTATTGGTGTATGGTTACTTTAGAAGTTGTTTCACCAATAATAAAGAGAAAATGAAAAGGAAAAAAAAATAGTTGATGTTAATGCGGCAGTTGTGTTTAACAAGCTCCGATTAGGGAGTCACAATAATGAGGAAATATCGTCAAAATTATGTGTATTTTAATTTCAACATAAAAAAAACAAATAGTTCATTAAAAGCAGCACCAATTAACTATTCACTCGGCGCAAGTCTGAAGCTTATTCATTGGTTGATTTTTTTCTGAAGCGACAAGAAACCTTGCAACGCGATTGGCTGTCAACTCCAATCAGTCAAGACGGACAACAGCGAATCAGAACACAGCTTCTTGCGTTGCTAAGCAAAGTTAAACAGCTGTGTGAAGTTTGTGGAATTCAGCTCCGCAGACAAGCCTGTTGGGCTTCAAAGTCAAGTCCTAGAACAGTGACAGTGGTGGGATATTAGCAATAGAATGGAAAAGAATGGGGAAAAAACAAACAAACAAACAAACAAACAAACAAAAAACCCCCCAAACGAACAGAATAATAATAATGATAATCAGGGCTGCTATCGTTCAGTAGAAATGTTCTGGTATTTTTCATGTTCTTCAGTCAATTACAAATATCTTTAAGTTAAAAACGCTCCTTAACTTAGCCCCTTTTAAATATATATTTGAAAAATTCATAGGAACCGTTTTAGTTTCCTATATCTTTAAGGCAAAATTACCTTTTTATAAATTAAAAATGAATCATTTGCAATATGCAATAGTATACTGTACACAAAACAGAGAACATCAACGAGGCACATTTGAGGATAAGACATAAGATAAAGGACATGACATAGGTAAAATGACATACATTATAATTATTATAGGGGTATATGCTGCATTGTGCAAGGTTTCAAACATGATTATCCATCAGAGTCAGTTTACAAATACAATGAACGACGCTTTGTTTTCCTATATTTGGATGCGCGAATAAATAACTTTGCCATGAGTTTAAAATCAGACTTTTGGCGTAATTTACACCACGCAATATATATATTTTTTTCTTTTGAGACGATTAAGTTGAATTCAAATCTACCGTTCTGGCGCGGGGATTATTTTGAAAGACACAAACGGAAGTAGTTGGTGTTATTCTGTAGAATTGGTTGTGGTTCCTTAAAAACTGTCGGTGATGCTGTCAGTACATATGGCTAACGCTGCTGTACAGCAGCCCCTGAAGCAATACTGAGCTGTGGCACTTCGAGGACGCTAGTGTTACTTTACCAGGAGAACTGTCCAGCTGAAACGCAGACGGCATTTTTTTTTTTAAAACCCAAACCTGGATGCATGGAGTCATTTGAGAGCCACGCGTTTTCTCCCACAGTGGGTCGGCAGGTATTTCCTCCCAGCCAGCATCGTTTCGTTTGGCACCGCGGGCTGCTGGGTTAGCATCAGTGCTACAGCTAACCATACACAACATGCATGTTCAGTACGATTTCATCAGTGGAAGTTAAATAAACTGTCAGTCGTAGGAGTCTTGCTAGAAAAATCCCTTTTTTTTTTGTAACTTGCACGTTCACTGCCCCCAGACGCCAGAGTCTTCAGAAATAAACTTGTTTTTTCTGTGTTAGTCGGCATCTTTGCCAGTAGAGGGGCGTGCGTGTGGGTAAAGTGCGTGTGATTTCACCCTGGACACGGTTCCCAAGAAACTTTAGGGGGCCAGCGGTTGACTGTGGGGCTCCGGGACAAAGGATGCGAAAGACCCTCCCAAACAGAGGGCAGAAGCAGGACTGTCACAGTGGAACCCACTCCCACACCTGGCGGCTGGCACACGGGAGCCAGACGAGCCTTTAAAGGGGCCAGGAGCGGGCCAGCCCGGGCCGGGCCGGGCCGGGACGGGACGGGACGGGACAGGGGGGGGGGTCTGCGTGGAGGATGTCTTCGTCTTTGGACACGGTCTCCACTCAGCAGGATGGATGCTGAATAAGGTGGGTCCACGCAGAAACGCCCCTAAAGAGTCGATGCATGTCATGGAATAGTGACCCAGATTAACCGGAATTCTTTCATTTATTCCTTTTGTGGACCCAGCCCCTCCAGGATTAAACATCGGAGTATCACCTGTACCAGACGGGACCTGCTCCGATCCCCCAGAGGAGGTTGCGGCTGATCCGAACCCGTTCCCTGATTGCCTGTCATACCGCCGGCAGCGTCATCGATCATGCACTGACGACTGGACTTGAAGCCTTTGTCGCACGTTTACAGAATCCATCATGCCCATCAGGAAAAACGGTGAGTCCCGGCAGACGCGGCGTTCATCCATTCAGAAAGTTGATGAATCAATGAGGCGTTGGGAGAGGAAAAGACCAGAAATGGATCCCCGTGATGGTCTCATCTGCAGACACGGCTCGGGCCCTGGGGCTCCTGGACGACTACTGCACTAAACTGAGGAGGCCGGAGGAGCAACAGCTTAAAACTGCCATTCAGAGAGTCATGGGGATTTTCCAGAGCAACCTCTTCGAAGCTCTTCTCGGTGAGTTCCCACGCCGTTCGCGTTTGGCCGAGCTCGACGCGTCTTCCGACCCAACGTGGAAAAAAACCGCTCGATCGGGGAAGATAAACACAACATGCCACTGAGGCACCCAGCAGTGAGGTCGCTAACACGATTCCCCCACAGAAGCTTAAAATCCGATCCAGACAACTTCCGATCCGATCCAGTTGTCTTCAGACAACTGGTGATAAATTAGCATTGCAGAAACGGCTATCTTGTTATAATCTAACTCCCAGTTTTTCTTCCCAAAGCAGAGAGATTCTGTGTTTTGCCAGCAGCTCTGCTGTTTTACTGCCTGTTTAAACTCAAAATCGGAGTAAAAGTCTAGAAAACCGTGATATACTCTTTGGAAAAAAACCAAAAAACAACAACATTTAGGTCCCACTTTCATTTAATGTGAGGATTACATTCTATAATCTTTTCCTGAATGCTTATGTAATATCCTGCAACAGCTGTTCTCTAGGAACGAGCCGGTATCTTAGAGTCATAATGGTGCACGTGAAAAATCAGCCCTCGCAGCGACCACAAGCCACCCTGACGTCATCCCTATTGATTTTGCCCATCGCGAACGGAGCCACATGGTTAACAAATGTCGCTCGAGTAGCAGAAGCTGCTAGTTCTGTTTGTTTCCCTTGTCCGGTGGACCAGCGTTAGCGTACCACTCCACCCACCCGCAGGTACGTCACGACGCTAAATGCCTCACTACATTTCCTGGCAGCGGTGAGTAACCATAAGTCTCACTTTCAACTATGTCTACAGCGGAAAACATGGCTCCTGAAATAGATGTAATCATCTTACAAAGTATTAGGTGCCGTCTAATCTGGCCAGTATGGGTGCCCAGGCTAAAGCCCATCACAGACTGGATCCATGGCTGGATTAAACCGGCGGTCCCCAACCCCCGGGTCGTGGCGCAGTATTGGTCCAGGGGTCATTTGGTACCGGCCGCACATAAGGCATATATAACTTACATTACTTTGTTTGATTTCTTTTCTGAAAGGCAACATAGTTTGTTTAGACAATGACCAGATCTCTCGTTACACTGTTATACTCTTA